>CM076570.1:787140503-787246730 GCA_034641835.2 Pinus albicaulis | reverse complement strand
GTGATCCATTTGGAGCAGAAACTTCTAACGGTGATTGCGACAGATCCGGTTGACCATTCAGTTTCTTGTCTGCTACAGGTAAGAGGCGCTCCTTTGCTCTACATTTTCATCCATTTTTTAATAGTTTTCCTTTGTAAATCAGTTCTCTAGGGCCACTTTTGAAATTTTAGGGCCGCGCTCATTGGCGCGGGTATCGGGCACGGACCCACGCCAATGGGCTCTTTTATACAAAGGGCTCGTGCCACGTGGCGCGACTGTTCACAAAACAGCCGCGCCAGCGGCCGAACCTAAAATTTCGCCTAAAAAATCGATATTTAAACCAAATTGCATGGAATTTGAGGCCTATCAGAGATCTAACTAAGGGTTTATGACCATATGAATGCAGGTAATCAAGCAAAATGGCGATTGAATGGAAAGAACGAGAGCATGGAGAAGAGGATGAACAGGCCATCCAAAGTGAGGCTTGCATGAATGCCCTCAGAAACTGTGGGCTGAAAAAGTTCTTCCTCACACCCTGTCTACGAGCTCAGCCCGAGCTCCTCCAGTATTTGATCAGTATCTGGGATGAACATGAACAGGTGTTCAGGCTACGAGATCAGGTATTAGAGCTGCAGGTTTCTGATGTTTATTTTATCACCGGATTGTCCCGCAGGGGTCCGATCCCTGTCTTGACTGGAAGCAGACCATCTGGGGAGAAGATGGAAGAAGTGATGGCACGAGTGTGCCGAGGAGCACAAATGGGATCAGGAAGCAAGAAGGTGGATATCCACACTATCCCTGATCTAGCATTGAGAGTGGTCCTACATACCATCACGCGGGCTGCAGGGTCGCAGGCACCGCACGAGGCCACAAAGGCCCAACTCCTGCTGGCCTCAGAATGCATGAGTCCCTTACTGTTTGACTGGGCAACAGCAGTAACAATAAATATGAAAAGGCAGCTCACAAAATGCAAACAGGGTAAACTAAAACAGTTTGGTTATGGTTCCATCCTGGTATCGTTCATTCTAGAACGCTTACCAATCTTCCAGGGCCAAGGGGCCTCAGTAGCAGATCTGATACCACGAGAGCCAAGAATGGCTCGCTGGGCAGCATTAATGCCCAGAGCTGGAGGCGGCCAACAGATGTCCTGGAGGCCGGAGTTCTTTAGGTGGTTACGGCGCCAGCTGATTGTCGTGGAAGACTGGCCCTATGCAGAAACTAACTTCACCGGAGACCCAGATCTCCCACTGCCAGAAGGAGATGACTGGGATGAGGAGTTGGGTAAGACCTCATATTTTTTATTTTTTATGTTTTATGTTTTTTTTTGTTAATACACATTCGTCCTAACACATTTTATATATGTATGCAGATGTGGGACCTGAGAGACCAGCTGGGATGTCTCCAATCTCACGGAGGACTCAACTCGCCCCTGATCCTCAGGGAGAGGGTACCGGAGGAGAGGAGTTGATCCAGAATCTCGAGGGCATTGCCCGAGGGATCCCAGACTATGCTCGGCTGGCGGACGTACCGATGGCATACCAGCGTCACACGGTGGGAGTTCCAAGTCGGATCCACCGAATCCTGAGATGCTTAGTGCGTGCAGTCACATGCTATCATGAGCACCATGCGGATTAGCTCTTAGGATTTATACCACACCTATTTTTTGAGAGACGTATCGTCTCCGGATGTACTTAAGATGATTATGTATATTTTTACTTTTATGTGACACACTCTATGTAAACATTTCGATATCTATATATATGTGCATATCTATTTCTAGATGGATCTTTCTTTACATGTGATGATGATTTACAAATTGCGCAAATGTCTGTCTAATACCAAATTTTCTACTGCATCTGTTAATGTATTCAAATGCCTGGGTATATGATGATATGTAATGTAGTCAAAATTTCTTTCCAGTAATCGAATACGCAGATACAGATGTAAGATGGATGGGTTCCTTACCGAATAGTGTCCGTTCAGTTGTAACACTACAAGTTGCGAATCTAGATACACGAGCAATTCACGGATACCAAGGTTTACTGCCTCGGTTAATAATTCTAACACAGCACTATATTCCGCGATGTTGTTCGTGGTACATCCTAGACACACTCCTTGCAGGTCAATCAACTCACCAGCAGGATCATAGATTACCCAGGCTGCTGAAGACAGATTCCTGGTACTGCGGGAGGCACCATCCGCGAAACCAACAAATGGATGAATAGACATCCGCACAACCAGGAAGACCCGATCAGCAGAAAGATGTTTACAAAGCACACCACACTATACATGCACACAAATGAAAATCACACACCTATGTACACACACCACACCAAGAAATCACTTCAGGCATAGTACTTTTTGAGGTACAACCCATTTCTGGGCTGTGCCAGCAGAACTCCTTCATAATCTATAAGCTCGTAGGCCCCATTTTTCAAAATGCGTTTTACTATATAGGGCCCATGCCACATAGGCTGGAACTTACCGGCTCCAAGCTTGTCATGTGCTTGATCGTACAGGAGGACGAGGTCTCCTTCAATAAAGGAACAAGGAGAAACAGATTGATCAAAATGAGTTTTGACCCTCTTCTTTTGTGCTTCGATAACCAAAGCAGCCAGACGACGGGTTTCATCTAACCGTTCCAGATACAGAAGACATTCTTCCTTAGTAGAAGTATTAGGTAGAAGCTCCACAGCTAATTTCAACGAAGGAATCTTGCATTCAACCGGAAGAGTTGCTTCCAGACCATACACCAATTGAAATGGTGTGAACCCAGTTGCACTCTTTGCAGATGTTCGGTATGCCCAGAGAGCTGAGAACAGTTGGAGATGCCAATTGGATTTGTGAATACCAACCGTTCGCTGAAGCATAGTGACCAAAACCTTGTTCACTGCTTCAACCTGACCATTCGCTTGAGGGTAATATGGTGTCGAGCTGTCGTGACGCAAGCCCAACGTTGAAGTCAGCTCCGCCATCATATAATCTCAGAAATGAGTACCGTGATCAGTGACGATGGCTTGAGGAACCCCGAATCATGCAATAACGTGGTTGAATATAAATTGAGCAGCCGTTTTCCCGTCAGCAGCTAGTGTAGGCATCGCCTCGGCCCACTTGGTGAAGTAGTCGACGACGACAATTATATACGCATGCCCGCCGGCCGAGTGAGGGTTACACGTCATAAAATCCACGCCCCATTTCGCAAAAGGGCCGATGGTAATAACGGGATGCAATGGTAAAGGCGGCGCGTGCATCTTGCGCTGAAATATCTGGCACGCATGACATTTACGGACTGCAGTGATACAGTCTTTGAATATGGAAGGCCAGAAATAACCTGCTCGCAGAATCTTCTGGGCAGTAGCATACCCGGACATATGTCCACCACAGGTGCCACTGTGGCAGTCATTTAGGACCTTCTCAGCCTCTTCCAAGGTTAGGCATCGCCGGAGCACCGAATCTACTCCAACGCGATATAAGGTATCTCCTACTATACGGTAGGGTTGGGACTGGTGCCGAATCCGACGGCGGGCAGCTTTATCCAACTCAGACCGAAACGTCGAGGTCTGAAGATACACTATTATGTCACCATACCAAGGGTCACGAGTACTGATGAGGAAAAGCGTTTCGTCCGGTATATGGTCTTCAGAGTGTGAGGGAGCAGAGTCTGTAGGGAGAGAACATATCAAATCCGCGAAGACCAGTGATTTAGTTGACTTAGCAGTAGTGAAATCCAAGTCAAACTCCTGCAGGATCACAATCCATTTGGAGTACTTGCCCCCCAGTAATTGTCTAGAAAGAATATACGTCATAGGGTTGCAGTCTGAAACCACTGTTATTGCGTCATCCTGCACCAAGACCATGGCTATGGTGCTAAATGCAGTGGCTAGATATAAAGTGAAGTCGCGGTGGTAGTCCGGAGGACGAAGCAATGGAGCATTGACAAGCAACGTCTTCAGCTTCTCAAAGGATTCCTGAGCAATTTCGTCCCAATGAAAGGGAACGTTCTGCTTTAATAAACGAGTGAATCCTTTGGCCACCTCGGCATAATTCGGGATAAAGCGCCGAAGAAAGTTCGCTTTCCCTTGTAGACTCTGTAACTGATACAGGGAGGAGGGTGATGGGAGATTTACGATGGCCTCGACCTTTAAAGGGTCAAGGCGAATTCCGTCTTTCGAGACTATGAATCCTAAAAGACGGCCAAAATCAACGCAGAAGACACATTTATGAGGATTGAGCCTGATATTGTAGCGCCTGCAACGAAGAAAGATCTGGCGGAGATGTTCAGGATGGTCCTCTCGCTTACCCGAATGGGCTAGCAAGTCGTCCAGATAAGGCTGAACGATATGGCGAATGTCATGAAAAGCATAGGACATCGCACGCTGAAAAGTGGCTCTAGCGTTCTTCAAGCCGAACGGGAGCTTTTTATACGCGAAAGTACCCCACGGACAGATGAATGTGGTCTTGTGTTGATCCTCAGGTGCAATATTGATTTGATTATATCCTGAGAAATCGTCCATTAAGGAATAGATCTCACTCCCGGCACATTCGTCGATGATCTGGTCTATAAACGGAGTGGGATAATTATCCTTTGGACAGGCGCGATTGATGTCGCGATAATCAACACAGACTCTAATCGTACCCTGCTTTTTATCGACAGGGACAATGTTAGACACCCATTCTATGAGGGGGATGGGATAAATAAAACCCGCGTTCAGAAGTTTTTCAACTTCTGCCTTGATGGCGGCGGCTTTTCGAGGATGCATGGGGCGTAAGCGTTGGCGCACGGGTTTCGCACCTGGATAGGTTGGAATCTCGTGTACTACGATACTGGGATCAATCCCCGGCATTTCCTCGTAAGACCACGCAAAAACATCTCTGAATTCTTTGAAAAGCTCAGTATAGACTTGAATCTCATCGGGAGAACAAGTCACACCCACGTGAATATTCTCAACGATCCCCGGTTTAACGGAGATGTTGATTGGGATAGTTTGAGTAATGTTACTCAGGTTACCCTCCGAAAAAACCTCGTGCGTCAAAATGGGCGTTTGAAGAGGAGGGGTAGGAACCTGAGTAGCATAACGCTCCAGACAGTGAGTCATTGCCCCCAAGCTAGGCATAAAAGAGGAGCGATGATGTCCATCGCCCCAAGGCAGCTCCTCAAGAGACATAGTTTCAATGATAGCCTCATCGGAAGGAAAAGTTTCTTTGAGAGGATCAGGTGAATCAGCCTGACCAAGCCAGGGGGATTGAGAGTAGACGTCGAGAGCCATGCTCAAAGGAGCATGCTGAGGAGGTGGAGGATCAGATGCAGCAACAATTTCACAGTAGTTGATCTCTACTGGCGTTAAGGGCATTGATTCTCCAAACTCAAACACCTGCTCAGGCGTAGGAATAAGCCAGGGGTCATCGGACCTGGACATCATGTTGACTTGAGCGGTGTACGGTGGCGGTGCGGGAAAAATACCCATGAGGACCGGGTCTTTGAAGAGACCAGGTCCCACACTGTCGGGGGGATTCAGAATCTGATCCACGTATGGCACGTTGTTCTCAGAGGTAGAGGTGAAAAATGACAACTGATCCACCGTGACAATCTTGCCCTCGTGAGGGAACTTAATGAATCGAAAGACGGTGGACGGCACGCAGAGCATGGCATGGGTCCAGCTGCGGCCAAGAAGTATATTGTAGTTGAGTTTAGCGTCAACCACTTCTACTTCTACGTTGACATTTTTTCCCTGTAATGTGATCGCTAGACTCTCGAGAACGCCCAGGGGTTTAGATTCCCGACCATCAAATGCCTCAAGGGCATTGGGAGATGACGACAGGGCTGGAGAGCCGATGGCCTTCCAGCAAGCGGAGGACATAACGCAGGTAGATGCACCTTCATCCACGACGGCCCTATGAATGTTCAGACCGTTAATCCCGACTTGAATAATAAGAGCGATTTGGTGTGGAAGCCGGGGAGTGAAATTCTCCAAATCGAAGGTGAGAAGACTCGAGTCGGCGGGATCAATGCCCCCGATCGCAGACAGTAAAGCCTTCCGTTGCGAAGGACAACTTTGAAGAACTTCTAGCGCAGACATGGCAGACGGCGCCTGTGCCAAATCCTCAACAATGCTGTAATGTTGAGCGGCACGAGCATTTGGATTATAAGAAGATCTTTGAAGGACACCTTTAGGAGGTGGCTTCACAACGGGTTCAAGAGTAGGCTTCTCGATTTCCAACGGACCAGAGACAGGTGAGGGAGGCGGCCCATCCGTAACTGCCTTCCCGGGTGCCTGCTGCGATTCGTTGTAATCCTTCGACCGCGTAGCGACAGAGATAGGTGCACACTCTTCACCATGAAAACCTGAGACCCAAACGGTGCAGATGGTGATGGCTGTTCGACCATCTGGGTCTGCTGAGATGGAAATGGCTCTTTTAAAATAGCCAGAGTCCCTTTTGGGCCTTTAAGAAGTTGACTAACCTCGGATCGTCGTGGACAATCCCTAGTATAATGGTCCCCTTCACAGATGAGGCAAGGGTACTTCGGTTTACGCTGGGAGCCATCCTCAGTACGAGATTTAGATTCTGGTTTCGGGGCATCAGATTTAGATTTTCCTTTGCCCTTCTTTTTCCCCTTGGAAGTTTTGTCTGTAGGATTGGCCTAAACGGCATTCACTTCCGTGGTTTTACCAGAATCGGAGGGGGCGGGATTAGCAGGAGCATTGTTGGAAGAATTAGACTTCTGCTTCCCATTCGAAGATTTCTTCGAATTCTGAGAGACAGAACCAATGACACCATCCACTGCAGGGGTAGGCAGAGCCTTAGAGGTTCCGGACCGCGGGGCATCAGGCAAGATATCATAAAGCGTGTCGGACTGAGAATATACAAGATCCAGATATTGGGCACGCGCAATGGCTTGTTCCTCCATCACACACGCTCCCATCGCAATATCCTGAGCAATTTTATTCACAAAGGAGGTGGTGAACCAGTGAGTCAGTATCTGATCAGGTATGTGAAACTTGATCAGTCTACGACGGCGTCGCCACTCATGAATGTGATCAGAGATGTGAGTGGCTTTGTCCTGCTTCAGAGAAATCAGGAGGTGCATCCTGGCTTCATAACGAACCAATAACTGGAAGTGCGTGAGGAAAGCCATGGCTAAAGAATTGAAATCTTGGAAAATTCCACGGGATAACTCTATGTACCACTTAGCAGTAGCTCTAGTTAAAGTACGCTGGAAGAGGCGCAGGCGAATCGAATCGTTGACCCAAGAGTTAGACAAACACCAAAGATGATACATCATCACATGCGCCTGGGGATCCTCTCCAGCTTTTCCCTCAAACTTGGGGCAATCACCTGGTATCTTGGTGGGAACCGGAGGCCAATATGGATTATGTAAAATCGGATCATTGATCAACTTTGAAACATCCGGAAACTCTAAGGTGGCCAGGAACGGCAATGGTGGATTGACCGGCATGCCAGACCCAGGATGAGGACCATTACCTGTACTCCACAATGGTTGTGAATATCCTTGCCCCCATGGGTTCTGTCCTGCAGGATTTTGACCACAGGGGGTGTAGGTCATGTAACCAGACTGATTTGGATGCTGGTAACCAGAGTGTGGGGCCTGATAACCAGGGTATGGGCCCTGATTATATGTCGTCCTGGTGTAAGCAGCGTTTGGATTTGGCTACTGAGTATAGGTAAAACCAGGTGGAGGAGGATAATACTGAGAGCCTCTGGGGTGGTTATAATTCGGTTGAGATTGACCATGAGGAAAATAACCACTCTGAGGATGAGTAGGCTGCTGAAAAGTGGAACCCTGTGGAGCCTGATAAGTAGGGCGCAGCTGTTGATTTGGCTGCGGCATAGAATGAGTCAGCTGCTGAGCAGGGTTAATGGAATGAGCGAGCTGCCCTGAATGAATAGGTTGACCCGACTGAGAGGGCTGACCTGAGTGAACAGGTTGACCTGGGTGAGAGGGTTGACCTGAATGACCAGGTTGACCCGGATAGATAGGCGGCGCCGGTTGCACAGGTTGACCTGGCTGTAAGTGAGCCCCAGGTTGTACCGGATGGGCCAGTTGGCCTGGAGGCGGGACACTGGGTTGTACCGGATGAGCCAGTTGACCTAGTGGTGGAACAAGACCAGGTGCTTGCTGGAAACCGGTTTGACCTAAAGCAGAACCATAGGATGGTCTCGGCTGATATGCAACGTTAGAAACAACAGGATACTGCGGTTGCATCGGTAAATAAGGCTGGATTTGCCCGCCAAGACCATAGACCGGTCCCGGTTGATACCCGGGCTGAGGCTGAACAGGTTGACCGGAAGGGCTATAATACTGTCCTTGCGGACCGTACGATGGCCCTTGTTGGCCGATAGGATAGCCTTGAATGGGCTGCCCCTATGGATCATAAAGATAGCCAGTTTGGCCCGCAAGTTGGCCTTGGATAGGCTGCCCTTGCGGGTTATAAGCCTGGTTATAAGGTAAACCTTGAGCATAGAGATAAGCCTCATGAGCGGGTAGACGTAAAATCTCCCCGTGCTCATCATACTGACCTGGGAAAGCATACACGGGAGTACCATCCTGTGCATAGTGCGAAAAGTAAGATCGGTAGGGATCTTGGGAGGACGGTCCAACCTCGGCGTTCGGCTGTTTCAAGGACAACCGATACTCCTCCAGAGAGATGTTCTCCGGTATAGCAGTAGCTAGATAAACATCTTTAGGAGTCGTCCCAGCCCTATTAGCAGATGCTGAGACAACAGGAGAAGAGGCGGCCACACAGACAGTGGGCCGGATGGGAACAGAAGTGACGGGCATCTGAGGAGACACCCCGGGTGTAGTAGCAACTGGCCTCGAAGCAGGAGATGATATTCCCATGAGAACATGGCAAATAGTCGACCCGAGATTTGTATCCTGTGGTAATAAGGGTGGTTGTTGACATGTCGACCGAGGCTGGGAGGTCTCCTCCCCAGAGCAATCTTGATGGGAAGAAATTTGATGATATTCACCGAGACGTTAGGATTTCCTCACGGAATCCTCTCTTGGTTGATCCTGGTTAAATCCGCGTGAAAAGACGGCGAGGACTAGGAGGAAAAACATCAACGACAGGTGACCGATGTAAGAGAAAGGAAATCAGCTCATAATCTAGATTGAGACATAAATTAGAAAAGGGCCCGAGGCGATTGAACTCAACTAGTCCTCGGAGTTTGCTCGTGAAACCAGTCCCCGGAAGTCAGGAAACTCGGAAACAATAGGCTGTTGCGGTTCAGCAGAGGATTGGGAAGCCTCTGAAGAATCGTCCATGTAAGGACTGCCAGTAGACGAAACCAAAGGTTCCGCCACTGTGGCAAACGACCAAAGAAAAAGAAGAAAACACACACACACGGGCTGAAAAAGAGTCAAGACACATGATCAAATGGTCAACAAGCAATATCTAATAGGGCGTATAATCGTGGGTGATTAATTTTTACCACATTGAAAAATGAGAAACTTCACCGTTTCATGTTTTAAGAGTCGAGAAACGATAAAAGATGACTCTATCTCTTTCAGATTTGACACAAGCATGAAAGGACAAGCGCTTGACAGTCTTTTCAAATTTAGGGAGTCAGAAAAGACCAAATGACTGCTCAGGAATACTAGGCACAAAGGGTGTACCAAATAACCGTGAACTGCAATATACACCTTGGTTTTAATAATGAAAAAGAAATCAACCAAGGACTTTCCGTACATGCAGGCAATCTCCCCGAATGCTGTGTTCGGTGTATCACGGGTATAGGGCGGCAGACTCGGCTTCCTGTGGATAAAGGATTGAAAACCTAGAGGGGTCTCCCTTTATATACGCGACGATACGGGGAGCACAAGTCTGTACTAGCGCTGTCTAAAGCCAAAAGGCGAACGACAACTGCTAGGTTTAAAGACGCCGGAACACGTCTCTAGCCTAGACCTCTAAATATGTTTCGTTAGATTTCAATGCTGCCTTAGGTTAATTGAATAGATTTTAAATTTGATCTTCAATTAGGTTTCAATTTTCAGGCCCTAACGAATGTATTGTTTCAAAAACTCCTAAATGCAAAGCTACATGCCACAGTAGACCATTTTGTTCGATGAAAACTAGCTACAGAAGAGTTGAGAGTCTTTACACAAACAAAATGATTCGGAAGACAAACAATGAGATCTCTAATGCAACTAATGAAATTGAAAACTTTTCATTCAAATCACTAATTACTAGTAAAATCGAAAAATTTCAATTTGCACTAATTCAACCAAAAGCACAAGAGATTTTTTTTGTAATTTTCAACGTTTGATAGCTAGATGCACTAAACAAACTGAAAATAAACGGAACAACTTGAGAAACGATATTGAGAGAGCAAAACAAACAAATTTCACTCAATGACACAAGCAATCAGATCCCAAATCGACCAAAGTCTCTCAAAACCAAGAAAAAGACTCAAAGGCTCCAATGGACCGTGTGATCTAGGCCCAAAGCAAGACCAAACGAAATTTGAATGAAGAAACGAGAAATCACTCAAAAATCGCAACAAAACAGTGAACAACTACTAAGAGGATGCGGAGGAGCAATCAGAGAGTTGACTGGACAAACGAAACACCAAAACTCCCAAGGAGGGCTCGATACACAAAGCCACTAGATGCCCTAGGGCTTAAAACGTGAAATCGATAGATAAAAGCAAACAACCAAAGGACGAAGGCAAATTCCCAGTCAAACAGGACTCCAACACACTTAGGTAGTCGAAAAATCAAGAAGAAAAGCACTGACCAGACCCAGAGAGCTCAAAACTGAGCAAACTCAAAAACCCTACAGGAGTGGCGCGACTGTAAGGCTGCAACTGGCGCCAGAAATCAATTGGCGCGGGCTATACAAAAGCAACATGCGCCAATTGGCGCGACTGTCGGGCTAAAAAGCGCGCCAGTCGAGTTTCTCAGCCAAAAACAAGAAAGAACTACTCCAGAAGCAGATCAATGTACACTAAGCAAACCAAGAAGCAAAAAACAGCAAAAGAACCCAACCCAGAAGGCTAACCAAGCAAGGAAAATCATAAAATAATCAAAACGAGACAATCTAAACGAGACAGTGAAATCTAGACGATCCCCAGTGGAGTCGCCAAATTGTTGAGGAGGTAAATCCCCTCTGCGGACAGAGGCGATCCCTACTAGCCCAGCAGGGGTCTAGCAACAATCATCAAATGTTACAGCGCAAGTTCCTAGTTACGAATAAAAGACCAAAGATGGAGGCCTACCTGGAATCCAATGCTATGATCCGTAGAAGAGAGCGTTCCCGTTCCTCAGCCTCGGTAGGTCACGATCCTCCCACGATCTCCGTGGATGGACACCTGCACATGCAAGAAACGACACGAATACAAGCGTAAAATCCAGAATACGCAACTATATATCAGTCAGAAAGGATATAACTCATATTAACATAAGTGAAAACAGAGTGGAACCATAACCGTAATCATTCATTAAATAACAATCGAAAGAGAGTACAACCAATGTTCTGACGTCACGGTCTCCTTCGGATGGGTCTCCAATCGTTCACGTCTCGCAAAGCTCGCCAGGGAAAGGGCAAACCTCTCCAGAGTCTCTCGACGATAGTCTCCTTACTTGAGTCGGCCTTAAGGGAAGAAAGAGGGCTCTTACAGCACAAAGGCTCTTGGGAATTTGGAGATTCAAAGCTTAGGCACTTCAAGACTAGCTTGCCATGGAATTAAGCAGGCTTTTATAGATGGGGAAGGAGGGAGTTGGGATCCCTATTATTGTGGGATTGGCCCTATCAACAAGGAAGGTTCCATGGGAGGTGGCAAACCACTTCCCTTCCATGGAAATCCCGCAGCCAAACCTCCCAACTCAAGATAGGCAATGGTTTCTGAGTTTGTTGAAACACAACTTCCGCCATCTTTATTTAAAAAACACTCCTTAAATTGGCTGGCGCGACTACTGCTCTGGGACAGAGCGCCAGTTGGCGCGACCTCTTTGTAGGATTTTCCCCATTGGCGCGAGTGATGAACTGTCTGCCCGCGCCAATGCAAAAGGAGATGTTTTCATGATTTTTTGCGAGGAGATGTCTTTAGGGCAATTGAAGCTCATGCTTAGAGGAATGCATTGATGATTTTTTCAAGGCATGACAATGTTCACAGGTCACAAAATGGGTCCTCCATTGTGTTGTGGGACGGGAAATGGTAGGGACGGTGACAAATTCTTGTGTAACGGAGAGAATTTGTATTTGAAAGGTTTGGTGCAGAAGTATATATATCATTGTTTTGGGTATCAAACGAAGTAAGAAGGAGCCAAGAAGGAACCTAGGTGGAGTTCATGTAAATCCGAAAAAAAATATGGAGAAACCAAGGACTTAGAGACCGAGTTGTCTAATTTTGATGCAAGTTAGTGCTCGTTGGTGAAGAAAAGAAAGATCAACATTGGAATAAGACTAAGAAATTGTGACAAGGTCTTGGAGGCATTCATAGGTCAAGGGTTTGAGTCTTGGTCATGGTACTTTTCATTTGAAGATATATCAGAAGAATTTCTTATGGGTTTTCCTCTCCAAGAGGGAGAGATTTTTGCCCTGGCTCGAGGAGCCTAATTGTGTGTTTCTTGTATTTTGGTAATTGACTTGATGAAATACTAAATAAGTTAAGAAGTAAGCTCACAAGTAATTATCAAATAAGAGAATTTGAATTAATCACTAGCCTTCAAAATTCTCAACATGGATTTAGAGCTAAGTTGTTGAAAACAAGGGCTACTTGATAAATAATATCAAAGTCAAATCAATTTGGAAGGAAGACTCTCAAGCTATTTCAAGAAAGATCTTCTATCTCATTCAAAGGATCAACTCATTCAAGGAAATAATCTTTGCCATCAAAGATTCACATTCAAGACATTGTTAGAAGATGACATCATCTTTTGAAGATATCCTTTATCATCAAGGATCCAAGATCACCTACATTGGAGATTTCATCTTCATCAAGGAAGCTACAATCCACTCTTCTCAATTAAGTATCGATGACCTTACTTAAATCTACCAAGATGACTTATTGTAAAGAAAGCAACAAGCTCGTTGGGTCATCAAACTTTAGTGCATAGAAGAAGAGGACATATTTGAATTTAATTGAAGACGAAGTTATGGACTACATCGAAGGATATACAATTCAACCACCAAAATAATATGCTCCAGCTCATGCTAAGTACATGAAGGGAGTAATCATAGCCCAGAGGATTCTCACTCATTCCCTATGTATCAAAACTAAAGTATGTTAAAGAAAGATATGAGAAACTGGTGGAGCTATTCTCTGTGGGTACTGCGGGAGAAGCAATCTCTTTGAGGCAAGAACTATATAAAATGATATTGTCAAGAGAAGAAGGAATAACTTCATACTTTATGAGGATTTCTGAAATAAGAGATCAACTACAGGAAATGGGAGAAGTAATGTTTGACACTGAGATGACTACAGTGGTGTTAAATGCTCTACCAGAAGAATGGGGAAACTTCACTTCAAGTTTAAACGGGAAGAAAGAAGCCACACCATTCTGTGATTTATGGTCTCTACATAAAATAGAGGAAACAAGATTGAAAGCCAAAGCTGATACAAGATCAAGTGAAGGGAATCAAGCCTTTGCAGCCATATCCAGGAAGAAAGGAAGATTCTGTAAATTTTTTCCTCAGAATAAAAGAAGAAATATGGAAAAAGTACGATGCTTTGGATGTAATGAACTGGGGCATTATAAAAGAGATTGTCCTAAATCAGGAAAGGATAAAAGGAAAAAGGAAGAAGCCCATGTCTCAGATATAAGAGAAGAACCTGATGCAAAGAAATCTAATAAAGAAGAAGCAAGGGATCTCCACTGTGTTTGAGATCATCTTCTCCTTTAAGTGATTTCTGTTGGTTGTAAATTAGTATGATAGGAAGCAGTGTATATTATAACATCATGATCGAAGCATGGCAGGAGCTCTCAATGAAACAACTCCTGGAAAACCTCCCTGATATCAATTATGATGGAAGGTAGTTATCAAGATCAAGGGTCATCATGGAAACAGGTGCTCACATTTTTCTAATGGAGTTCTTTGTGAATTCACTGATTAGAAAGAAAGCAGAATGTTTCATCAAGAATTCTATACTATAGAATTCTGGGATGTGATGACAATTAATGAAGCAGATCACAGGGGAATGAAGCTCTTCATTCTAGTAAAATTGTTGCATGATTACTCAAATGAAAAAGGTATGAGGTATATATACATTTATATGTTGACACTGGATGTTGTGAAGTCGTGTCATATGGTTGCAGGTAATGGACTTCTATATTTAAAAGTATGATCTATGAAGGAGGATCTCTCGTAGTGCACTGACAGATGAAATCAACATAATATATCCTCATATGGAATATGAGGTGGTTGTATATGAACAAGGAACTGGAAATTGTAAGTTCCTGGGAATGAAGATGTGCAGAAAGGAAGAGATCACGAAGTGCAACCACGTCAAGAGGCAGTTATCATCCGGAAGCCAAGAAGATGTGACTAGAATATCTCCTGGGAGGATATGTAGACTCTGATAGAAGTCTGGTAAAGAAGAAGATACTTGACAAAACATATCATTAGGAGATGTGTCAATCTGTATAAAGGATGTCGATGCCTACAAGAAGATGTCATGGTGAAAAATAATCACTGAGGTAACTTTTGTTTTAAAAGTTCATACATATATGTTTATCTGGATGAATTTGTGCAGGGCTGCTAATCATGTGAAAGAATGTAAGATCCTTGAAGATGATTCGAAAGAAAGCAACATGGCATAAAAGGTGGACCAGATAAGAAAGGAAGATGAATCACTTTCTGGTAGATGACATGACTCATGAATAAAAGTGATGGATGATTTGTGCCCTATGGAGCTAAAGTTGAAGATTCCTCAATATCGAAATCCATGACATCGAGGGGAGGAATTCTTCATGAGCAGTTGGGTGTCTCACCATTGCTGCGACATGTCCCTGGTTGAGAGGGAGCTTGGTGATCAGTTTCTTACTTGGAAGAAACTGGGTAGTTCCTAAGAATGAACTTATGTGCATTCCTTATACATGAATGAGTACATTCCCTTGTGGAATAAGTCCTCCCTGGTTGAGAGGGAGAGATAGACACATCATTTTGGTCTTCACTTGGGAAGACAAAATGGAGGATTGGGTAATCATCTGGCATTCGATACTCTTTGAGAATGTGTTAGGGAATTCAAGTTAAGAGTAGTTGGGGACTGATATTATTTGAGGGCTAGCTACCCAAGAGAAGAGTAGTCCAAGAAGGTCATACTTTGGGAACACCCAGGTGGAGTATGTACCTTGGAGAGACAATGACTACGATGTCTATAAGTCATGTGTCTCGCCAGCATTGTAGCCCATTGTCTCGTTGAGAGATGGGGTTGTTGTTGAGAATTTGGAGGGTTGTAGGTTAATACAAATTCTCTTCTTGATAATTACTTGTGAACTTACTTGAGGTACTTATGTATTCTCTTCTTTTAGTTAAGTTAATCTTTCATCAAGTTAATTATAAAAAACACAAGACACAAAGGTTAGGCTCCTAGAGCCAGGGAAAAACCTCTCCCTATTGGGGAGGAAAACCCGCAAATAATTCTTCCTATAGATCTTCAAATGACAAGTACCATGACCTAGACTTAGACCCTTAACCTAGATGCGCTTCCAAGACCTTGATCTTTACTTCGCATATGCTTGTAGATGAATTGCTCGAACTGTGGGAAGGTAAATCAAGGATTTACCTTCCTCACTATTGCTGCCATTTTTCTTATGATCACTGTCTCAATCTTTGCTAATGGGATCTTGATATCATAGTCCTTATGTATATCAATCACTTAGGTTTGTTCCATAAACTTCACGGTGCCTTACTATTACAGTGATATCAAATGTGCTGCTCTGATTCTCTGTCTTGTTCGCACTGAGCTGTTGTAATGTATCTGCAAACTTTCTTCAATTCCGCATTCACAAGTTACCTTTTAACTGCATTTATGTGCTTGCCCTAATTCTCCATACTGAGCTGTTGTAGGGTGTCCGAAAACTTTCCTGTGGTTAATATGTCCACACTATAATGTCCTTCTAGTATCTGCAATTTTAACTTCAGAGTTTATCCTATTATTTCCTTCCAAAACAGTCCGCAATTTCAGAGGGAAATCTGCAGTTTTCTGTTCTTCTATCCTAACTTTATACTCTACTTGAACTTCGCATCCACCACAGATATCCACATCTTCTTTAGGCTATCCGCAATCAGCCTTAGGTTATCCACTATCTGCCTTAGGTTTTCCACTATCCCTATTCCAAATTCGCTCCTTAAACCCTGTAACAACCTCAAAGAAATCCGCAAAAACCCGTGTCTCAAATGAACCGCAGGTCAGGGTATATATAATGGTATGTCCTTCTGTTTTAGGCTGACCATTCACCCATCATGTAGGCCGACTTTAAATTCTGTTCATTGGTCGACATTGAGGACTTTTATTCTAGCGTTGAGAGTGTAGCTTTGATCCTCATGTAGGAGTCATTTCTTCATGCTATCATGACAAGATCTTGGAGCATAATTACATGACACTTAATTATACTTCTATACTTAGAAGACTCAAGCCTAGTAGACATCAAGAAGAAGTCTATTTACATAATAATAAAATCTTGCTCATGAAACCCATGAAGCAAGTATAGCAAGAATATATTTCATTATCTTTGACATCTTCTTTACATATATACATAATTACATAGTCAACATGAAGACCGACCTAGTTACACTTTTCAACACTCCCTCTTAACTAGGGATGTATTCATACAGGTACATGGTTACTTTCAAACTAAAGAATCTCATAAGAAGAATCGGATTGGTAATTGCATCTATATAACATCATATCAACCAGCATTGTCCTAGTGCAAGGCCTTGACTAACAACCCCATCTCTCAACGAGACAATGGACTACAATGCTGGTGAGAAACATGACTAATAGACACCATAGTCATTGTCTCTCCAAGGTACATACACCACCTAGGTGTTCCTAGAGTATGACCTTCTTGGACTATTCTTCTCTTGGGTAGCCAGCCCTAAAAGAATATCGGTCCACGACTAATCTTATCTTGAATGCCCTATCTCATTCTCAAAGAGTAACAAATTCCAGATGATCACCCAATCCTCCATTCTGTCTTCCAGGTGAAGACCATAATGATGTGTCTATCCATTCTCTTCACGTGGCCTTCACTAAGACTTACCTCTGTTAGTCCTGGCCTAGTGCATGACACATGTAATAGAGAATCACATATGTCACTCCCTCTTAACACAAGAAGGACATATTTCAAGTTTCTTCCAAGCAAGAAACTTACCACCAAGCTCCTCATCAACCAGGGTCCTGCAGCAGCAATCCAGCTACTCATGAAGAGTTCCTCTCCTCGATGTCATGGATTTCGATAATGAGGAATCTTCAACTTTTGGCTTCATAGGGCACAAATCATCCATCACTTTCAGTCACGAGTCATGTCCACTATCAGAAAGTGATTCATTGGTCTTCCTCATCTGGTCCACCGTTATGCCAGCTGCTTTCCTTCGAATCATCCCCAAGGATTATAAATCATTTCTTATGATTAGCAACCCTGCATAAATTCATCCAGATAAACATATACATATGAAATTTTAGAACAAAAGTTACCTTAGTGATGACCTTCACCATGACATCTTCCTGTAGGCATCGACATCCTTCATATAGATTGACACATCTCCTAATGATATGTTTTGTCAAGGGTCTTCTTATTTACCAGAATTATGTCAGAGTCTACATATCTTCCCAGGAGATCTCCAAGTCACATCTTCTGGGCTTCCGGATAATAACTGCCTCTTGACATGGTTTCATTTCATGATCTCTTCCTTTCTGCACATTCTTCATTCCCAGGAACTTACAACCTTTCTAGTTTCTTGTTCATATACAACCAACTTATATTCCATGAGGACATATTATGTTGATTTCATTTGTCCGTGCACTGAGAGATACTCCTCTATAGATCATACTTCTAAATACATAAGTTCATTTCCTGCAACCATATGACATGACTTCACAACATCCAATGTTAGTATATAAATATATACACACCTCATACCCTTTTTCCCTTGAGTCACCCTGTAGCAATTTCTCAAGAATGAAGAGCTTCATTCTCTTGGCATGCTTCATCAATATCCCATAAATATGTTTCCAAGATGACCCTTGCTCTTAATGACTGCTTTCCATTAGTAATGTTATCAGAGAGGTTTTCCCAGAGTTGATTCACCAGGAGCTCCTACCATGCTTTCATTAGGATGCTACACTGCTTCCTATCATATAACCAAAAAAAATCACTTAAAGGAGAAGATGATCTCAAAAGTAGTGGAGATCCCTTGCTTCTTCTTTCTTATCAGGCTCTTTCCTCATTTAAGAGACATGGGCTTCTTTTCTATTTCTCTTGTCCTTTTTTCAGATTAAGGACAAATTCTATTTTAATGCCCAAGTTCATCAAATCCAAGGCATCGTGCTTCGTTCACATTTCTTCTTTTATTATGAGGACCAAAACTTACCGAATCTTCCTTTCTTCTTGGACATGGCTACAAAGGCTCGATTCCTTCACTTGATCTTGTAACAGCTTTGGCTTTCAATCTTGTTTCCTCTATTTACATAGAGACCCTAAATCATGGAATGGTATGACTTCTATCTTCCCGTATAATTGTGAAGTGAAATTTTCCCCATTCTTCTCATAGAGCTTTTAGCACCACTGTAGTCTTCTCCTAGTTCCTGCAGTTGATCATAGAGATTGCTTCTCCTGCAGTACTCACAGAGAATAGCACCACTAATTTCTTATATACTCCTTATGACGATTTTAGATTTTTTACATCGGAGATGATAAAGTCTTTTATGGATTCTATAAGAATCCTTTGGACTCTTATATCTCCCTTCATGAATTTGGCATGACATCATTGTCCTTGTCTTCTATGGAAAGTTTGAAACCCCAAACATTTTGTTTCTTTCTTTTCAAAGGAGACATTTTAATAGATTCATATAAAGTCATAGATATACTTACTCAAGTAGATGCTTTTCTTCTTCTACCAGCTTGTTTACTTTGAAGATGGTTGAATCTTCCTTTGAATAGTGATTGATGATGATATTCTGCTGCTTCCTTGAAACATCAAGGATGATAGGTAACTTACCTTGAAGCTTTTGATGGCAATACTTCAATGATCTGTTGGCACATTTAGGATGGTTCTATAATACTGTCTTATTTCTTTCACTGTGGAAGTCTGACCTTTCTTCTAAGCAAATCCTTGCTTTGATGCCATCCATGAAATCTGATCCTTAAGTGTCTCTATGCCCTTTCTAGCATCTTAGCTCTGATGCCATGTTGAGAATTTGGAGGGCTGTAGGTTAATACAAATTCTCTTCTTGATAATTACTTGTGAACTTACTTGAGGCACTTATGTCTTCTCTTCGTTTAGTTAAGTTAATCTTTCATCAAGTCAATTATAAAAAACACAAGACACAAAGGTTAGGCTCCTAGAGCCAGGGCAAAACATCTCCCTCTTAGAGAGGAAAACCCGCAAAGAATTCTTCTTATAGATCTTCAAATGATAAGTACCATGACCTAGACTCAGACCCTTAACCTAGATGTGCTTCCAAGACCTTGATCTTTACTTCGCATATGCTTGTAGATGAATTGCTCGAACTGTGGGAAGGTAAATCAAGGATTTACCTTCCTCACTATTGCTGCCACTTTTCTTATGATCACTGTCTCAATCTTTGTTAGAGGGATCTTGATATCATAGTCCTTATGTATATCAATCACTTAGGTCTGTTCCATAAACTTCATGGTGCCTTACTATTACAGTGATATCAAATGTGCTGCTCTAATTCTCTGTCTTGTCCGCACTGAGCTGCTGTAATGTATCCGCAGACTTTCTTCAATTTCGCATTCACAAGTTACATTTTAACTGCATTTATGTGCTTGCCCTAATTCTCCACACTGAGCTGCTATAGGGTGTCCGCAAACTTTCCTATGGTTAATCTGTCCACACTATAATGTCCTTATAATATCCGCAATTTTAACTTCAGAGTTTATCCGATTATTTCCTTCCAAAACAGTCCGCAATTTCAGAGGGAAATCTGCAGTTTTCTATTCTTCTATCCTAACTTTATACTCTACATGAACTTCGCATCCACGACAGATATCCGCATCTTCTTTAGGCTATCCGCAATCAGCCTTAAGTTATCCACAATCTGCCCAAGGTTGTCCGTTATCCCTGTTCCAAATTCGCTCCTTAACAACCTCAGAGAAATCCGCAAAAATCTGTGTCTCAAATGAACCGCAGGTCAGGGTATATACAGTGGTATGTCCTTCTATTTTAGGCTGACCATTCACCATCATGTAGGCCGACTTTAAATTCTGTTCATAGGCCAACATTGAGGACTTTTATTCCAGCGTTGAGAGTGTAGCTTTGATCCTCATGTAGGAGTCATTTCTTCACGCTACCATGATAAGGTCTTGGAGCATATTTACATGACACTTAATTATACTTCTATACTTAGAAGACTCAAGCCTAGTAGACATCAAGAAGAAGTATATCTACATAATAATAAAATTTTGCTCATGAAACCCATGAAGCAAGTACACCAAGAATACATTTCATTATCTTTGACATCTTCTTTACATATATACATAATTACATAGTCAACATGAAGACCGACCTAGTTACACTTTTCAACAGTTGTTAGTCAAGGCCTTGCACTAGGACAATGCTGGTTGATATGATGCTATACAGATGCGATTACCATTCCGATTCTTCTTATGAGATTATTCTGTTTGAAAGTGACTGGGTACCTATATGAATACCTCCCTAGTTAAGAGGGAGTGTTGAAAAGTGTAACTAGGATCGGTCTTCATATTGACTATGTAATTATGAATTATGAAGAAGACAAAGATAATAAATGTATTTTGTTGTACTTGCTTCATGGGTTTCATGAGCAAGATTTTATTATAGGTCAATATACTTCTTCTTGATGTTTATAGGGGTTTGTCTTCTAGTGTAATTAAGAGTCATGATTATGAAGTGTCTAGTCTAAAGAATGTCTCCAAGACCTTGTGGAAGAATGGCACATAACAACTCTCTAGACTTCCCACATTCAACGCTGAAGATAAGCCTTTTTAACAGCAAGTCAAGTCGGCCTACAAGAAAAATGAATGGTCGTCCTGAAGACAATGAAACTGCCTCTATAAATACCCTGAACTTGTAGCTCAGTTGACACAAGAAAATTACGGATCTCTCTGTGATTTCCACAGTGAAAAGTGTGGACTGTTATGAGTTATATAAGTGTGGATTTCTGAAGTATTGTACATGATTATGGTGTGGATTTCAAGAAGATCTGAAGTGCTGACTTCAGGAAGAATTGAGGTAAGGAATTTCGATCAAGTCTGCAATAAGAAGAGCTAAGAAAGGGTCTGAAATTAATGCGAAGAAGGAGGCTAATCAACGAAGAAGAAAGGGACTTATATATTTCTGTTTTAGGGTCTGTTCACTCCTCGCATAACTAAGGAAGGCCGAAGGTGTTCACAGCGTGAGGGAGAACTACTACGAGTTCAGTCTTGGGTTACCATATCTCTCATCTATACAAGAAGGCCGAAATACATTTGAAAGGTTTGGTGCAGAAGTATATATATCACTATTTTGGGTATCAAACGAAGTAAGAAGGAGCCAAGAAGAAATCTAGGTGGAGTTCAGGTAAAGCCGAAAAGAAGAAAGAGAAGCCATGGACTTAGAGACCGAGTTCTCTAATGTTGATGCAGGTCAGTGCTCGTTGGTGAAGAAAAGAAAGATCAACATTGAAAAAAGACTAAGAAACTGTGACAAGGTCTTGGAGGCATTTATAGATCAAAAGTCAAAAGTCACTTATATAATAAAATGAAAAAAAAAATACTATAGAATTCATGATGATGTATACTCCAATATATATACACCCTCAACCACATAATAATGTATACCAAATGTATATACTCATAAGAACACAAATACTTATTGCATGTCATTGCCCTTCCAATTGTCACCAATACAATCCAACACAAGCTCAAATATCATCACTACGTGTGGCTAAATAGTTCCTCTTTCATTCAACACTCTCCACGGACGCTTCAACCTCCTCTGGTATATAGGTGTCGAAATACACTGTGCTTGTCCTCCGGGTGGCGTTTGCCCATTCGAAGGAAGTTTAAAGCAAGTAGCTGTGTGACATATATGTAGAGAGAATGCCTTTTTGATTTTCTTTTTTGGAAATCGGTTCAGCTTCCTGAGGGCGAATCGTTTCTTCAACAAAGAAATCTTGGAATTCATCTGCTTAAATTGCGGCCCGTCTTTTGCCAGACCGTGTTCCCACACCATCCGATCACGTATGCATGCTTGCTTTTTTTCTCAGGGGCTATTCCATTCTGTGATTTTTTTCAACTGTTGAGAGGGGGTTTTCAGGCATTCTTTAGGGTTTCGTGTTGAGGAGTGAGAGAGAGAGAGATAATGTCGTCTCCCAATGCCAATCCTAATTCGAATTTGAGGAAGCCCGTGTTTACCAAGATTGATCAGCTTCGACCGGGAACTTCTGGCCACAATTTGATAGTGAAGGTAACAAGTGCCAAGATTGTGCTTCAGAAGGGCCGTCCTGATAGCCAAGTCCGTCAAATGCGAATCGCTGAGTGTTTAATTGGCGACGAAACAGGCATCGTTATTTTCACGGCCAGAAACGAGCAAGGTACCCTCTTTACCTACCCTTGAAATTTGCAATTTCTTGATTTTTTTTTTTTTTTTGGTTTTGTTTTGTTTTTACCCAACATATGTTGCCCTTTGTTAGTTTTTAACAAGTCATATGTGCTCGAAGGTATGTCGTGATAAGGCACTCGCTTATATGAAATGGAGTTGTTGGCTTAGAACCCTGGATTATAAGAATTCATATGAACCATGATGTAAATGTGATTAAAATTGCAAGGAAATTATATTTAGTATATAATTGGTCTTTTACATATTGCTACATTTTTTGTCAATCATTCTGGGGAGATTCTAATTATGGCATTGCTTATGAGGGTTTCTGGGATATAATTGTATACACGAGAGGAGTGAAGGAAATTACCTGTGGGTAATTTCCTGGATAGCACTCTGATAAAAAAATAGGAAGACGCATCCAACTTGTTCCCTGGATATATTTATACAGATACATCCAGACAGTAATGCAACACATTCAGTACTACACAGTAACCGTCAATTCAGAGGGAAAGTTAGTAGTTGCTATATTATTTACATATCCCCACATTTTTTTATCAGTAATTTCAGAGACAATGCTTGGAAGGGTTTCTGGTATAAAGTGTGTATGTACCAGAGGAGTAAAGGAAATTACCCGTCAGTCACTTCCCTAACTGGATAGCACAAATAATGAATAATGCATTCACCTTCTCCTCCCGGCGAGATATACACACAGCATTGCATCTTACTTAACGCTCCGAATCAATCTATTCTATTCTAAAAATATTTTCGTTTTAATCAATCAAACTTGTGTCCCACCCATGCAGTGCTTCACAGCAACTATCAATTCAGAGGGAAAGTTAACAGTTTGTATATGTATTAACATATTGGCACATTTTTTATCAATAATTTCAGAGACAATGCTTGGAAGGGTTTCTGGTATAAAAAGTATGTATGCACTAGATGAGTGAAAGAAATTACACGTCTGTCACTCCCCTAACCGGATGCATAAAAAATAGATAATGCATCCACCTTCTCCTGCTGGCGACATATACGCACAGCAGTGCATCTCACTTAACACTCCGTAGCAATCTATTCTAAAAACATTTTCGTTTTAATCAATCAAACTTGCATCTCTCGTTCCACCAGCCAACGAAGCTTCTAAATCTTTGTTCAAATGTTGATATAATGTTCATTTTTCAAGAACCCACAACCAGCATGTGGAATGTATCCATATTTTTTTTCCCGACCGCACTTTTATGGCTCACTTGTCCATCAATTTTGATGGCCTGATAGTTTCTTTTATTGACTTTTATGGCTAACTTGTCCATCAATTATCATAACTTGATGTAAGTTATGATAGGTTAAGTTGATTCAGGATTTCATATTAGATGTCCCATTGCGGCTTCGAGAGGCTCGTTGCTGTAGCCCTGTTGTAATGAATTTTTACCTAGAATGATTTGATCTCTCATAGTGCATGATAGTTGCAGGTATGAACTGGATTTAGACTATATTATTCATTGCGATCCACAGAAAAGTTGAATTTGTTGTTTTTTTTACCTCTCAATGCAAGTTGATTTGATCCCTCATAGATGCAGGTTTTAAATGTATTTAGACTGATATCATTAATCGTGGTCTACAAAAAAGTTGAATTTATTTGTTTTTTCTACCTTCCAATGCATGCCCCTGTCCCCAAAAAATGGATCAAAACATATTGGAGTCTTATATTTTGATTTTTTAGTCTTCTCATAAACATATATGGGTAGTTATTTCTATGGCTACTATAAAAATTAGAAAGATGGTGTACTCCAAAGTAGTATCTAACCAATTCAGTTTACATATTTACATCCAGCATTTTCTATTTTGTATTTGTGAGAATGCACGGTTATTATCGTGACAACGTTTCTGTGAAACGCGTCCTTGTTTTATTAACTTACTTTTCCGGGCTTTGAGAGGGAGCTTATTAGATTTTAATGCAGATAGGTTTGGTTATCGTATTTGTTTTTTCTCACTATTTCAAATACATTTTCTACTCGTTTTTCTGACGTTGTATTGTTTGGTTTCCTGTTGTTGTTCTCATTTGGTAGTTTTTGCATGTTTTGACAGTGGATCTTATGAAGGAAGGGTCTACAGTCATCTTGCGCAATGCTAAGATCGACATGTTTAAAGGTTCAATGCGACTTGCTGTTGATAAATGGGGTAGGATTGAGGTGACTGAGCCTGCGGAATTCTCCGTGAAGGAGGAGAATAATCTCTCTCTTGTGGAGTATGAGTTGGTCAATGTTCAAGAAGACTAAAACTTATAATTCTGCATAGTGAGGGGTGCAATGCATCTGCATTTCTAATTAAATGTTCGCCTAATAGGCAAATGCAAAACATGGAATGGACAGTAAGCGATAATACTGGTAATGGGTGGCAGTTTCAGCTTATTTTTGATTTGATTACAAATTCCCCTTCATAGCAAACATTGAAATATGGTGAGAATCTGGGCAACAACATGCTTGGGCTTGCTATCTCAAGATTCTCATTAGAACACTGACTTGCTTTCAGTGAAGTTAGTTAGGTTGGGTTGGGGGCAGCCTGTTTTCTACTGTGGTATATGGGAGATGCATCTTTTGTGTCAGACTTCAAAATGCTTATGGTAATAGTTATGTTATCCACTTTTCCTTGGGATGTCAGTTTAGTCTTTGCTTAGATTTCATTGTACAGAATGCTGATGTTACAGTACACTAATAGGCACAAATCAAAATTACTTGTAATATAACCGATTTCGTTCACTTAATTCTGAAACTTTCGTCTACAGCCAGTTTTTGGATCATTTGTGAGAAGAGATGGTATGTAATTCTATGTGCATGCTTTTATTTAGTATTTTTAATTAATTGGTTGATGTTGCCTTTTTTGAGTTGTCTTTGATGAATTTTAAAAATTTGGGAGTTATGGACTTTTTGTTTCTTTATGAATAGCTCTTAGACTGGTTAAATTTCTCAATTAATCTTTTACAGACCTAAATAATGGGCTTTTCCTTTCAAAGAAATATAGAACAATCCATAGACACTATTTGGCAGGTTTGAATAATAGGCCTTATCTCTTAACAAAGTAATATCTAAGGATTCGTAGACACAGTCATCTAAATCGAGGATCCTTACATTGGAAATTTACATTTCTTTCCCAAACTGGATGCTAAACCTGGATTATAGTATAGTAGCTTCATGTCTTTGCACACAATTTTCCGAAGATGAGATTCCATGTGGTTGTCCAATGCAAAATAAATTTTCCCTTAGGTATACCGTATGAAGCCTATTCCATTGCCCCCGATATTCTTAATCCAAATTTGAAATTTTCTAAAATAAAAACTCACGCTAATCTATTAGCAAGATGGTCATTGTATACCCGATGCTGCCTCACCATTGAACACGGAAGGAGCTTACTTGTTTAAGCAGCATATGATGACATGTTAATGTGGCACAAGGGGCTCTGAGGTGATAGGTTTAGGATTGGTGCCAACAACTAAGGAGATAAAAGAGAAGATTGGGTTTAGCTGATGGCTTTGATTATATGTAAAAGTGGAACTATCCATCCGTGGGGCCATTAAACACCTCCGCGATGACCTCCGGTTTGTAGTGTAGGTAGGCACTGTATAATCCCTGAAGCTCATGACCTGCAAAGAATCAAGAGCACCACTTATTATTTAACCGAATTAAATGTTAAGATTCTCGTCTTCAAAACTGAAATGGCAGCGGCTAAAGAAAGGAATCAGCCATGAAAAGCAATCACCTCATAATCAGTTATGAGAACGATTTGTTGTTAATGAAGATTCTCGGTTTTTAGTGTAGGTAGGTGGATGATTTGTTGTTAATGCAAAATCTCGGTTTATAGTGTAGGTAGGCGGTCCGTATAATCCATGAAGCGCATGACCTGCAAAGAATTAAGAGAACCGACTTTTCTTATTTTGCGTCTTTAGTCTAGAACCCCTCCTCGGGTTTGCACATGACGAAGCTGGCATGTGGCTCAGCAATTTCTGAAATTGGTTATACACTTTAACGTTTGTATGATGATAAGCACTGAAAATATAAAATATAAAAATACATCTATTCTAAAAAACTGTGGATAATTAATTAATGTTTAGCATTAGCATATTATCACTTATCTCGAACTTTGAATATGTTTGAATATTCATAGGTGTTGTCGATAGATTAGGAAGCATACTTTGTGGATGAACGCAATAGCCGGAAGCTCTCCAAGGCAGAAGAGGAGGATCCACCAAAGCTTCATTGGGTGTTGGTAAGGAAGATGGGCGGGACCCACGCCAATTTGTGTGCCAGTAAGGAAGAGAACCTAGGAATTAATTAATGGTCAGCATATTATCACGTTCTCTGAGTTTGAATATGTGGGAATATTCATGGGGAATGGTCAGCATATTGTCGTTAATCTCTGAGTTTGAATATGTGGGAATATTCATGGGGATTGGAGATAGATTGGGAGGCATGCTTTCACCACGAAAACATGGCCAGAAGCTACCCCATTCAAAAGAGGAGGATCCATCAAAGCTTGATTGGGTAAAGCCAAGCCTGGAAGAGGACCCAGTCCAACTCGTGTGCCAATAAGGAAGAAGACCATGGTCAATCACTAAGTTTGACTGGTTTTAAAATCCCCTGTTTAAGTGCATATATGCCGAGACCCAGGTCAACCACTGAAGTTTGACTGATTTTAAGTGCATATATTCCAAGGAGAAAGTAGTCGATAAGTAAATAGCATTGAAATTAATATAGAAATTTGACTGGCACTGAAATTGATTAGAATCACCATTGAGTATAGCTAGTGGAACATGTTGCATCAGTATTTATAGGGTGAAATCCCATTCCTTTTACACTATTCTATATTTTAACCAGAGGTCATTTAAAAAAACAGTGGCGTAGATTCAAAGCAGCACAATATTCTATATTTTAACTAGAGAAATGGTTAAAAAAAGGTGACATAGAATCAAAGTAATGAAGAACAGGAAAATAGTGAGATACAATCAAAGTGTGAAAGAATAGGAAGGTAATAAATTATCTACCTATCATTTATAACAGTGGCATAGATTCAAAGCAGCACAATATTCTATTTAAAAAAAAAAGGTGAAATAGAATCAAAGTAATCATTTATAACAGTGGCATAGATTCAAAGCAGCACAATATTCTATTTTTTAACTTGAGAAATGCTTAAAAAAAGAAGGTGACATAGATTCAAAGTAATGAAGAACAGGAAAATAGTGAGATACAATCAAAGTATGAAAGAATACGAAGGTAACAAGTCATCTACCTGTAGCTTTCAGCCTTCACAAACGTTGAAGTCTGAACTTTGAAGTGATTATCATCCAATGTCCAATAGTTCCATTAGTCAATGTCTTCCTAGCTCCGTTTCCTAGTTCTTGGCTTCTATCCAAAGCCCAACTAGTTAATGGATGTGAAATGATTTTTTGTTTGCTAGGTTGGATGTATTTAGGGTTCTCACTACAGATCCGGTAAAATGCTTAAAAAAATAAGGTGACATAGAATCAGAGTAATGAAGAACAGGAAAATAGTGAGATACAATCAAAGTATGAAAGAATACGAAGGTAACAAGTCATCTATCTTGAAAAAGTTGAAAAAAGTTGAAAAAAGGATTTGTTTTCAATTTTTTTAATAGTGGTTATATATATGTGTTTCATTTATTTTTATTTTATTTTTGTAATAAAATATCTTTTAGGGAAACCCATTGGGCACTTCCCCTTATTTTGAGGATGGTATATTAGGTAAACCAAATTCTTCAAGACTGATGAAACAATATGCTCATTAAGAGCTCAGTTATTAATGGGAAGTGAGGTTAGGTAGGATAACACCCCCCTTAACTGCTTGGGCTAGACCCAATTAACAAACACACACATACACACATTGAAGTAGTAACCATTTTTATTAAAAGAAGGCTGCGGCAACACCATACAACAAATTAATACAAGGAAAACTTGAAATCTCTAATCTTAGGGTTTCAAAAAGACCTAAAATTTCAAAATGTCTACCTACTAACACCATACAATAGAAAATTAATACAAGTTAAACTTGAAATCTCTAATCTTAGGGTCTCAAAAAGACCTAAAATTTCAAAATGTCTACCTACTACTTGAATAGGGCTTACAGTTTTGGCAACATAACTAAAAGGTCTTCTTGTCTAAACTCTAAAGTCTAATAAACTGAGCTAGTAATAAAAATGCCATACATAATAATAAACCATAGGCTTGGAAGAAAACATGTCCACTAAGGGTTTCTGGCTTGATGTTTGCCTAATGGTTGTGTTTCTAGGCTGCATTTTCATTTGCCATGTTGCCATGCACTTTTTAGACTGTGTCTTCACCCTTAACTGTTACTTTGATAGACCCAATAGACATCATTGGGAGAGAAACCAAAGAATGTGAGCACCTAGCAAGACACAGAACCAATTCACATAGAATGTTGAACTTTGCTTTGACAAGCCACTACTATTACGCTGCATTTTCATTTGCCATGTTGCCATGCACTTTTTAGACTGTGTCTTCACCCTTAACTGTTACTTTGATAGACCCAATAGACATCATTGGGAGAGAAACCAAAGAATGTGAGCACCTAGCAAGACACAGAACCAATTCACATAGAATGTTGAAGTTTGCTTTGACAAGCCACTACTATTGACAAGTCAACATTCTTGGATCTCTGAGAAGTTAAGCCAAGTTACCATTCTTCTGCTATCCTTGAGAAGGCTAGACGCTCCATGCTTTTCTAATTCTTGAAAATGGACTTAAAGCTAGAACCAAAGAAATTACTAGGTGGATTCCAAATTGGAGACATCAAAAATAAAGAAAAACATATAGTTAGGACCTCAAACAAAGCCCCAAATCACTTGGAGAAGTAGGTCGAATCCAGACTGCATTGCTTATCAAACATGACAAATGGGGTGAACCAAATTGTGCCCTTGAACTGGAATTGCAAAGACCAAAAGCCATGAGAAATAAAATCCCACCTTTGTCGTACATAGCCATCCTCCAGTGCAAGTGAAGAAGTGAGGAAGAGGTACGAAGAAGCACGTTGACATTATTTCCCGTCTCATTAATCTGAGGTTGACATGCCACTTGTCCTTAAACTCCATTGGCATGCAAATCCTAAGGTTTGAGATTATTTCCCATCTCATTAATCTGAGGTTGACATGCCACTTGTCCTTAAATTCCATTGGCATGCAAATCCTAAGGTTTGAGATACTAAATTTCTCGGGAGATATGCGATGATAGGAGCCCCCCATTTAAGCTCAACATTTCAACATTTAATGTGACCCCCTCATTTGCCTCAATATCCACTAGGATATTGAATGCCCTCAACATTTCTTGGTATTCTATGGTCTCAACTTCTCACCACCCCATGATCTCTTTGTATCAATTTGGAAAAGCTTGAATTTTGAGAGAGAAACTGATTTTACATTTGTCAAATTATGATTGAAGAGTCTCCAGTTACATTTATATTTTCGACTCCCTTTGATTTAAGAATATTTGATCCCTTATAGAAAGCCAATGCTTACCCCTGATAGAAAGCCAATGCTTCTGCTTGATTTTGGGTGGATTCTTCTAACACCAGGCAAAGCTTAGTTCATAATTTCATTTGTTGTCAAAGACATGCCCTTTAACCCATAGCCATCTTTCAATTAGTTTTACATATTGCTACATGTTTTATCAACTATTTCATGGATTCTAATCCCGGATTTGATTACAAGGGTTTTTGGCATAAGATGCATACACTAAGCTTAGTTCACAATTTCATTTGTTGTCAAAGACATCCCCTTTACCCCCTAGCCATCCTTCAATTAGTTTTACATATTGCTACATGTTTTATCAACAATTTCATGGATTCTAATCCAGGAAATGATTACAAGGGTTTTTGGCATAAGTTGCATACACTAGAGGAGGGAAGGATAACACTACATGACAGAACATGATAGCATATCCACCTTGTACTTTTAGGTGTTTGTGCAGATGCAACTTACTCAACATTCTAAAGAAACTTCCAATTCGAAGCGAAAATCAATGCGCCATGTATTTTGAAAGCAATTTTGTTTTAATCAATTCACCAAGGGTTTTTGGCATAAGTTGCATAAGCTAGAGGAGTGAAGGATAACACTACATGACACAACATGATAGCGTATCCACCTTGTACTTTTAGGAGGTGTTTGTACAGATGCACATGTATGGTGATGCAACTTACTTAACATTCTAAAGCAACGTCCAATTCGAAGCGAAAATCAATGCGCCATGTATTTTGAAATCAATTTTGTTTCAGATGTTGAGATTTATCATTTTTCAAAAACCCACCAAGGATGTGTAATGTATTACATCAGTTTTTATCTCACAACACTTTAAATCTTTGATGATGTCGTCTTTGTGTTTATTTATCTGGGTTCCTATCCTACATATTGATCACTCGTAACTTTGTAAGTTATTATCATTGGATTAAACTGATCACCTGTAAGTTATAATCATTGGATTAAACTGATTCACTCGTGCGCACATAATCAATCTAAAACTAGGATCTTCCATTTCATAATATTCACAAATTCTACAAAAATATACAGAGTTTCAGATGAGGCCCGCCACTTGGGAAACTGGGACCTCCTTTGTCCTTAAAGTTCAGAGTCTAGTGGCATTGTTGTTCATACTAAACATACCAAAAACATAAAATATAGGACCTATATCCTGGAGGTTGGACCATGCCATTAACAAACTATATAGCAACATAATTAAATACCAGAAGATGGTGGGCTTTCCCCTAAAGCAATTTCTGGGGTTACCTCCTCTCAGCTACATCACTTAGACTGTTTTGGTGGATTGGTTTGTTTGTTTGGGTTCCATTGGTTGAGGATCTTTTAGGATGACATTGGGTTTGTCATGGGTACCACGTGAGCCTTTTGCTCTCTAGTGCCTGCTTCCCCATCAACTTATTTGACTAATATACCAAATGTGTAAATACTAAACCCCTTTAACAAAGGCCTTGAGTTTGCCTTCAAATATGCTCAACTGATGCCATAGGTCTGCTATTTCTTGACGTCTAAAGCAATTGCTTAGGCCACTATTACCTTCACCAACAAATACATCTCTACCAACCGAGAGAATTCCATCTCTCTAGGTCTTTAAATTCCTTTGGGTCACATACCCATCCCTTCGTTTAGGCTATTACCTCCTCAATTGCTACTTCTTTGTGTTGCCACCTCACTTCCTCATTTTGGTCCTCTATGGTTGCCTTGCTTGTTTCGGATTGTGAAGGAATCTACTCTTCGCTATGCTCGACCTTTGTCATTCTGCATGAGCTAGAAGCCTGTTTCATCGACCTTTTTAACTAGTTTGGTTTTGCTTTCTTCTTGGTTTTGCTACTACGTGGAGGAACGATTGGACACCAAACACAATGCTTGGTCACCCTGCTTATGCTAACAACTATGTTTTTGTGACTAAATATGTTGACCCTGGTCTAAGCCTAGTAAATCATTGTCTCTTTGATAGTTTCATTGACCCCTGGTTCCTCCTCTTTATTTGTCTTGCAAAGGCTCACAATGACCTGCCACGATAAGACCAACTCCTGAATTATAGTCTCCTTCTTGCTCACAACTCCACCACTCTGCCTCCACATTCCAGAATGAGGATGCATTGCCCTTCTAGTTTCCCAAATGATGTGTAGGGGAGGAAGTACCTCTCCATGTCTCACCCCTTGTCTATGCATGCTATCACGAATCTCCAATGTCCTTCCCTCACTCGGCTCATAATTGCCCCTTATCATCTCAATGGAACTGGGGAGTGGGACTGTACTATCCCAGGACATTCCTTGATGACCTCATAGTAGCCTCATTCAGAACCTTTGCCACTTGTTGCTATGATTGTTGTCACTGTCCACAACTGCCATGTGTCTCATCTCATTCTTTGTGCTTTTCCCACGGTCAATCATCCCATTGAGGGCTCCATGTGCGAGTTCTATATTTGGAGGTAGTATAATCTCAAGGGGGTTGGGCATACTTTTGGGGTTGTCCAAAGTTGGAGCAAGCTTTTTGAGGGTTCCATGTGCGAGTTCTATATTTGGAGGTAGTGTAGTCTCAAGGGGGTTGGGCATACTTTTGGGGTTGTCCAAACTTGGAGCAAGCTTTTTTGGTGACCACCTCATTGGTTAATTGATTTGCTATCTCAAGGGGGTTGGGCATACTTTTGGGGTCATCCAAACTTGGAGCAAGCTTTTTTGGGTGACCACCTCATTGGTTATTTGATTTGCTAGAGCATTTCCATTTCTCCTTATGTGAGATGGGACGAGCACTTGTAGTTTCTTGGTTAGTTCTGCAGCCTGCCACTTTCCATAGTCCTGATGTCAGTCACCAATTTGTGGAGATCTCGGATTCTCTCCAAAGCCCCAACCAACAAACAAGAATCACCTTCAATCACGACGTTCGAAAAGCCTTGTTGGTTCACCATTTGCAATCTTCGAATGAGCCCTGCCCCATTGTTAGAGTTATGGCCCAAACTTTTGGTGAAAAAAAGTAGAATTTTACCTTTGTGATTTTCTAAGACTCCTTGTGCTCATAACAATCCAAGAATACCTTTTGAAGCCCCATTGGAGTTGAACTTGATTTGGTGTGGTAGTGGAGGAGTCCAGTGGTCTGGTAATTGAGTCCTGTTCCCCCCTAAGGATTAATTGAAAGTTTAGTACACCTGTTTAATTGCCAATTGTCAAAAATAATAGATTCATCGCCCGAGGGTTCCTATGATTCTTGAGGCCATATTTTGGCGCTGATAGATTCCCTAATATTTTTTAGGACTTGGTCTTTTAGATCGAATTCATAAGAAATGGTTGCGATTTAAAGGATCATTTATTTCAATCCTTGTAGATATTCAAGACTAAGAAGCCAGTGAATGAATTCCAAATTGCATTTAGGATACTGTTTTGGAAAGGATTTAATTGTCGTTGTTCTAGGGTGATCACAATATCCCCCTGATGGCAGTTTGATTGTTTCAACATCACCACTCCCATGCCCCAAAATCTGGCTTTTTTCTTGCATCTATCAAATAGGTGGTTGTGTGTTCCCCCAAATTGAACATATACATTGGTCGAAAAAATCTCTCCAGACTATTTTATCACAGGTTAAGTTTTTTCTATTCACCAACAACCAAAAGAACGTGGATATCTTTGGCTAGAGTTCAGGAGGCCATACCTTGGACCAAAGATGCGATTTGCTTGAGTTTTCCTAGCCTGCTGCTAGTCTGTACGATTCTTTCACTCAAGAGTCAAAAGTTGCCATCCCTTTTCCAACCCCACCTCAGAATATCCTCCTCGTCACTGTATTGTATGGTTCGTGATTAAAGCCTAGCTTCCATGGTTTTCCATTTACAGGTTCCATGGGATAAGTAAGGGGTCATCTGAATCATTCCAATAGTGTTGGAGTTTTCTCTTGCTTGCTTCAATCAATGATTGTTTTGTGAATTGAAGAGATTCTTCTTTCCCTAATATTGGTTCTTGCTGCCAAGCGTCATCTCAAAAGAAAACTAAGTGGCCATTCTGCACCTCCTAGAAATAGTATTCTTGTACTAGCTTTCGATTTAGCCAGGCGTTATTCCAAATTAGGGATTTTGAATAATCCCTAACCATTCAGACTAAAGAGTTCTCAGGAATCATCCTTTCATATTTGACCCTCCATGCCCCCATGATTGAAAAGCTTCTTCTTTCCCTAAAATTGGTCCTTGCTACCAATGCATTCTGGCAAAGGAACACTAAGTGGCCATTGTGCACCTCCTAGAAACAATATTGTTACACTACCTTTTGATTTAGCTACACATTATTCCAAATTATGGATTTTGGACAATCCCCATACATTTGAACCCAAGATATTTTAGGATTGCCCTTTTCATATTTGGCCCTCCATGCCTCCGCTCAAAGTTCCTCTTTCCGCTGAAGCCATCACCATCATGTTCTGGTTGCTAGAGCTTTGCCCATATGAAGGGGGTCCCTGAGGTTTAGACCTCACTCTGCCTTTGGTTTGCATGTATTATCTTAGAATACCAGAGACCATTTTCTTTCTTTAGTAGGACCCCCCCTATAAAAAGGATCTTTGGAATTTTTTATTTTTATTTTTTATGATATTCATCAATGTTGCTAGGACACAGAAAAGATAGAGAGGCTTGGTGTGTAACACAGATTTGATGAGAAGGATCTGACTACGCAGGGTCAAGAAGTGAAAGGTCCAACTGGACAGCTAGGATTCCAATTTGACCAGAAATTCTTCCCAAGAGACATTTTTGAGAGCCTTGTCTATCAGTTGGGCTCCCAGATATTTTGAGGGAAGATAGGCTTGTTGAAATCCAAAAATTCTAGTGATGTCTTTGGATTTATGGGGGGCATTGAAGAAAAAACTTGGGATTTGATCCTGTTAATTAGAGCACTCGATGCTTACATGAACAAATATGGGGCATTTTTGGGCATTTTTGATGGCGAAGGTTTTGCGCACAGTGGGTTTCCCCAAGAGGAGGGTATCATCCATGAATCCATGAATTGCAAGTGAGAAAGAGGGGGGATGTTGGGGCATAGAACTAGTGTTTTGGTCCTGTGCTCAATTTCTTCCTTAATAAATCTCACTGTCTCACTAGCCCTTCATCTATGATTATGTAAAGGAAAGGGGAAATGGTCTCCTTGTTTGATACCCTTGGAAGAGTTAAAGGTTCTAGAGGGGTAGGCATTCATAAGAATGGAGAAAAAGGCTGAAGAGACAAGGTTTCCAATCCAAGAGATCCAATCCAGGTGAAAACCAAAATCCTAAAGCATTTGTCTTAGGAAGGGCTAGTTAAGGCAAGCGTAGGCCTTAGACATGTCGAGTTTGATGAGCATCCCATTCTTTTTTAAGAGTTTTAAGAGAATGGGTAGCTACTTGGACCAGGATAATACCATCAAGGATTTGGTGTCCTTCCACAAGACCTCCTTGCTCAGGCAAGATATTAGTGAGAATAGGTTTCAACTATTTGGCAATGAAATTTGTTATGATGTTATATATAACATTACAGAAAGATGTAGGTATGGACTTATCTACAATGTTTGCTGTTGTTCTTTTGGAATGAGTGCCAAAAAAGAGGAGATATTATTGAGAATAGGTTTCAACTATTTGGCAATGAAATTTGTTATGATGTTATATATAACATTACAGAAAGATATAGGTATGGACTTATCTACAATGTTTGCTGTTGTTCTTTTGGAATGAGTGCCAAAAAAGAGGAGATATTATTGAGAATAGGTTTCAACTATTTGGCAATGAAATTTGTTATGATGTTATATATAACATTACAGAAAGATATAGGTATGGACTTATCTACAATGTTTGCTGTTGTTCTTTTGGAATGAGTGCCAAAAAAGAGGAGTTGAATGCCTGGAACAAAGCCCCTGCCTGTCTCGATTCCTCCACAGCCTCCCATATGTTCTGTCCAATGATGGGCCAGCAAGTGTGGAATAAATTAGTGGTAAATCCATTCGGACCCGGGGGCTTTTCTATTACCATATCCTTAACCATCGACTCTATCTCCATCGATGTGATTGATCACATTAAATTGAGAAGTTGTTCATGGCTGACCAATGGGGAATAGCTGCTATGATATATTGATTGCATCATCCCGGTCTGAACTTATCTACAATTTTTGCTGCTTGTTCTTTTGGAATGAGTGCCAAAAAAGAAGAGTTGAATGCCTGGAACAAAGCCCCTGCCTGTCTCGATTCATCCACAGACTCCCATATGTTCTGTCCAATGATGGGCAAGCAAGTTTGGAATAAAGGAGTGGTAAATCCATTCGGACCCGGGGGATTTTCTATTGCCATATCCTTAACTATAGACTCTATCTCCATCTATGTGATTAATCACATTAAATTGACAAGTTGTTCATGGCTGACCAATGGGGGAATAGCTGCCATGATATGTTGATTGCATCATCCCGATCTACCTTCGGTTCTCTCGTCAGTTGCCCAAAATGCTGCAATAATTATCGTTCTACGTCTTTGTGTTTCACAACCTTCTTCTCCCTCAATTCCGTTTTCAGGGAGGAAATCCTGTTGGAGCAGGGAGTTTTGGAAGAACTTGGTGTTCTTGTCTCTCTTCCCCAACCATCAAATCCTCTATTTTTGTTGCCATAGAATTTCCTCTCTTTTTGTTGTTGTTGTTGTTGTTTATTATATTCTCTTCGACGATCCTCGCCTTCACATATTTTAGTTTCCATTGGATATGGTACATCTTGCTGCCATAGAGGTCTTGCCTTTCATTCCACCTTTTCTCTTTTTTCCCTTTGATGATCCTTGCCTTCACATGTTTTAGTTTCTGTTGGATATGGTACATCTTGCTGCCATAGAGATCGTGCCTTTCACTCCACTATTTCTCAATATTTGGTAAAACTCTGGATTTTCCATCCATAACTTTTCAAATCTAAACGGCTTTGTTCTGGGTTGTACCCCACATTCCCATGGTAACATAATCAACCAATGTTCGTATCCTGCAAATGGAAGAATCTTTGTCAAGATTTCTTGGCGGGATTGAAACCAGGTCTTTGAGACTAGAAATCTATCCAGTCTCATTGCAATATGGTGAGTTCCCCCTCTTATATTATTCCAAGTGACGAGACCACATTGTTGGTTAGGAGATCCACTAGTCACAGTTTTCAATACAGTCTTTAAAGGATTGATTCTTTGCGTCCAATTTCCTTATAAAGTCTTCTGCCAGCATCCAAGTGCTATTCATGTAAGTTTGTTCCTATTGCTTGAATGAGTCTAAAAATGCTTGTTTTAATGTCGAGAATGAGGGAACATAAACATTAGATATATATCCTCACTTGTCTATATCAATGATCTCATATTGTGCCATTATCATATATGCTGCATTGCTACTTGGATCTCTATTTTGATCTGCGTTGGGTTCCAAGTATCACTAGCCCTCCTGCAGCCTCCTCCGATCCAATGATCCAACTGCTGCCACCCCACAATGTTTCCATATTCTACCAACAACCTTTACTGGATTCTCCTGGTTGATGCTGTTTTTTAATATCCTTTATTTTGAGTTGGAATTTAAATCTCCCATATTCCCTGATATGACCTTCACGATTTTATATCTTCGTTTGAGTGGAAGTATTTCTCTGGATACCCAGAATTTGTCCTGAATCCACTAATAACACCACTGCCTCTAGTTTTGGCTTGGCAGGTTTCCTGCCAATTCTTCTCATTCCCTATTGATTTTTTCAATGGTTTTAGTGGGTTAGTTCTTACTCCCAAGCTTCCTGTGGTTGTCGGGAATGTCGGATCCCTTCAGCTTTTACTTTTCCCGTTGATTGTTTCTTCCTGGAGCTTCCTAAGTTGGTTCTCTAAAAGCTAATAAATGTGTTCTTCTCCATGAGCTGCCACCAAAAGCTTGGATGTCCACCTCATTGTATTCTGGCAACAACAATTCCTCCTTGGATTGCCCTTCTGGGTTTCTTTTATCTTTCACCATTTCACTATATTCGTTCAGTGCCAACGTCTTTTTTGGTTCTCAGATCTGTGTCTTTTCCCTTTTTTGTTGGCGGTATGACTTGGGATGTTTCTCTTGATGCTGAATCCTCCATCATAGTGGCTTGGACTGCAATTTGGATGTTTCTCCTAGTGCTGAATCCTCCATCATAGTGGATAGGACTGCAAAGCTACTATTTGGAGGTATTTTCTGCCTGCGTGGCTGATTTATTGGTTTTGTGACCTGACTTCCTCTTGTTCAAAACCTTAGTGAATGCATTCCTGTATTGGGTCTCCTTGGATTTATCGGGTGGATTGGGAGCGTTCAATGGATAATCTCTGAACCATGCGCATGGCATTTCTTGCATCGAAACGTATGCTTGTAGTCTGGTGTGTGAACTTTGTCTTCATCTCGATGAGAGGAAACAATTGTTTCTAGTGAAGCCCCTACGAAATCCATATAGACACAGATCCGTGCTAGGATGTGTATCTTGTTACTTTGGTCACATCTGAGACTTATTGGGTGTTTTGACTTACTTTTAAAGAAGTAATCTTGTACCTTGGGTTTGTAGGTGTCTTTGCCAGGCACCCGGTCTTCAGTCCTTCAATTGTCGATCGATTTGCTGATCCCCCCGGCCTTGTTCCCCTGGCCCTCCTTCCTTGGCCGTATTCTTCCCTGTACTGCCCATTTTGTGCTCCATCAGGGTTGGGACAGGTTCCCCTGTCACTCCTGCATTGAAGGACATCATCGCTGTTGCTGATTGCTCCACCTTCTCTGCCATTGGAGTACCTGATCCCCCTGGCCTTGTTCCCCTGGCCCTCCTTCCTTGGCTGTATTCTTCTCTGTACTGCCCATTTTGTGCTCCATCAGGGTTGGGACAGGTTCCCCTGTCACTCCTGCATTGAAGGACATCATCGCTGTTGCTGACTGCTCCACCTTCTCTGCCATTGGAGTACCTGCCGCTTGACTGGCCTGACTAATTGCTACCATCTCTGGACGACCTGTTGGCCGGGCCAATCTCTTGCACTGTTTGCTTGCAGTACCTTCCCGGGAAATCTCAAGCTGAAAATTGCACGATTTTACCCTAATTCTCGTGTCTCCGTTGTTCCCCCCTTGGATCCCATTCAGGTTTCCATATTAGATTGTTTGCTAGTATCATATATTATGGTCCATACAAAATTTGAATATGTAGCTTTTTCTGCTTCCCAATGAACAATCCCTCATGGTCCCCACACAATTTGAATATGTAGGTTTTTCTACCTCCCAATGCCAATCTCCGTCTCTGATATTTGTGGAACCTACCTTTCTGGTCTTCCTATAAACATTATATTTCACTCTACTAGAAATATTACAAGTGGTTAAATTGCTAAAGGGTATTGACTCTATTCCGTTTACAGCGTTGTCCATTTTGTATTTTTATGAAACTGTCAGGTTATTCCCACAAAGTTTAGGGCATTCTTTATATACTTTTGCTGTGAAATGTTTGCCCTTGTTTTATTGATTGAATGTTAGGCAAAAGTTAAAGCTGGAAAAATATCACATTGAAAGAGAGCTTTTTATATTTTTGATGCAAATTGGTTAACTTATCGGATTTGTTTTAACTCTGTGCTGACTTCCAAAAACATGTTTCAGTATTGACTGTACATTCTCTAGTTTGTGTTTGTGACATTGTTATATTATTATTTTCCTTGAGTATTTCGGTTTTCATTTGCTATTTTTTGCATGCTTAGAGAGCGAATTTTTTGGAGGGCTCAACAGTCATCTTGTGCAAGGATAGGATTGACATTTTTAAAGGTTCAATGTTACCTGCTGTTGATAAATGGGGTAGGATTGGGGTGATTGAGCCTGCAGAATTTGTTGTCAGAGGACAATGATCCATCTCTTGTGGTGTTTGACATTGTCGGTGTGCAAGAAAACTAGAACTTATAATTCTGCATACTTGGGGGTATAATGGATCCTTTGCATTTTCTTATCAAAAGCTTTATTAGTAGGCAAATGCAAAACAGGTTATGGACAGTAAGTGATGATCATACTGGAAATGGGTGGCAGTTTCAGTTTAGTTTTTTGCACAAATTCCCCATCATAACAAAATTAAAATAGTGAGAATCTTGGGATCAACATGCCTGGGCTTGCTATCTTAAGATTTTCGTAAGAACACTGCTCACGTTTAGGAATGATTTCAGATTTTTTTTGAATGAATACTAGTTAGGTTGGATTGGGTAGCCTGTTTTCTCCTGTGGTACGGAGGAGATTAATCTTATACGAGTTCAACATGCCCATATTAAGAGTTAGGTTATCCAGCATTTCCATAGGGTGTCAGCATAGTCTTTGCTAGGATTTAATGGTACAGTTTCATGGTCATACACTCTGTCACGAGGTTTGATATTCCGCGGACCTAAATTTTTTTCTGAGGTTCAGCTAACCTTATGTGCATTTGCCAAGTCCATAGCTCAAACTCATAAACTCGTGTCACAATTCAAGCTTGTGTTAGAAAATCGGAAAGATAGAAATATTTTCTTATGTTGATAATTACTTGTGATATTCTCGTGTTCCTATTAACTTTCTTATGTTCTTCTTTTATCTGTTTCATCAAGCAATCATCAAAACAAAACACGAAGATCAATGACACCAGATGTAGGCACTCAGTCAGGGCCAAAACCCCTTTATTGGGGAAAACCCAGTCAAACATTTCACTGGCAAATACAAGTTGAGATAGACCAAGACATTAGGCCAAAAGACCTTCCTCCTCCACTAAGTCATCCTTTAAATTGTTCTTCCAACCTTCATTTATCGATTGCAATAATTTTGCATCAACATTACAATATTGCATCAAGGACAAATTTCTTTCAACCTTCAAAGATCGATTGCAACAATTCTGCATCAACGCTACAATACTGCATCAAGGACAAAGTTTCGACGCTATTGTATCAGAATTTCGACCCAGCGTCAAGATTGAAATTTCGGCCCTTCTGTAGATAAAGACTTCCTTCTCATTCGCTAGCCCTTTCCTCCTCCTTCCTTGAATTTTGCACCCTTTACTGCTTCCAACTACTTCAATTCGAACTTGAGAGAGACCTTTGGAGTCGAGTTGTTCCAATATATAGTGAGTTTGTGAGGTTGAATTCCCTTCTTGAGGCAGAGTTTTTCTTTCTTGAAGCAGACTTGGTGGAGGAGGCCTAGAAGACCTAATTTACATAAAAATAAATTTCTTTCTTGACAAATGAAGCCTAAAGGATTTTACATTATGACATGGATAAAGACACTTTACATAAACCCAATAAGCCTACAATGGAGGCTTTGACCTATAAATAATTGACCCAAAGCATTGACACCCATTCTTTAATAAGTCATTTCTTTTATATATATATATATATATTTTTTTTTTTTTTTTTAACAAATACATTACATCATGACTCAAATACAATTATGAAGATCAACACTAGTTACATTTTTCAACAATCCCTTTTAACTAGGGAGGTATTCATAGTTACATATATAGAAAGGGACATGTAAGATCTCAAAATGATATTCACTATGAAGAGTCACAACATGCGCGGTGCTACAGATTAGATCCCTGACCAAGGTATTCTAATTGGGTGGGACTAAGGTGAACTCAAGCTTTAGCTACTCTATCTAGGTGTGTATCCAAGGTTAAAGCTCCATGACCAACGCTACCCTCCCTACTTCGGGATCTAGACAGGCCAACCAAATGTCCTCCCAAGCATTTTGTATTTCCCTCCCTATTTCGGGATCTAGACAGGCCAACCAAATGTCCTCCCAAGCATTTTGTATTACACATGATGCCTCATATCTCCTTGTAGACTAAATCAGATATATCCACTAATCCAAGCATGCTTCCAAAATGTTCAACCCCAATCTGTGACAAACTTTCAAATACGTATATAGAAGTAAACACAAACCTTTGGGGGTTCTCAATCATTCAGATGCTGCTTATATCATCAGCAAGTTATCAAAATACATCTTGTCAGAAGCTTTCTTCTTTCACGTCAACATCAAATACAACCTCAATACTTCTTAAGTATTTGTTTGTAACGTCATAAATCATGAACATATATTTGTAGTATTTTCATTCATTCTTTCTTCAAGGTGTTTACTATAACTGTCATAAAATGTTCTCCCTCTTAACTGGGGAGATATACTCTTGGGGAGAGATACCCTTTCTTCTATCCAAGCTCCCTTTCAACTTAGGGAGATCAACAACTTCCTTCTTCATTTTCTCAGGCTTCAATTCTTTGGGAACATCATTTTTTCTCATGGCGACAAGGTTATCTTCATCATCATCATCATCATTCTTGCAACTTCCTTTGTTCATCATGCTTATTATTATTATCAAGTCATCTTCATTTATGAATATCTTCAACATCTTGAAAATTATGTACTTGCAAATATTCAACAATTTTAAGTATTAATATAAGATTCTAGTATATACAAGCTAGGGTTTCGACTAAGCAGAATAATACATACATATGGTTTCATTCCTAGAATCTCATTTTAGCTATCACAAGGGCTTTGCTCACAAACCCTAATTTGCCAAACCCTGAAAATCTAGGGTTTTGACTTATAACCTAGACATTAACAACAAACCCTAACTTACCAAAACCTTAAAGATCTATGGTTTCAGTTTATAATATGGACAACAACAACAAATCCCTAAAAGACCAAGATTTTTGCTAAAACAATATCAAAGCCCTAAACAACAAAATGATAGAGTTTTCATTACAAGTTATAGATTTTATCAACCACCCTAAGAGGACTAGGGTTTCAACGTTATTGTTAACACACTCTAAGCACCAAAAGGCTACGGGTTTATTGTTGTTGGAAATAGGGGTTCATTGTTGTTGGAAATTTAGAAAGACAGAAAATTTTTCTTATGATGATAATTACTTGTGACATTCATATGTTTTTATTAACTTTCTTGTGTTCTTTTATCTTTGTTTCATTAAGCAATTATTGAAACCAAAAACATGAAGATCAAAGACACCAGATGTAGGTGGATAGCAAACCCAGTCAAGAACTTTTCCTTTAGTAATTCTAATTGAGATGGACCAAGACCCTAGATCAACAAGCTTTCCTCCTCCACCAAGTCAACCTTCTAATATGATGCAACAATCTTCAATCTTCTCTTCTTGTTCAACAATTTCAACCCAACAACATTTTAGAAACTTCGATCCCAGTTACTGCAACTACTGCAAAAATTTCGACCCCCAACTTTAGAACTTCGATCTTGCAATGGAGACAAAATTTTGGCCCTAGCTTTAGCTCAATGTCTTCGCACGTGTGAGAGAAAGGTATCCCAAAAACTCGATTTTCTTCTTCTAGCTTCCTTCCATCTCCTGTAACTTCGTACTCTTTTCTGCAACTAGTTTACTGGAATTTACTGCAATTCGAACTTGCTTGAGAGTGTGTGTCAAATGAGGTCTAGTTGCTCCAATATATACTTCTTGTGAAGTCGAATTACCCTATTTGAGGCCGACTTGATCTTCTTTGACGCTGACTTGGTGGAGGAGGCCTAATTGACCTATTACATTAAAATAATTTTCTTTCTTGACAAATAATTCCCAAGAAGGGTTCTTTACAATATGACATGGACATGGACACTTGACATAAACCCTAGAGGTCTACAATGAAGACCTTGACCTTCAAACAATTGACCCAAGCATGAAACCCATGCTTTAATAAGCCAATTTATTTAATAATAATTTTTTTTTCTTTCTTTCTTTTGATAAATATATTTCATTATGACTTAAGTAAAATTATGAAGACCAAACTTAGCTACATTCTTCAACAATTGTGAACTCTAAAGGTTAGGGTTTCACAAAAATGAACAAAATGACAAGAGATAGTAATCAAGGGTAGATTCAATCTAATGATTAATCACCATAACAAAAATCTTTATGTTTAAAAACCCTAGACATAAATTTGTTTTATAATATAAAACAAATTTCATATGCATAAAACTTCGCAATAAAACATGTAGTTTTAGACATACCTCGAGTTGTTTTTCAACAAACCGTGTAGGACTTCATTTTGCAACATGGCTTCTTTCATGATTCAAGTCTTTCCTTTGAAGTCTCCTCCACTTGTGTTTTCTGCAAGCTTTCCTACCAAGGAAAAGGTTATGAGTATGCAAGACAAGCAAATCTTGATGGGAGAGAAAACCAAACATAAAAGTGGAAACACAGAAAAATATACTTATTTTTGGTAAAATGGTGAGGTCCTCACATAAAAGAGGAAACAAAGAACAAAATACTTATCTTTGGTAAAATGGTGAGGGCTCCCTCTTAATCCAATCCTACTATACTTATCTTTGGTAAAATGGTGAGGTCCTTACATAAAAGAGGAAACAAAGAACAAAATACTCATCTTTGGTAAAATGGTGAGGGCTCCCTCTTAATCCAATCCTACTGAGGGATACCTACAACTTATCAAAACAATTTGAGAACTTCTAACAAAGCATATTAGACCTAAGGACTCCAAAAATCAAAAAATAAAAGAAAATATTGCAAAACTTAAAATAGAAGGATATGCAAGGGATATTATCTCTATGAGTCTCTAGCAAATAAGTCTTTGACTTCGGATTTTTCATTCTTGTTCTTCTTTGATGGAGCTTCATATGCAACATTTGCATATTCTCATTCCCTCTTATTCCTTGGATTCTCAGGACAATGACTTTTGTAGTGACCCATTTTATGACAATTGTAACATTCAATCTTGGATACGTCAACTTTCTTCCTTGGTCCTTTAAACTTTTTGAATACTCCTTTCTTCTTATGTTGCGTTGTATAGGCATTTGAATTGTTGTTTTCTTCATCTTCATTCTTGTTACATATTAATGCAATGTGGGCTTCTTTTTGACTGTAGGCATTACACATTTGTTTAGAGGTAGGTGTCTTTCCAACTGTTAATTCCCGAGGCAAAGGAGCTCCAAGATTGTAGTAGACCTAGTAGAGCAACAATTACAAGTTCCTTTTCTGGTCCAATTTCATCAATGGCTTATTGTTCGTCTCTTATTCTAGAGATCCTTACAAAATATGATGATACAATGTCAGCCTTTGTCATCTTCATTGTTCTTAGTTCATTCTTGAGACTAGCTATCTAACCAATGTTCTTGATAGTAAACAACTTGGAGAGGCTTTCATACGTCGCTTTTGCAGATTCTACAATTAAGTTCATGGTTAAAATATCAGTTTCCTTGTACTTTTCTTTCCTTGCTTCATCTGCCGGTTCCTTGACTTTTCTTTGGATCCATTCTCTTCTTCCATGCATTGTATTTGGTGGCTCCTTCTAGTTTGTTTTCTGACTTCATTGAGTTTGTCATATTGCTATCTTCTACTTCTTGTGATCTTCTTTGAAACCCTTTTTTATTATATCTCTCTTTTTAATAGATCTTCAGCGTGTCTTTTTCCTTATTCTTCACCTTAGCTCGGATACTGTATTAGAAAATAAAAAAGGAAAAAATATTTTCTTATGTTGTTAATTACTTGTGATATTCTTGTGTTCTTATCTATAAAACCAGATTTGTCCACTCCACCCTCCACATGTCCCCAATCAGTGGAATTGGACACGATTCGTAATTCGTGTACATTTGACTGAATCCGATCGTGTCCATACAGACATGTCGTGTCCCTATCGTGTCCTGTACGAACATGATCGAATCCAAATTTGCCGGACTCGCTTAGCAAGGAAAAGCGTCCAGAGTTATAAATAAGCGATTTATCTTCATATTATATATATGTTGTTTCAATTTTAGGTTCAAAACATAGTGGGTGAGTAAATAGGCTTCTGTCTGTAATTTATTGTATTAATTCAGTTAGCTCAAATTTCTGAACCGAATCTAGTTCCATTAAGTTCAGATCTGATGGGGAGCTGCTAAAGATTTGTAGGGCCAAATTGGCTTCTTCGGCACCTTCCATGGACACAAATCCATTGACCATTTGCTGTGTGGGGGCAATAAATTCCTTCATCCCTGCAGGGCCTGTTGTGGGAGAAATCATTTTTTTAATTAGCTTTGAATATATTATAATTGAGGCAAAGCCTTAAATATCTAGTAGATTAGCTGCCCCTAATCCCATAAAAACACGGCACCACAAGCCCACCTAACAACCACCAATGTTGGTTATAACAACCCACTAAATGTGAGTCACAAATGAAGAAATGGCCATTAGGACCACAACTTCATCATGAATACAAGCACACAACCTATGTATTGTCTAACACTATCATATAGGTCATTTCCTTTATCGCGGTCAATCAATGTTTATATATTAATCAAGAAATATCATTTGCAGACAATAAAGTTTTGTTTTCAATTATACATAACGAGCCATCATCCATGTCCTACAAAATATCAGTGAATGACCTCTCAAGAATAAAATTTTAAGCTTAAATGAGATATGATTGGTAAAATAATGTATGATTGAGAAAACTACAGTGTTTTTTCTTTTTCCTATTGGATCATTGATGAATATGTCTATTACTTTGTATGATTGTTTGATGTATCTTTGTAAAACTTACATCTAGATGACGATCTATGTTTGAATCAATGAATTTGTGTAAGAAATATCTAATTTTTAATATATATAATTTTTTTTTTTAATAAAATAATATAGAAGGTGTCTGCACGTGCCCTGTTCTGGGGGTCACCGTGTCCGTGTCTGACACTCGAATCCCTATGTCCATCGTGTCTTGTGTCCCCGTGTCAGGTGACGTAGGTTCTTATTAAATTTCTTATGTTCTTCTTTTATCTTTGTTTCATCAAGCAATCATAAAAAAAACATCAAGATCAATGACACCAGATGTAGGCGCTCAACCAAGGCTAAAACCCCTCTATAGGGAAAAACCCAAAACTCTTCACTAGCGAATTCAGGTTGATATAGACCAAGACCTTAGACCAAAATACCTTCCTTCTCCACCAAGTCAACCTTTAAATTGTTCTTCCAACCTTCAAAGATCGATTGCAACAACACTGCATCAACACTGCTTCAATATTGCATCAAGTGAAAATTTTGACCCTATTGCATCGAAATTTTGGCCCAACGTCAAGACTGCAATTTTGGCCCTCCTGCAACTTCAGTTTCTTCGCACATGTGAGATAAGAGAGAAAATTCCGACTTCCTTAGCTATATAAAGACTTCCTTCTCCTTCGCTAGCCCTTTCCTCCTCCTTCCTTGAATTTTACACCCTTTACTACTTCCAGCTACTGCAATTCAAACTTGAGAGAGATGTGCTCCAAATGAGTCGAGTTGCTCCAATATATAGTTGAGTTTGTGAGGTCGTATTCCCTTGTTGAGGCCAACTTGTCCTTCCTTGATACCGACTTGGTGGAGGAGGCCTAGAAGACCTAATTTACATAAAAATAAATTTCTTTCTTGACAGACGAAGCCCAAGAAGGGTATTTTACATTATGACATGGACAAGGACACTTTACATAAACCCTAGAAGCCTACAATGGAGGCTATGACCTATAATTAATTGACCCAAACATGAAACCCATGTTTTAATAAGTCAATTTCTTCTATAATAAAATCCGTTTTTTTTTCTTTTGACAAATACATTATATCATGACTCGAATACAATTATGAAGACCGACACTAGTTACATTTTTCAACAACTTGTAATGTGTCATTGCAGTTTCCAAGTCTTGATAATATATATATATATATATATCTCTGTGGTTCACAGACCCTAGAGATCGGTGACCACTACATCCACAAAATATTTATACTAGGAAAATCAACTCGGAATCACTTCATGTCAGCTCAAGCATGGAGTTTGACCTTGAGAGTGTCGAGAGAATTGAACCTATAACTTCTTAATAGCAAAGATGCTTTAATGACGGGGACTCGACCAATTGAGCTAACCCTTGAGGCTCACTTATTGATGTTGATTTCTTACTATTTTACGACCAATTGAGTTTAAGCCTTGAGGCTTACTTATTGATGTTGATTTATTACCATTTTACTTCGTATTTCATTTTATTTTATCGACCAATTTAATGGCAAACCTCATCAAAAAATGTGAGTTCGAATCAAACAAAATCATTGTTCAGCTTAAACTTGAACCCAAACTGTGTAACCTAGGTTACAACACAGAATCATTGTGGAACCCGAACCGTGTTACTTATGTTACAGTGTAGTAATAGGCATAAACCTAAAAACATGTATTTTAAGCAATCAAGGTACTCTTAATGCTGAAACTTTGGTCTACATGCAGTTTTTGAATAATTTGTGAGCAAAGATGGTTTAGAGTGTTATGTACATCATTGTATTTAACAAGTTAATTTGGTGGGTTGATATTGCCTTTTTGAGTTTGTGTTTTGCTCAATTTTCATAAAGTTTGAAGTACTATTTTTTGGTTTTTGTTTTTAAATATCTTTATATTCTATATGAGGAATAAATGTTCTGCTATTCATTTTTAATAACAAGGTTCAAAGTCATTACATCAAAGCTCATCATGTCACTTGCGAGAATTGAACCTGGGCAGGGAGGATCCCAGTCATTCCTTCCTACCACTTGAGATAAACCTAATTGACAAAATTTGAAGTAAAATCTTATTATTATACAATATCTAAAATTAAATAATGTTATAATAGGTGATAAGCTTCCATTTGGGAAAAAAAAATGGAATTCTGTATTATTATTATGAGTTGTGCCCCTAGATTGTGATTTCTTGATTAATGTTCACAGATCCACTGGATAAGATTTTTTCTTTCAAAAAAAAAAATCAAACCATCTATAGATTGTATCAGTTGGAAATAGTAAGAGGGAGGGTGAATTCACGTTTCTTTCAATTTTTATACCCGAACACAAGAACTAAAAAAAATAGTTTATATTAATATAATTCATATGATGAGGACACCAATCCTCAAATTATGGCTCCAACCATCACACAGAATCATTGTGTAACTTAGGTTACAACACAGAATCACTGTGGAACCCGAACTTTGTTACTTATGTTACAGTGTAATAATAGGCATAAACCTAAAAACACGTATTATAAGCAATCAAGGTACTCTTAGTGCTGAAACTTTGGTCTACATGCAGTTTTTGAATAATTTATGAGCAGAGATGGTTTAGAGTGTTATGTACATCATTGTATTTAACAAGTTAATTTGGTGGGTTGATATTGCCTTTTTGAGTTTGTGTTTTGCTCAATTTTCATAAAGTTTGAAGTACTATTTTTTGGTTTGTGTTTTTAAATATCTTTATATTCCCTATGAGGAATAAATGTTTTGGTTTTCAAGAGACTATTCATTTTTAATAACAAGGTTCAAAGTCATTACATCAAAGCTCATCATGTCACTTGTGAGAATTGAACCTGGGCAGGGAGGATCCCAGTGATTACTTCCAACCACCTGAGATAAACCTAATTGACAAAATTTGAAGTAAAATCTTATTATTATACAATATCTAAAATTAAATAATGTTATAATAGGTGATAAGTTGGGAAAAAAAAATGGAATTCTGTATTATTATTATGAGCTGTGCTCCTAGATTGGGATTTCTTGATTAATGTTCACAGATTCACTGGATAAGATTTTTCTTTCAAAAAACAAGTATCAAACCATCTATAGATTGTATCAGTTGGAAATAGTAAGAGGGAGGGTGAATTCACGTTTCTTTCAATTGTTATACCCGAACACAAGAAATAAAAAAAATAGTTTATATTAATATAATTCATATGATGAGGACACCAATCCTCAAGTTATGGCTCCAACCATCACAAAAACTTTAGTTTTAAGGAAGACAACAATCCTCTTAATCAAATCCAGGTTGATTAAATCCAGGGACCAACTTGGTCTATATGAGGTCACCAATTCTCTTAGGTTCCAAACTATACAAACACTTGAAATATACTTCAAAAATTTGCTAAGACAATACTTAACCCTGTCAGCCAAGTGGGTTCAATCTTGCTCCAAGAAATATGATCCAAAACTACTCAACAAAGGTTCTCCAATTTTACTTCAGGTCTGCCTAAAAAGAGAGCTTCTAGAGCTCTGCTTCAAAAGGTCTCCAGAATATGCTCTACATTCACTTTAAAGTCTACTTTCGAAAAGGTCACCAAGGTTTGTCCCAAAGAATGCCAGGTTTGCAGGGGACCAACTTGGTCTATATGAGGACACCAATCCTCTTAGGCTCCAAACTATAAAAACACTTTAAATATACTTCAAAACTTTGCTAAGACACTACTTCAACCTATTATCCAAGTGGGTTTAATCTTTCTCCAAGAAATATGATCCAAAACTACTCAACAAAGGTTCTCCAATTTTGCTTTAGGTTTGCTTAAAAAGAGAGCTCAAAAGGTATCCAAAATATGCTCTACATTCACTTTAAAGTCTACTTTAAAAAAGGTCACCAATGTTTGTCCCAAAGAATGCTAGGTTTGCACTAAATCTGCTTCAAAAGGCTATCAAGGTTTGCTCCAAGTCTGCCTTTATGTCTTCTAAAAAATGTATCCAAGTCTGCTTCAAGGATTACCACGGTTTTCCCACTTCAAATATGCTTCAAAGATAATTAAGTATTCTCCAAACATGCTACTACAAAAAGTCTTAAGGGACTTCCGAAGGACACCAAGTATGTGCAAAAAAGGGTTGCTTCAAAGGTCTCTTAAAACTTGTTAAGAGTCTGCTCAAAGTTTGCTCCAAAAGAGAGGTTGAGTTTGCCTTTATCACAGGACCGAAGTCCACATAGAGGGGTCGAGTTTGGTTTTTACACAGATCCAAATAGATAAACAAGTTTGTTCCTTGTACAGGTTCGAAGCCTATGTTGCCTCATGTTCGAAAATCTACTAAATTCGCAGGTCATAGAGGGCCGAAATGCTTTCCTCTTCACTTTGCCACAACGTTCATGAGATATGAACCTATGAATTATTTCTTAGACCTAAGATATTCTTCACTTCTTGCTTGGACAAGTTAGAGGCTGAATGAGAGAGAGATCTCTTGTATTTATACAGATCAATTTGCTCGAGATAGGGCCGATTTTCCTTCAAGTAGGCCAACTTGATGAAGGTTAAAAATAAGTGAATTTTAACTTGAAAAATAAAAGTTAGGAGGCGTGCATAACTCATTAGAAGGGACTTAAATATATTCTAAAGCCTATGCCACTCTTTTCCTCAGTTAGACATCCTTTGACATCAATAACAATAAACTTCTCAACAATATCATCTTAATTGGGAATCTTTAGTAGGAATTTACATATTTCTACTGAGATTATGATTTTGGATTATAGTATGATCGATGGTCTTAGTAGAATTATCCCCAAAATCATCTCCAAGGATCATAGTTAGACATCCTTTGACATCAATAACAATTAACTTCTCAACAATATCATCTTAATTGGGAATCTTTAGTAGGAATTTACATATTTCTACTGAGATTATGATTTTGGATTATAGTATGATCGATGGTCCTAGTAGAATTATCCCCAAAATCATCTCCAAGGATCATAATATTGCCTTGATGCAATTGGTCTCCCTTTAGGTGGTGGATGCAGTTGTCATGAGTTTTCTCAAGAATAAATTCCTCGGACCAGATGCAACTTCCATCTTTTACCAAGCCCGTTGGTTGTTTATGGGGCAAGAGATCCAAGAATTAGTGGAGGTATCTAGACAAACTCAGTAATTGTGGAGAGGCTTAAACATGAATTTTATCACTTTGGTATCGAAACAGGGTCGCTTAAAGGATCCCAATGGCTTTCGACCCATTGCACTATGTAATGTTATTTATAAAAGCATATCGACGGTCATAGTAAAGCTTTTGAAGCCTTTGATCTCTAGTCTTATTTCACTAGAGAAATTTGGCTTTGTGGAAGGGCGACAGATCATGAATGGCATCTTTGCTGCTCAGGAAATTATACACTCACTCGAAGAGACAAAGAAACATGGTATGTTACTAAAATTAGATTTATCTAAAGCATATCACTGCTTGAATTGAGATTATTTACTCCTCATCTTAGATGCTTTTGGATTCTCTTGGCAGTGGATATCATTGATTTTCTCACTAATTTCTTCCCCCTTTTTTTCGATAGTAATCAATGGCTCCCATTCTTTTACATTTAGGTCATCAAGGGGATTAAGACTAGGGGACCCTTTATCTCCATTCCTCTTTATCCTTGCAATGGAAGGCCTAGGTATATTCTTAAAGCAATCACACTCTAAAGCAGTTATTAAAGGGCTTACTTTGTTTGGACGATATGGAAAAAAAAATTCAAAACATCATGAGGATCTTTGCATATGCTTCAGGTACTACGATCAATAAAGACAAAACTAGGCTTTTATTTTTTAATTGCAAGGACTTAGTAGCAAATCACTTGAATCGGGTTTTTGAATTCAAGAAGAGGTTCCTTTCATGTACAATACTTGGGAGTACCATTGATATTCTATCAAAAACACCTAGATTGTTCATTGAAGCTGGTAGATAAGTTGGGGAAGAAATTACCAAATTGGACGTTTCAAGCACTTAATTTTGTAGGCAGATTAGTATTAACTAAAGCGGTTTTGCAAACTATTCCTTTATATCAGAGGACAACTATGCCTCTTCCCAAAACTATAGTTAGTAAGTTCAGATGAATTTGGAGAGAATTCTTATGGAAAGGAGCGACTAAAGAAAAACGATGGATGCTTGACTAAAGAAAAAGGATGGATGCTTGTTGGCTGGGACAAAATTAATCTACATAAGTCTCAAGGGAATTTAGGGTTGCGAGGCCCAGATGTCATGAGTATTGCACTTGGAGCAAAAATATGGTGGCAATGGGTAAAAGTAGGAGAACAATTATGGATACAAATATTGAATTACAAACATGCTCGATCGATGACACCGGAGGAAATAATGTGAACAAATGAATCTCAGGATGGATCGAGTCTATGGAATTGGGCACAAGATAGTAGAGAGATGGTGAGGAAATATGATTTCTGAGAGGTGCACTCAGGTGACAGCGAATTTTTGGGATGAGGCTTGGCAACAGATGCCAAGACTCGATGCCAATACTGAACTGCTAGAGATGCAATTATATTCAGAAAGTCTAGGTCCGACGAAAGTAAAGGATTATTGGAAAGCTCCAATGACGCATCCCCTTGGAGGATATGGAAAGAGCAAAAGGATTGGCCTCTACCCCTCTAAACACTTGAAGCTTATGCAAGATCTATGTCAAAGAAGGATTCAAATCTCAAATGGAGAGGACATACTACGTTGGGGGACAGAGTAACATGGATGTTTTACAGTTAAGGAAGTGTATCGTATTACAACAAAAGACCAACAAGTGGAGAATCAACAAATCTAGACACATATTTGGTTAGGGTTGTGGTGGCAAAAAATCTCTAAATTCCTATGATTGATTGCACGGAGGCGACTGTTAACTTGGGACAAGATTATATGAAGGGGATTTTAAGGACCCTTTATTTTCTTCCTTTGTAGGGAAGCACATGAAACAATCGTGCATATTTTCATCTCTTGCACTTTTGCTAATAAGGTTTGGGAACTCATTATGCAATGTTTTCAGTGTTTGATTCCGATTTTTCCAGATATGATTTATATTTTTAACTACTGGACTACTATTAAGTTTCAGAACAATATAGTCAATAGAGCTTGGCATTTAATCGTCAGTTTTATTTTGTGGAATTTATGGAAAGAACGAAATCATAGAATTTTTAGACAACAGTCCAATACATCAGATATACTCAAAACAGTCACACTGGAAATCCTGCGGGAAACTATATTATCATTTGCCTTGCCTGGTTGCCGGAAGATTGGGAAGAAAACACTATGGAAATAAGAATATTAAGAAGCTTCCATTTGGACAATAGTGTGACAAAGGACTATTACCAGCCACCACCACTTAACTTCATTAAGTTGAGTTTTGATGGAGGTTCGAAAGGAAACCCGGGGCCAACAGGTTTTGGGGGTCTATTTTGAGACCACAATTCTAACTCGATAACAATTTTTGTGGTTGATTGTGGTTTTGGAACAAATAACCTATCAGAGTTCACGACGAAAGAGAGAGCACTACATATTGCAGCGCATCTAGGATTCAAGTTGATGCATCTACATGGGGATTCACTGTTGGTGATGCATTGTGGTTGTAAACTATTGGATGACAAGAAAATCCAAAAAACTATTCATAGATGGATATTAGAAAACGTAGTAGCTAATATGGCGAAGTACCTGCAACAATTTGACTACGTCCTCGTTGAGCATACTCAACGAAAGAGTAATGGGGTGGCAGATTACTTGGCAAACTTGCGCTGTTAGGTGCAGGGTCTGGACATGGACACATAATGGCCAATCCTGGGTTGGGATGTGGAGAATCATGCCATTAAAACCTTGCTAGAAAAGGACAAAAAAAAGTAGAGGATCCTCAATGGGGGTGTTAACCAACAAAACTACATCAATGGCAAAGTACCTGCAATAACTTGACTACGCCCTCGTTGAGGATACTAAACGAAAGGGTAATGGGGTGGCAAATTACATGGCAAACTTGCACTATTAGGTGCAGGGTCTGGACATGGGCACAGAATTTCCAACTGGGATGTGGAGAATCATGCCATTAAAAACTTGTTGGAAAAGGAAAAACAAAGTAGAGGATCCCCGATGGGGGTGTTAACCAACAAAAATACATCAACGGTTAATGCATCACTGAAGGCTCTAGAGCATGCAAGGAATACTGCCAAGTGTCTTGAGCTCCACCGAAAGATCTAGAGAATGAGGATGGCTCTCACCAAGTGTCCCCTCTACACTGCAATGTGTAAGATGAGCACGTTAAAAATGGTGATATATCATTTGACGACGATCCCTATTCCAAGTGCGAAGGTGGTGGGAGACGCTGGGAATTATTTCCGGTTTTGGGCCTATGCATCACCTTTGGTCTGTTAAGTCCTCAGAGCTTTTGGCTTAATTGTTCTGAAGATATCAACCATGCAAAATAATTAAGGTTTCCTGTAAGCCATTAATGGCTCCTCGCACAACAAAGAGAATTTTTTTCTTAACCTGTGTGCGATAGTACACCCCTGTCCTACCCTCATCCTTTCCTAGCAGCATGAAGGTCCCTCAACGAAAAGCAACGTCTCTGCTTTGTGTGATTATAAAAGGCTTCAGTCAGGAGAGAGGTGGCATTGGTACGTAACATTATGCAGTGAGGTCTGCAAATTTGTAAGGCCTTTGGTTATATATGTTTCTTTCATGCTTGGCACGACTCATTTAGTGAGCCGACAATCGCTTTCTTATCTTCGGTGGAAAATATACCAGGACGACATAGATTACATATATTTCCAAAGGTTTTGTAGCCAGTGTTTTTCATTTTATTCTTGCATAGCGCAACCTCTAGCTCGGTTTTTGAACTGGTGGTTGTGCTACCCTCGTCAACGCTTCATGATCTTGACTTCCTTGATATCTCGCTGTCCCGTTTTGGTATGCGAGATCTGGTACCTAGGTAATTTCTCTATATGGTTTTAATGGTGTTTTTATTTCCATAAAATTACGAAGGGGTTTATTGTGTCTCTTAAGATGTAAATTTGGGAAGTCTTTTCTTCAGTTAAGGTCTACACGTGTTTGGTTGCTCAAATGTTTTAACAAAGTCTGCATAGTTATCGTGTTCAATTTGCAAAAAGGTCTCAGTGCATTTTCCTTACAAGCTTTGGTCCCTCATTTTAGTATCGCTTTTTCCTTCCCTTTCCAGGTTACGACATTGGAAAACCAAACTGTCTTTAGCCCCCCCAATTATGTTGTCCTTTATTGCCTTTGAAATCGTGGTCAATCAAGCCTTTGGGTGGTATACGTATATTCCACTTTGGTGGATTTCCTGTTACGCTGACGACATAGACCTAAGTCGAAATACCTCACATTTACTTGTTATCAATTCAGTTTCGTGTTTGTTGAAATATCATCAAAGCTATCTTATAGGGAAGTCACAATATATTTCTTATGCACACCTCCAATCAACCATGCCATTTCAACAGAGAATGACAATATGTAGGGGAGGTTCCAATAGTTGGTCTAGTTCTCACTCCAGGCAGTTGTTCGGGTGGAACTCTGTGGCAACTGTGTTTGACACAATCCCCTCGGAAGTTCGAAGGGAGATTTGTCAACTTGAATCCTGAAAATTTGGAGACAAAGATTATTTTTGTAGATTCTGAAGTGGGTAACTAAAGATTCAATTGGATTCCAGACCTTGGTAAATTTCGTAAAAGAAAATTGGATTTTCTACATTCTATTATAGGATACCAACAGGTGGACTCTCTGCTTCGTTTGATCATTAGGGACAAGTAGGTGGATCACTACAGGATATTTGCAGGACAAGAGGACCTAAAAAGTATTCTCAAAAGCACACGGTATTTTTTAGATGATATTCTCATACAACTACGGAGGGTGGAGAAATACGTTGTTTTGGGCTCAGATTCTGAATCGGGAAATGCTTATGACACCCAAAAAATAATCAACACCCCACAGGGAAATATTTCACCAACCAATTCTACGATCAACTCTGCATCATCTGTCCCTAATGCCCCTTCAGCAAATGGGACTCTAATGTCCCCATTAGTTATCTCTGTCTAAGGTTATAACTCTTCATTTTCTCTTTAATCGCTCTTTGGTTTATTTGGTTTTTCCTTCTTCATGGCGAAGGAGGACTCTTACTTCCCTTCATGTTTTTTCCTTGGTTCTTCATGCTATCTATGTCGGTGAATGCCCGTCTATTTTGTATTCAATGGTTTTCTCTTGGGCTAAGTTTGGTATTCTTGGAATTGTCGATGCAACATATCAAGGTTTGTGTGCTATTTTTTGATGGAAGTCAAGGTCCGTGTGGAAGGAAATGCTTTACCAACGTCCGTGGATCAACATTAAGCTTTTTTGTAACATCTGGTATGCTGCCAACTGCTTCTATGTACTCTTTGTAAACAATTTTTTTGATCAATGAAATTTTTTGTGCCGATTTATATATATAATTTTTATTTATTTATTTATTTATTATTATTATTATTTTAATTTTAATTTTAATTTTCTTTCACCGAAGAAACATCAAAACAATCAATACACTTTAATCTAATTGAGAAACAACCAATACACTTTAATCTAATTGAGAATATTTATAGCTGAAATTTACATTGTTCTACCCATATTACGAATTTGGACTATATATCTTAGCTTAACATCTTTGTGCATATAGTTTAACAAAGATGAGATTCCATAGTTCCTTGTGTGTGGAATGCAAAACTAAATTGTCCTTGAGAATGGAGCACGGTTTTATTGCCTCCTCGCATTATCAATCCAAATTTGGAAATTTCCTACACAAAAGTTCACACTTAACTCTTAGCCATTGTATACTTGTGAATAGTCCCACTTTTTTTCAAATCAGTGTTGTCTACAACATTTCTTCATGTTCAACATTTCTTCATGTTTTACATTGTTGTGATGAGTTTGCACGTAAGAACATATTTTCTCTCATGTTGTGGGTTATATCTTGAAGTGTATTGTTCATTAGGGGAATTTTGAGGTCTAAAATGGGCCTCCTAAGGAAATTGTACAATCAAAATTCACTTTATGAGAACCAATCACATTTTATGGGATGACATCATCTCCAATGGTTGAGGTGGCATTGCTGGAGTTAAAGATACTTACTTGTTACATTCTCAATGGTGGATAAAAACTCATGGCAAACCATGGTAGTGCTATATAAGTACTTTTAAAGTCATAAAGTAAAGTGCTAATAATAAATTTCATTTCACACTTTTTGAATAAAATATTATTATTTTCATTTCACATTTTTAGAAAAAAACAATGCATATCCTTACATAATGCACATCCTTACATAATCTTCATGTCTTTACACATTTTTTCAATAAATATTATATTTGCATATTTTTATATATTTATTTTTAAATTATATATTCATCTCATTTTGCCTTCAAATCAAGATAAATAAAAATATAACTTTGTAAAAATGTAACTTTGTAATAATGTAACTTTGTAATTTTATGATAAATGAAATCTATGAATAATATTATTATAATATTTATAACAATACAAACATATTAAAATTAAAGAAAAAATAGATCAGTTTTGTATGATGAAAAATGTACATATAAATCTTATATTATACTTATAAATACAAATTAAATCTATTTCAATACTCTTGTTTATTTAATTTTACACACAACTAAATTAATTTCATTGTGATTATATTAATATTATATATTATTATACATAATAATCTAAATGTTATAGAATATATATTATATTCATTTTAATATTATATTATATATATATATATTTTCCACGTTATAAATCAAATCAAATTAATATTTAATAGAAAAAAAATACATAAAATAATATATTACATTTATTATTTTATTTTATTTTATTTTTACATAGTATATTAATTACATGTCATTATATAATTTAAATAATATAAATTTTAATTAATAGTATAATATACAGTTAAGAATTTATGAACAAAGGATAAATGATAATGATAATGACATTTTCTTGAAAATCTTATTCTTATTTATAATCACATCAATACAATTTTTTTATTAATTTTATTTTGGTACACATTTTCAATTGAATTTAACCATGGTTACATGGACTATGGTGCAAAAAGTAAAATGCAAATTCATAAATATTATTTTATTGATTTAACTATTATTTTATTATTTCCTTAGGAGGCCCATTTTAAACCTCAAAATTCCCCTAATGGATGGTGATTGTTCTCCATTGGGAATTGAGCCAATAAAGAGAACACATAATTACTGAATGAAAGATGGTCATTTGTAGTTGGGAAAAACATTTTGTTTAGTGGAAAGAGCAATGTTTCCACAAAAATGTTTGAGATATGTCATTTTTCTCATTGATGATTTCAGTGATTGTTTTTGATTGTTTTTATGCCAAGCTGGAAACTTCTTCAAATATGTATTTTGTGATGGTGATGACACACCCTAAGTAAGAATGTTCCTAACAAAAAACATTTTGTGTATGGGAAAATCTTCAACATGGCATGAATACAAACAACATTTTGTGTATGGGAACATATTTGACATGGCATGAATACTAATGGATGGTCCTATGTAAGAGTTATGTTTCATTTGTATTGTCAAAGTTGTTGATTTTTTCATGTTGGAGGCTTTTTGCTAAGAACGTCTTCATGTTCATAGTTTTTTAATACTTATTTAGCTTACTTTTCTCATTGTTGTCACATGTCACAATATCAAAGTTTTACGGAGTGGTAGTTCAATCCATTGCTTATTTTTCCAAGCATTGTTGTCCTTTTTGGAAGGTTTTTTCACAAGCATGACGTCCCTCAAACATGAGCTATATATCAAAGTTAGATTCTCAGGAAGGGAGATGAACAAAGTTTTTGTGAAAGCATGACATTCCTCAAATGTGCCTTGAGCTATATCAAAGTTAGATTCTTAGATTCCAAGTTGCATCATGTGATGATGGCAATCCAACAATAGTAATATCACATGTTTTGGATTAAATACACATATGATGTATGTAATCTTGGGATGGTTTACTTGTAAAACTCAAATCACCAGGATGGAGGTGCATCCTTTCCTTTGGTTTTGCTTTTTACTTTATCAAAACCAAAGTGATCATGTAATGCATAGTTCTACTTGAAGTAGGAACACTAGATCACTAAAAAAACAACAATAATATTGGCATGTATTGGGGATTAAATACACACATGATTCATGCACCCTTCGAATGGTTTACTTTCAAAACTTTTATTAATTGTTGGCATGCTTAACAAATGGAGGTGCATCCTTTCTTGTCTTGTGATTCTTGGTTTATTACTACTAATTGGTCATGTTAGGACATACATTATGCAAGGTTCCATCTTGTGATTGTCATCACATTGATGGAGACTTGTTGTTGGTACTCTAGAGCATTGATGTGACATGTGGGATATCTTTGCATTTTATCAATTGATGGATATATTTGGTTGGGGAAGTCTCAGTTCTCCTTGGTTGAATGGTGATTTGTGCTTACTACTTGGTAGTCTTTCCAAATGTGCCTTGTGTTAGGTCTCTCGTAGTTTGCAATATTGGCAAGAACAAACGCTGCAGGGCCTACATCAGAACCACTTTGGAATCCTAGGATCTAGCCCTCCTGGATTCAGAAAGGAATCTCTCTATATAAGTGTTTTCAAAAGATACGATATTAGGCTAGTTATGAAGTACAAGGGGTTTGTTTGTTTTGGTTAGGTGGGATATCATCAAAATAAAGGAAGTCTTTTGAAGGGTAAAGGTGTGAGCAGGTTGAAAGAATGGTTCAGGTGATAGGATAGGTAAGAGACAGTATTAATCCATTGGGCTATGAAGTCACAAAATGATTTAATTGCACAACAAGTTTCAAGAGTGGTCCATGCGACAAGTCATCTATATCAAAGGATCTCTTTTTTGCGTGATTTTTCCTTGAGGATCGTCATCCTTGGTCCTTTGTCACTTTATCGTGATTGTGGGAAGGCTTCATGTTTTTAGCTGCCATTTAAAACCTGCAACATAAACAAATTATTAAATAAAACCCTGCGTTTAGTGGTTGACTGCTTTCAGAGGTTAGGCGAAGGTGGAAGAGCAGTGCAGAGGAGGAAAAATGCATGGAGGGAGGGTTTCATGGAGAAAATCCAAAAACCAGGGTTTCAAATGTGAATTGGGCGCGAAATGGTGATGAGCGGTTTTGCAGAAAACTGGAGTGGTATTCGCGCGAGGGATGGGCGGTAAATGTTTTTGCCCCGAGGGAACGCGATACAGGTCCCTGGGCAACGCGTGTCCAACAAAAACCACCATTTTCGCATTGAAAACGCGTGATCAATTCTTTTGGTGAGATGAATGCGAAATCAGTTTTAGACCGTCCGATCTGGGGGGGGGGGCAGATCTATGGCTGTAAGCGAGCGCGACAAATGGAAAAGATGTGCGGTGAAGGATGGTGGGGCCAAGCTGACGTGGGCTCTTTTGTCGTGAGGTAAAAAGGTTCTTCGGGTGGGGTTAAATGGTAAAAGTGGGGGATGGCTGTCAGATTAACAAGATCAACGGTGGGAATTTAAACCGGGTGAATGGGTAAATGGAGATCAAGAAATGAAAATGAAGGGGAGGAAGGCCTGACTACCGTTGGATTGATGAGATCAACGATTAGGATGGTTTGGAGGAATAAGTGAAGTGGGGCGGCAGAAAATTAGATGAGGGGTCGGGGAAGTGGAGAAAGCCCGATGGTTGTCGGATCTCCCAGATCGACGGTGTAGATGCATCGGGGTGCCATTAGTCGAGGTGAGGAGTTTATAAAGGTTTTGGGATTTTTTCCACGGGAAAATGAGTTTATAAGAGCGGCGAAGGGGATCAATGGGAGTCGTTGGATCGAGAGGATCAACGGCTCAGATGAACTTGGTGGATCGCACAAATGACAAATGGGGCGGGCGGAGGGCAGGAGTAATGTGGGCTGTCAGATTGGGGAGATGGACAGTCAGGATTGATTTCAGCGGATCTGCGATCGGAGGAGCAGAGGGTCTGGGAACAAAGAAATGTGGATTTTGTGATGGACGATGGTCGATGGGAAGACGAAGGGAGATGGATGGAGGGCCTTCCGATCAGGATCGAGATCAATGGTCGGGATCTGATCGACGCTTCACAAATCTGCAGTCCAGGCAGGCGGGATATCATCGGCAGGGACTTGCGATGCACCGATAGCCATTAGATCTTTGTGGAATGGACGACTTAGATCCAATCAGCGAATCGGCCATCGACGGGGTAAAGGGTTCGGGACAAAGGAACTGGGGACTGTCGATGGAGCGAGGACCGTCGGATCGAAAGTGAGATCGACGGCTCAGATTTAAAGCAGGAAAGTGTATTGGACTTTTGCAAATCGGCGAAGAAAAAGGAAAGGTAAAGAAGAATTTGAAAACGACGAAGTGCGATGGCAATGGGGGCTTAAGAACTTTAGCCGACGGTCTCGGGCCTTGGTCTTATGGTGAAAAAGGGGCTGAGGGCTTAGGCAAAAAGTGCTTAAGGCCTTATTTTCGAAATGGAGCGGAATAGGCCTAAAGAAGGGTTTTTAAAGCAAGGGATTTTTTAGAGGGATTTTTCAAAGGAAAAATGATGAAAAATGGGTCTGAAAAACAGTCTTCTTGTAACAACAGGGCTTTTCTTTAAATATTTATGGAATGGATTTCTTTGAGGATAAAGAACACAGAGAGGCTTCAAGAAGTCACAGATTTCGCATGAAATTTGTTTCTTGAAGACTAAAGACCTGTTTTAGCCATCATTAGTTATGACACAATTTTATTGATGGCTAACAGTGGCTCCACTTGGGGATGGCAGCTCCTTGGAGGTGTCAAGAACCTCAGAAATTTATTTCTGGAATGTAGACCTGTGCCTTATCCTTGACAACCTTTTCTTCTTTGATCATACTGCTTAAAAAGATGATCAGTGCTTTGTATCAGCAAACAAATTTCTTTCCCCAAACAACTACCTACACAACCTACCATCTTAACATTTTTTCTTCATAAGGTGCTCTTGGACTTGCAAACCTTTGACATCAACATTTTATTCTTTTATTGAAAGAAGGAAACTAATCTAAATCTACCCTTATTTCTTCCACGAGTTCATATTAAACAGTTGAAATCATAAATTCTCTACCTAAGCTACTATTTGTCAGGATTAAGCTGTCTGACAAATTTTATTCTCTATATTCTAAAACAGAAAATTAAAACACAGCCAAACCAGGATTAAGCTGTCTGATTTGCTGTTGAGACTATGGCATAAAAACAAGCTGCACATAGACTGAAATTTACAGAAATTCGAAACAAAATTGTGAAGGCTTAAGGTCTGAAAATTAAGAAAATTCTTCTTTCTTCTCATGACTCAAATTTTGATCTGTTTTGAGTCATCCTTTTGCTTTTCTCTTGGTTCAAATTTTGAGCATGTTTGAACCATTTTCCTCTATATTTGGCTCAAGTTTTGGTCTGATTAGAGCCATTCTTCATCAAACTTATAGGTTCAGGATTTAAGCTTGTTTGAACCTCTGTTTTTCTATCCTAATCTAGTTTACTGATAAGCCAAGATTAAATTGTTTGGCTAATCTGATTCACTAATCTATCAACAGTAAATTGAAATCTATCTAGTCATGATTAGGATGTATGACTAAATAGCAGTGCTCTCTCAAGTAGTGGCATTTAAGCTTGCACACTTTCAGACTCTCTTTCTTTTTTGGTATGGCGCTGTACTTTTCTTCTTTTATATCTGCTCTCTTTTCTCTTTTTCTATTGTTTTTGTATTTTTTTTTTTCTTTCAAAGCAAAAAATAAAAAACTAACTAAATGCTCACAGGCTGAGCTTTATTGACATGCCTACCTACTTAATATAACTTGGAATTTACATATTTAGCTGACAAATTCTCTTTTCCAATACATCCAGTCAATCAGATGGTTCCATGATTGGTCTTTGCTCATCTCTTTGAGGATGCTGGATAAACAAAAGGACCACTCCCATCTCACCTTTTTCTTAGCAACAGTGCTAGGAAATTTTGTTGAATTTGGTGATACACTGCTCCAAACAATCTCTGTCCCTTCTTCAAATGTCTTCCAAAATTGAGCAAATGGGTCTTGAAATAATACCTGGTTGGGAGTATTTGACAGGTAAGTTTCCACCAGGATTATTTTCTCTTCCACTGGATCAAGAAAAAGATTCTTTTGAGAAAGAACATCTTCCTCATCTTCATTGTGATCTGAACTGGAGGACTTATCATATTTGGCAGCGCTGTCCTCTTGTAGTCCCAGGGTATTTTGATTCAGTGGACTGAGCTCGGTGAAGAGGTCATTATATTCTTGAGCAGGGGTCTCTTTGACTACCTCAACCCTTTCAGGAGAAGGTTCTTTAATTTCAATTGGCTCAAGAAGTTCTTCATTATTTTCCTCCTCAACCTTTGAGCTGAAAGGCTGCTGATTCCCAGTCACATGAAAACTGTTACTGATGAGTTGTAATGAAGCAGAGCAAAGATTCAGAGATTCTTCGCCCTCTTTTGCATTTTTAAATCTTTCTTCATCAGTATCGTAAATAGTATGCTTTGGCTCATTACTTTCTCGGAGTTGGTGGAACTGATCTTTCTCCCACAAATCTGCTAATGATGGTCCTGCAAGATCAACTTCTGTTTGGAGAATATCATCATTATATAGATCAAAATTAGGAAAATAATTAATGTAAGTAATGTCACCAATCAAACATACTGGATTATTAGCAGGTCTTTCTTTATTCTGATCTACAAGGGAACTTTATAAATTTTTACAACAAAGTTCATCAGGTGAATGGGCAAGAGTGTTTGTTTTGCAAAAAATTTCAAAGGCTGGCTGTTTATTGATAATCTGATCGATTTCTTCTTCTGTCAAAGGAGGAGATGTTTCTGTGTTTCTTTGAGTAGAAGTACAATAGTTCTCTTTCTCTTGTGAAGACTGAATTTGAGGCTGGATGTCTTCTTGAGCCTCAGCTAGAGGATGGTAAATCATTATTAGTTATGTTTTCAGTTGGATCATGAGGATTTTCTTCTGTTTCTTGATTAATTTCTTCCTTAACTAATTCGTCTAGGTTTTTATGATAGTTGTCTTGGGTATGAAATTCATGGATGGCTGCTAAGAGATCCTCAGGCTGCCAATTTCCTAAATCTTCATAAATGCCTGCAAGGTATTCTATGATGCCCTCAGATTGATTACAACAACTTCCCTCTAACGATAGATAAGGGGATTTTTCCTTATAATGATCATAAAATACCATGTGGAGGTCTCTTAGAGAAAACAAACTACCAGTCCTCAACCATTCATACCATTCCCTTGCTTTTCCTTCTAATGTCAACATGAACATTTTCATAAGGCAGTCTTCATGCCATTCCACCTTTAACCTCCATACATGTATATGAAATTTGATGAGATGTAACAAAGGGTCATTAAACTCTTCACCTTGAAAAACAGGCAGGTTTTCATTCCAATTCACCTAGGGCATCTTGTGTGGGAATCCAGGGATATGATCTCTACTCATTGGGGCATATCTTCGTTGTATCCTTGGAATCATGTTTGTAAATCAGAAAAGAGGTCACTGTATCTATTCAACTAGTTCAGAGTCTTCTACCAGTGGAGTCATTAGGTATTTTGAGAATTGTGGAGTCGCCAGGTGGAAATTTTTAGCTTTTTGAAGGTAAAATGTTTTATGGTCCACCACCATTGATTTATTTAAATACCAATCTAAAATGTTCTGGGTCTTCTGAGGTCTTAAGGATGTACAAGATGTAATTCACTCAGAATTCCCCAGTATGGTCACCACTATGTTAGGACTCCCGTAGTTTGCAAGATTGTCAAGAACAAATGCTCTAGGGCCTACATCAGAACCACTTTGGAATCCTAGGATCTAGCCCTCCTGGATTCAGAGAGGGATCTCTCTATATAAGTGTTTTCAAAAGATATGATATTAGGCTAGTTATGAAGTACAAGGGGTTTGTTTGTTTTGGTTGGGTGGGATATCATCAAAATAAAGGAAGTCTTTTGAAGGGTAAAGGTGTGAGCAGGTTGAAAGAATGGTTCAGGTGATAGGATAGGTAAGAGACAATATCAATCCATTGGGCTATGGAGTCACAAAATGATTTAATTGCACAACAAGTTTCAAGAGTGGTCTATGGGGCAAGTCATCTATATCAAAGGATCTCTTTTTTGCGTGATTTTTCCCTGAGGATAGTCATCCTCGGTCCTTTGTCACTTTATCGTGACTGTGGGAAGGCTTCATGTTTTTAGCTGCCATTTAAAACCTGCAACATAAACAAATTATTAAATAAAACCCTGCATTTAGTGGTTGACTGATTTCAGAGGTTAGGCGAAGGCAGAAGAGCAGTGCAGAGGAGGAAAAATGCGTGGAGGGAGGGTTTCATGGAGAAAATCCAAGAACCAGGGTTTCAAATGTGAATTGGGTGCGAAATGGTGATGAGTGGTTTTGTAGAAAACCGGAGTGGTATTCACGCGAGGGATGGGAGGTAAATGGTTTTTCCTCGAGGGAACGCGATACAGGTCCCTGGGCGACGCGTGTCCAACAAAAACCACCATTTTCGTGTTGAAAACGCGCGATCAATTCTTTTGGTGAGATGAACGCAAAATCAGTTTTAGACCATCCGATCTGGGGGGGCCAGATCTACAGCTGTAAGCGAGTGCGACAAATGGAAAAGATGTGCGGTGAAGGATGGTGGGGCCGAGCTGTCGTGGGCTGTTTTTTCGTGAGGTGAAAAGGTTCTTTGGGCGGGGTTAAATGGTGAAAGTGGGGGATGGCTGTCAGATTAACAAGATCAACGGTGGGAATTTAAACCTGGTGAATGGGTAAATGGAGATCATGAAATGAAAATGAAGGGGAGGAAGGCCTGACTACCATTGGATTGATGAGATCAATGGTCAGGATGGTTTGGAGGAATAAGTGAAGCAGGGCGGCATAAAATTAGATGAGGAGTCGGGGAAGTAGAGAAAGCCTGATGGCCATCGGATCTCCCAGATCGACGGTGTAGATGCATCGGGGTGCCATTAGTCGAGGTGAGGAGTTTATAAAGGTTTTGGGGTTTTTTACATGGGAAAAGGAGTTTATAAGAGCGGCGGAGGGGATCAATGGGAGTCGTTGGATCGGGAGGATCAACGGCTCAGATGAACTTGGCAGATCGCACAAATTACAAACGGGGTGGGCGGAGGGCAGGAGTAATGTGGGCCGTCAGATCGGGGAGATGGACGGTCATGATTGATTTCGGTGAATCGGCGATCGGAGGAGCAGAGGGTTCGGGAACAAAGAAATGTGGATTTTGCGATGGCCGATGGCCGATGGGAAGATGAAGGGCGATGGATGGAGGGCCGTCTGATCAGGATCAAGATCAATGGTTGTGATCTGATCGATGCTTTGCAAATCGGCGGTCCAGGTAGGCGGGATATCATCGGCAGGGACTTGCGATGCGCTGATAGTCGTTAGATCTTTGTGGAATGGACAACTCAGATCCAATCGGCGGATTAGCCATCGGTAGCGTAAAGGGTCCGGGACAAAGGAATCGGGGACAGCCGATGGAGCAAGGACCATCGGATCGGAAGTGAGATCGACAGATCAGATTTAAAGCGGGAAAGTGTATCAGCCTTTTGCAAATCTGCGAAGAAAAAGGAAAGGTAACGAAGAATTTGAAAACGCCGAAGTGCGATGGCGATGGGGTCTTAAGACCTTTAGCCGACGGTCTTGGGGCTCGGTCTTATGGTGAAAAAGGGGTTGAGGGCTTAGGCAAAAGCGCTTAAGGCCTTATTTTAAAAATGGAGCGGAATAGGCCTAAAGAAGGGTTTTTTAAGCCTTTTTGAGGTTTCGGTAGGGTGAAAAGGATGTTTTTAAACTGAATAAAGGGGATTTTAAGGAAGTAAAGGGTGAAATGAGGAAAAATGGATGAAATGAAGGGGTTTTGAGAGGGATTTTTCAAAGGAAAAATGATGAAAAATGGGTCTGAAAAACAGTCTTTTTGTAACAACAGGGCTTTTCTTTGAAGATTTTAAGTGAAGACTATCAAATGGAATGGATTTCTTTAAGGATAAAGAACACAGAGAGGCTTCAAGAAGTCACAGATTTCACATGAAATTTGTTTCTTGAAGACTAAAGACCTGTTTTAGCCATCATCAATTATGACAAAATTTTATTGATGGCTAACACCTTGTCTTGTTGATCGTCCCTTGGTGGAACTTTTGATGGATGTGGAGCATACTATCTCATTATGGGGTTTGGTGTATATTCTCATCTTGGATGTGGATGATGGTTCTAGCCTACCAAGGGGTTATATGTTGATGGGTAGGAGATGTATGTTTCATGATTGTTGGTGTTTCTTAGTAACCTGGTGTGTGCATAATGGTGGTGTCACCAAGAGGGGTGTTCTACATGGTCCTTTGTATTGAATGTGGGAACACACTTGATGGTTGGATGGATTAGCCTTTTTATTATTCACTTTCTCTTTTGATGTTGTTATGGTGGGATGATTCATGTTTCCTTTGTGAGATTTTTTTTAGGTGTGTTCACTTTGTAATGACACATTTACTAAATATCACTTAGGGGGAATGTGTTTCATGAAGATAGTACCTTCAAGACATGTTACTTCCCAATTTTGTGTTAGACACCAGGTATTGCATTATGATTAGGATTTATAGGTGATCTAACCTTTCTTAATATCTCATACCATAAATTGTTTGGAGATGTTATGTTGATGTTCTTCAATAGTTCTTGTGTTTTAATGTTTCTTTAAGAAAACTCGGGATAAGAACCATCTAAAATTGCATTCTTCCTATAAAGGAGAGTTAGAATGGAAAATTTAGCGGTTGAATGACCTACTCTAGAGGATTTGTGGAATGTTGCATACATTATTGAGGACTTGTGAGCAAACAAGTCTTCCATTCGAACCAAAGACTAGAGGACTGGTGTTAGTTGCCCGATAATGAGAATCAATATAACAAAAACCATCAAATCCTAAGTAGAATGAATTTACTTTGAAGTGACATTGTGTGTGGTTGAGCAGTGCTCACTGTTTTTTGTGGTTCAAGATATATAAAAATGGCTACTGGACCCAAATCCCCTTTTGGATTTGACAAATATAAGTTTATTGGCTTACTTATACTTGCTATGACAAATGCATTTCAAGGAGGTATAAATAAGGTGAAATGAACATAGGAGAATGAAATTGTGATGATCGTTATGTTTCCAAATACTCACAAGGATCATCTCCATGCTATACTGGTGCATGTTAAATGAAAGGGCTAGATATGTTCTCATTTCAATGAGTGTTGTGAGATGAAACATTCTACATGATGTGCAAAGAATAAGCCTCCTACACATTTCCTCTTACATTATTGATTAAATGTGTGTCTAATATATTTGTGAAATAAGTTCTTTTTGTGGAGTTTTATCTGTGTTATCTCTAAAGATATTACATGATGCATTGAATAAGTTATATGGACTCAGAGAATATTTGAAAGATGCATTCTCTCATGTCTATTGTTGGTGTAGTGCTCATTGGCAAGGAGAACTACCAAGAATGGTCCAGACATAATAAGTACCTTTTTTTAATGACTTGTGGAAAGGAATTTGTGAAGGATAAGGCGGCAATGCACTTGTCAAGCCCACATCATAAAAGGAACTATCCATTTGGAAGAACAAGGACAACAAGATCCATGGCTTAATTGATTCTTCTGTAAATGAATAGGTGAGCCATCATTTCATTCCAATTACAAATACTTGTGATGCATTGAAGAAGTTAAAATATTTATATGACTCACTGTGAATTGAAAGAGGTCCACTGATATGGATTGGACCATTATATTGTTTCTCTTCCATCTCGATGCTTTCAAAGTGGGAAAAGTGGAGGAATCAACTCACATGACCTTTTTTACTAGTGGGACCTAGTTTAGCGAATTGGGTTTTGAAACCTTTTGAGAGAATTTAAAGGCATCAAATGGAATTTTTTGGGGGTAAAATGTTGTCGCTTTAGAACTACACCTTTTTTTACCAGTTCTACACACATTGTCATAAGAATCACCTCAATCTAAGTTTGTATGCAAAAGTTATGTCATTCGAAATTTGACCTTCCTACATTGGCCACCATAATTCTAGAGGATGCCACGTCAGCGCCAATTATTATGGAAAGAGGTTAGCTATGATGAATAAGACTCTATAAGAGTCCATATTGTAACTCTAGTTAAGAGTTGAAGGAGTCAAACCTAATCACTAGTAGGCTATCGGGCTGTGTTATAACGGGCCCCTAGGAGGAAAACGAGTTCCATTTCTTTTGAGGGAATTTTGTTTCATAAATGAGCACAGTGGGAAAGAGGGATAGGGATAGAGAACAAAGAGGATTTGTGCATTGTAGTAGCCCATAAGCCACATGCCTTACTTTTTTGTACTTGCAACCATTTTCCATTCAGAGAAAGAGAGCAAAGCGGTCTCACCTTCCAGCCGGGGTTTCTCCTAAAAGGGTTTTCGAAGATATATCATGTGTCAATTGTGGTTTGCGAGTTTTTATTTCGTCGTTCTCTATTTTTTGTATAATTATAATTTGCATGCATATACAATAAACATTGATCTACAGATCTGGAAATTTAAAGAGAAGTAAACCCTCATAATGTAGATTTTGGACTTTTTAGTATACTTTATTAGATATGTTGTGACAAACTGTCTAGTGGAATATCCACGACAATTTATGGATCATATTGGTATTAGAACATGTTTCTTTGGGTATATTGTGGAGATTTGCAGGGGGGTCTAGATTGGCTAAGCCAAAAGTCATAAAACCCTAGTCATGGCTGATGAATTTGTAAATATTCCTCTTGATCCCGCAGAGGAAAGGTTTTCACGTCTAGAAGCACAATTTTACATTATCAGGTATGTAGAGGACTAATGGATCCTGTGGCACTACGCTAGGAAGACGCAAGGATGACGTGTATAGGAGTACATCACAAGATTTAGAACGATGGCCATAATGTTGGTTATCTCCCCAAAGAACCCAAATGTACTCCTTAAGTATTTGGTGGATTTAAGCAACGATCTGTGGAAGCAAGTGATGTTGTTCAAGCCCAAATCGATGGATGAGGTTTGTGTACAGGAACAATACATGGAGAACATAAGTCTGAAAAAAGGACAATAAAGTGGATTGAATTTGAAGGAGCACCATGAAACTTCTAAGTAGGGGAAGAAGAAGTGGAAAGAGGGAAAAGATAAAAAGATGGCAACCACAACACAACAGTGCAAATATTCCAACCACTACTGCAACCACTATAACATTGATGGAGATATAGAGGAGAAGTGTTGGAAGTTGCATCTAGAGCTTAACCCGAAGAACAAAAAGAAAATAAGAAGAATCACATGGCCATTGATTCTAGTAACTAGGTTGAAAGTAGTTTGGATGTGGATGAGAAGATAATCTATACATTAGTGCAGAAGAAGATGAATCTGAGTAGCCTTAAACAACATGAAGAGAACGAAAAGACTAGGCTCTTTCATGTAAATATATATGTTAAAATGACAAAGATGAATGCTCTGTTTGAAAATTCATGTAAATTGGGATTGAAAATTCGTGATCATCCAAACCCATATCCTTTGGGATGGGTAAACAAGGATGCAAAGATAAAGGGAACAAAATAGTTCAAAATTAGATTTTCTATTAGTGTTGATTCTATTGCTGAAGTAGAACTAGATGTAGTTCCTTTTGATGTATGTGGAGTGTTGTTTGGAAGTCCCTACGTGTACATGTGGGATGCAATCTTCACGCATAGATACAAGCAATACTGATTTGTCAAGGATAGAAAATCATTCACCATCAACGTGCACAAAGGCAAGTGAAAAATTTCACTGGTAAGTTCCAACCAAGTTAAGAAAATTATTAGTTCTAACAAGAATTTTTTTTTGAAGAGAAAATCAGTCTATAGAAGAGTCAGTGAGAGCAAAGGCATCCTGATAGGGGTGTACTAAGAAACAATAACAACAATTGGAAGAGTTTTTATAGGCATACGAGATGTGTTCCAGGAGCCTAAAGGGCTACCGCCCAAGATGGAAATGGAGCAAAAGGTCTAGTTATTGTTGGATTCATTGTTGTCAAACATTAGGTTGTAGAGACAACATATTATAGAATGAAGTGAGGTGAAGAAAAAATTGTAGCATCCACTGGAATAGGGTGTCATATGAACAAGTACATCACCATGTGCATCACCTATCATCATTGTGCCAAAGTAGGATGGGATATGGCGAATGTATATATATTTTTTCCATAGGGAAAAAACCTGTAATTTGATTCAAATTTTTTAAAAAAGAACAAAATTATATTTTGTAGATGCTAACCCCATAAAAAATTAAAAAAAAAAACATAAACTTGCGAAGTTAAGTGTGATGGTAATCATTTATATTTTCTTTCTTGCCTTTCTTTTTCTAGACCCTCTGCCATCCCCCTGAGTTGGGGTCTACTGGAACCAATGTCAATTTGCTCCTGGTTCTCTTCGGTGGGAGTTCTTTGTCTGAATCTGAACTTTCTGAACATGAAATCTCTTTGTTCCCACTGTCCCATCCTATTTCCTTGCCACTTTTTTTCCGCTATTATGGTTCATGGATCGCTTCTAAATTTTTAACCATTTTGCTTGTGGGTTGCATTGCCATTCTATACATGAGCATCCACTTTTTCTTGGTTTGTAGGGTTATTTGTGATTTCTTCTTCTTTTTCCTCTATGATGTAGGGATCAAAAGGCTGCCATCCTTTGTTTTGTGGGCCCACTCCTTTTTTCTTTTTCTTGGGTTTTTTTTTTCTTGAAGGCATGTATTCTGAAAGTGTCTTGTTTGGTAACATGATCAACATCCGAATGTCATATTTTCATAATCCAATAGTTGGGTCCACTGGAAGTTTTTATGTTTCGGCTGAATGTGATCAGGTAGACCTTTACTTAGGTCGATTTCTACACAGATTCTAGCGAAGGTAAATAATCCTTTATCCATTATGTCGATGTCCATCTTTTTGAATGGCCCTAGGGTGTTCTCAATTTCCTCTAAAACCTTGTGATGCTAGTAAGGGAATGGGAATATTTGACAACATCACCCACACTAGCATTACTGATACCACCATTGTTGTGGCATCAAAATCTAGGAACCAAAACTAGGGCCTTTCTTTCAATTTTCTATCCACATCTTCTTGGGTATCGAATTAAATAATGAAGAAACATTTTGAGCAAAGGTATATGTCGCATTTTTTGGTTCAGGTTGTTAAAAAACACTAATTCAAATCATCAGATCTGGGCCAAAAACCATTGAATCTGCAAATCACTACCCTGTATTAAAGAACAAAAAAAGTCGATTTACCTCTGTTAGGTTTACCTCCACGGTAGGGGTTTGTTGTTTTTTTTTTTTAAACTTGTAAGGTACAAGATTGTATTATTGCAAATCTAATGGATAAGATCCTTTTCCCCACACTGCATCCTTGTAGGAAATAGAGTCTCTTGGTTTTTTGGCTCTCGAAGCACTGCCTTGCAGCCTTCGATTCAAAACAATGGTGGAATATCTTGAGATATTGTAATCCTGCAACTGTAAATGATCTTGTATTTGTTTCACTTCATGAAGGGGACATTGTGTATCTACATGATATCCTAACCAATTCTCTATCCGTTGTTTGAGACACACTACATAATCCAAACCCGAAACCCCAAAAAAGGAGGACTTCCCATTACGGGTTTTAATGAAGAGTTGAAAGTACTCACACTGTTTCAATTCTTTAGACCCTTATCCCAACCCGATTAGTAAATTTTTTTTTTTTTTTTTTTTTTTTTTTAAATTTTTTTGTTTGTTTGTTTGTTTTAAGTTAAGTTCAGTAGATTTTTGTCTTTCAAAAAGTTGTACAAATTATATAAACCTAGTTCTGGCCTTACGGCCCAAGAAGACCAATGAAGTGAGCCAATACCAGCCAGATCTATGTGGGAGTTGAGCCTTCCAACGATCATTGCCACATTTGCAAGAGCCATGTGGATTCTAGGGAAACTTCTCCCGGCCCCGAATGGGAGGAACCTGATCTCATTTCCATGGAATTTTGTCTTTTGGTCGTCTTGTAGAAACCTCTCGAGAGAAAATATTGGGGGTTGTCCCACAACTCGGGATTGTTGGCAAACCACTAGATATTGATGAGCACTTTGGTCCCCACAGGGATATCGTACTTGTCAAAATTTGTTCGAGGAATATTCAAATGAGGGACAAAGGGAAGTGTAATGTATAAGCACAAGGATTCCTTCATCACGACTTGCAGATATGGAACTTTCATAATGTTTGGCTTAGTCATCGAGATGATTGGCCCTATGATGACGTCTTGTTCCTCTTGGGCCTTCTGCTAGATCTCGAGGTGGTTCACTCGCTCTGCAATATGTAGACCAAAGGCCCCGTCATCTATGTGATCCAGACCTAGGGTCTCTACTTGTACCACGCCACCAAATTCCTACTAATACTCAATAGTCATGGCACAAACCCTAGAAGCCATCGTTTCTCTTGAATTCATGTTCAAGCTACTATTATTATGTGAAAATACCAATGAATGCATATAGATTATAGGGCGTTGAATAAAATTAATATAAAGAATAGGTAACCCCTACCCAACATAAATGATCTACTGAATTAGTTGCAACAAGTGAAGTACTTCACTAATATGGACTTAAAGTCGAGATATCACCAAGTTTGAGTTAGAGAATATATCTAGAAGATTGCCTTCAAAATCAGACAAGGTTTGTGTGAGTGGTTAGTCATGTCATTTGGCCTATGCACTGCACCAAATATGTTTCTAGGGTTAATGAATGATATATTGTGCCATTTTAAATATTCATTTATTATTGTATATTAATGCACCAACTATGTTTATCAGGTTAATGAATGATATATTGTGCTATTTTATAGATTCATTTATTATTGTATATTTGGATGATACACTGGTATACAATGTTGTCTTAGAGGAGCACATATCACATCTAAGGAAAGTGATGGGGACATTAAAGAAACACCAATTGCTAGCAAATATCAAGAAGTGTGAGTTTTTACATCAGTTTTTGGTGTATCTGGGGTATGTGATAGGTGGTTGAGAGTTGAAAATAGATCTTGCCAAGATGGAGGCCATTATGAAATCGTTGGTGCCTACTAATGTTTACGAGGTTAGGAGTTGTGTTGGTATAGCAAGTCCCAAAGGAAATTCATAGCCTTGTTTTCAGTGGTAGCAACACCACTCCACACCATAATTGAAAGTGGTACGAGTTTCCTATGAGGAAACGACTAGCAAAGGGAATTTGAGGAGTTAAAGAAGAAGATCAATGTAGCACAATTTTGGCATTACTGAACTTGCAATAGCCCTTCAAAGTGGAGGCAGATGTGAGTGGGTATGCTATGAGAGTGATTTTTATGTAGGGGTGAAGGCGTATATGAAACCATTTTGAAGTATTTCATGGGGAAATTATTAAGTGCCCTACCTATGAAAAGGAGATCTATGCCTTGGTGCAAATTATGACAAAGTGGAAAAACTTGATGGAAAAGGAGACACTATTCCACACAAATCACCAGAGTAAGCTACAAAATACTATGCATTAAAAATGGACGGTGTTTCTACATCAATTTCATTTAACGATCAAGTATAAAAATGGCAACACAAATAATTTGGCTAACATGCTTTCAAAGCCACCACTCACATCAAAGGTCAAAACGTTTGGAACTCTGAAGCACATGAAGCCATACACCCATGATGGATATAGAGAGGCATATTCATAGGATGGGTACTTCATGGAAGTGTTTCAGCAATTGCAGAGCCATAGTCATGCACACAATGGTGACAACATAGTTGACTACCATCTCCATGACAAGTTACTCTACAAGATGGATGAGTTACGTATTCCTAAAGGTAAGTGATTGTAACTGATTAGAGAGGCTCACACCTCCAAGGTTGCAGGGCACTTTGGTGTAGGGAAGATAGTGGCCAACTTGCAGAGGTATGTGTCTTGGCCCAAGATGCAAGAAAATGTAGCTAGGTTCACAAGAGGGTGCGTGTTTTGTTGTATTAGCAAAGCCTAGTAACATGAAACATGGTTTATATCATCCCTTTCTTATACCCACTCGTCCTTGGGAAATAATTTCCATGGAATTGGTGGGAGGTTTACCAACAATCAAGAAGGGACATGACTACTTGTTCATGGTTGTTGATAGGTTCAACAAGATATGTGTTCTAATGAGTTGTAAAGAGACCATAAATGTGCAAGAAGTAGCAAAGTTGTTCTTTGGACATGTCTAGGTGAACTTTTGGATACCAAGGAGCATCATTTTAGACATGAACATAATATTTCTCATTGCATTCTGGACTACACTGTGGGAGAATATGGGCACAAAAGTTAAATAGGTCCACAACATTCCGTCCATAGAGAAATGGGTAGACAAAAGTAGTCAATAGGAATTTGGTGTAACTTTTGAGGGGTTACAATAAAAAACATTCGAAGACCTAAGATGAAAATATGGTATATATACAACACTCTTATAATAGAGTAGTCCACACTTCTACTGATAAGTCTCCATTTGAAACTTGTTTTGGATATCTACCACCTTCACCTTTGGATATTGCATATGGGAAAAAAGGAGTAAGGTAGTATCTTACAAGGGATCTCTTAAGGGAAGAAAAAAAAATGTTGAGAAGATTTGACAAATACATATAAGTCATGGGAAAAATATACTATAGAAGTCATGGGAAAAATATAAGGCCTGGACTGATCAACACAAAAAAGATAAGTTGTTCAAGGTGGGAGAGAGAGTATGGTTGTAGTTAAACAAGGATATAATATAGGGTCCTGGAAAGAAATTAAAGGCTACGTGATATGGTCCCTTTGAGATACTAGAAAATATGGAAGATAACTCCTATAGACTTAGTTTACACATGCACATTTACTCAGTTGCGAATGTGGAGAATCTAAAACTCTATGATCCTTCCATGGTTGATCAAGAAGAGGAATAGGTCTTACCTTCTATAGAAGATTTGGAACTAGATTCTTAGACAAAGTTGAGAAAAGATACAATTTTTCAAAAGAGGTTCAAAACTACAAGACATGGTCAACATGACCTTTGACAGATTTGGTTGAAATGATAACTTCCAAGAAAGGCTAAATGTTACACCTGAGAGAAGGTGAAGGAAATTTTCCTCACCTCATTCAGTAGAATATTTTGGGGACCAAAATATTTTGAAAATGGGAAGGCGTGATCCGTATTGGATCAGTATATTGTTTGTCATCCATATCAATGATTTTAGAGTGGAAAAAGTGGAGGAATCAACACGAATGACCATTTTTACCGGTGAGACAATTTGGAAAATTGGTGTTTGAAACCTTTCTTGAGCATTTTGAGGCACCAAATGACAAATTTTTATGTCTTGTGTCAATTGTGGTTTGTGATTTTTTATATTGTTTATCTCTATTTTTTTGCATAATTATAATTTGCATGCATACACAATAAACAATAATTTATAGATCCAAAAACATAAAAATAAATAAACCCTCATTTATTGAATTTTGGATTTTGAAGTATAATTTATTGAATATGTTGTGACAAATTGTGTCCACGACAATTTACGAATCATTCAATTGATGGTTAAGCTCTTCAACCTTGATTTGAATGACAATAACTTGATGATTAAGCTCTTCAACCTTGATTTGAATGACAATAACCCCTTGGAATTCTACAAATATGTATATAAAATATAAACAACGCTTCTAAAAGCTATAGAATAAGAAGTATAACATGACTAGTCTGTGATTGAAGGCCAATTTGGAGCCAAACAAGGAATCCACTAGAAAGAAGGAAGATACTCCTAATTGTGGGCATGGATGGCAGGCATAGACAAATAGAGAATCACAGGGAAAGAGGTTGACATGTCAAGGCCAAAAAGTCGAGTGAAAATTTCCCTTTTTAATAGGAAGGTTGACAAGTTAACAACTTGGGTTGATTCTTTAACAAGAATTACTTCTTCACATCACTAGCATATCCAAGAGATTAGAGTGGAGCTTCGGGGACTTAGACACCAACTAAACATTGTCCAAACAATAAAATATGAATGGCATTGGGACATGATGGCATTTATTTTCTCCCCCAACTCAACACATGCTACGACAATTAGCACTAATGGAGAATATAATAATCTTAAATTATTAGTAGTAATTCTTTCTATTCTTAGCTTTGTTCATTCCAACAAAATGTTTTCAAATACCTGGAATTTTTGACAAACAATATCTGTATTGAGTTTTTTGGTCTTGTAATTGGACAGTGGTATAGGAGATATGATAAATTTAGATTAGTTTCAAAAAAAATTTCCCAATATTTCTACTTAAAGCATTGATGGACTTAAAAAAATTTGCTAATACAAATTACCATTTTAATATTAAAAAAAAATAGATCACCCCAATGCAAATAGAGGTAATAATTTCTCTCAGTAAGGTAGATCAATTTAAGGAGTCACCCATCCACATGAACAACCTATGCTAGGATGCATGGCTACTCACAAATGATATTTGTTGAGCTAGAGGAGAGGAAAATCAAAGGGAAAATGCTTGTCAAAACACCCAATTTCACTAGATCAATTTCCTACTTGCTGGTCTTTTCTTGTCCGTAGCTCTCTCTTTCTCATCATTGAATACTAGGTAGGAAAAGTTGTATTCTTTCATTGTTGGAAACAATGTGCTAATTTTGACCTTTGGAAATATATTGGATGTGGCATAGTGTGTTTCTAAGATATTGTTGCAGTGATCTAAAAGGTACCAGGATTTGAAAATGCACCTAGGCTTGAAAATATCCTTTAGCCTTCTTTGGATTGCCTTGCCTCCACATAAATAAAAGGAGTTATAACTTGTGAGTCACATGTGACCCTGTAACTGATTGTCTTAGTTGTCACTAAATATTTGGATAAATTATTCCTCGTGGAACTATTGTAGTAGCAACAACAACACTAGTAATGTTGGACAATGTAAAGTGGAGGCTTATTAATTCAATTTTCCTTAAACTTAATACTTGCCTGTGAAATTTATTATTCTTCTTGTTTTCTTTAGTTATCTCTTTTCATCAAACAAATATTAAGAACGAAACAACAAGATAGGACACAAAAATTAGGCTCCAAGCCAGGGCAAAAGCCCTCTAAGGGGAAAACCTAGAAACTCTTCTCTTCTTAGAATTTGCTTCAAATGAGATGCAAAGACCCAAACCCTAGACCAAGTTCTCCTCCAAGTACCAGGCTGTCCCTCCAACAATTCCTTCCTTGATACTACACCAACTAACTTCAAACTGCAAATTCGACCGGCGAGCTTCAATATTGCAACTCGTCTTGTAACTTTGATCCTGCAATTTCGGCCTTGAAGATTCTTTGGAAACCCTAATCCAACCTCTTCCTAAGACCTTCCTAGAACAAGAAAACTCTCCCAAGGTCAACAAGTTCAAGGTAGAGTTTTGTTTTTTCTAGCTACAATACTCTGCATTTCTTCCTCCTGCAACTCGGACCGGAAATTTCGACCTCCTTCTGAAAAACCAAAAATCCTAGAACTTCGTACATGTGAGAGAGATAGAGCCCAAAAACAAGATATTTCGTCATTTTTTCTTCTCCTAGACCTTACTCTTATTCCCGCTTACCAGCTACATATCAAACTCTTTTTTGATATATTGAAAGTGTGAAGTGAGTGAGTGCTAAATGAGGTAGAACTACTCCTTTATATAACATTCTCAAGGGGTCGAATTCCCTCCTTTAGGATGACCTTAACTGTTAAGGTCGGCTTGTACTTTTGGAGTTATTAGGACTTTCTAGAATCTAGACTAAAAAATTATAGACATGATGTTGAATCCTTTGACTCATGACAATAAATCCTATGACTTAACAAACTCTAGAAGCACAAATAACATGATTTTATCTAAAATACCATCAATAATGGACATGAAACCCATGCTTTATAATAATAAATTTTTATTTATTTTCTTGTTTGTTACATAGGACACATATTGAAATGAATACAACAATTATGAAGACCAAAAATTGTTTCAATTTCAACACTCCTTAGGATAAGAAATGTTGAAATATGAGAAGATAAATATGATTAAGACGATTGTTGCAAAGCCAAGGTCCAATAAATTGGTCTCCAACAACATCGCCAAAAAAATTTGTGCCTCTTGTCGGGCTAATGAATGGCGGAAAATATTAAAAGATTAGAAAGAATTCCATGAGGACCAAGGAAAAAAAATCTATCCCCGACAACGATGCCAAAAAATGCTATTACACAGAATTTTTAGGCACCGCGAAAACGACTCAGATCGAGGGTTGTCACCCTGATCCCAAATATCTTCGTTTAAGTTGTATCCCTACAAAATACTAAGGGGGGGAGACCCCACGAAAATGGAATGAAGAAGGACTAGTTGGGAACCAACCAATCCAGGAGGCACACTTGAGTGGTCAAATATTCGTATTAGATCTAACAAGATTTAAAGAATTTGATAAGATTTAGACGATTGATTCCAGTGCCTTATGTAGTCAACTATCTTGCTAAAAAATTTAGGATCAAGTAATTGATGAAAAACTGTTGCTTCTATGAATAACTATCTCATATGTAATTCAGATCTTAAGACTAATGTGAAATCCATGAATCTTGGTTGATTTTAATTAAATGAATATTCTAAGTTTAAACCCTTCTATCATTTCTATATTGAGCATGATTTTGTAGTAAGTGGAAGAGAGAAGATAAGGTGAAACACAATAAGGTGTGATTAACGATACCTCTTCTAAAAATCTAACGTACCTGTTGCCTCCGACACTATAGAGAGTTGTGGCTCTTATGACTGCAAGGTCCCCGTTTTAAGTACTAGAAAAACCAGGCTTCTCAAGCAAATATGTGTGGGTATTTATCTTTCTATCGACCAAGCTTATGCTTGGAAGTAAATTTTAATTATGCACTTCTAACTTAAAATGCATAATGCAAGGAGAATTAGAAGATGATTTAGTGACACATGTGTTGAGATTCAACAAGATGATGATCCTAGTGAAAATTAAGCACCTATACTAGGTGGGGCCCGTAGGCTATTTTTAGGTGTATGTCTATTTTTAGAATGTTGAGAAAATTCTATTTATAGTGGGAGTCTATTTATAGATGGTTGAGAAAATTCTATTTATAGATGAGATTCTATTTTTAGATGCATGGGCGAAGTCTATTTATAGATCGCATGTCTAAAAATAGAATGCATATCGATTATTATTAGCCCTTAATAATAATTAGACAATAAATAATAATCTATTCTCTTGAATCACTTGATTTCAGTTAACTGATGTGGCAAACCAGTTGACTGAAGGAATTTTGAGTTCTAAGGTTGGTTGGTGGGACATGCAAGTGGGCTGAGTTATAACTGAGTGATTCGAAGTTGTAACAGAGTTGGATGTGTAGTTATGTGAGTTGTAAATTAGTTTAACTCAGTTAAGTGAGTTAAACTCAGTTGTGCTAGTTGTAACTAGTTGTAACTAAAGTTACACAACTGAGAGATCAGTGAATTAATTATTTAATTAATTCACAAGCAGTGGTCTCACATGAAACTGAAGAAATACTACTGTTAACTACATGCATGTCAGATCTAGTGGAGATCCAGTTGAGAGATAGGTGAAAGGGACAGTTTGACTATCAGTTGTGACATTAGTGAGTGCTCAGTTGCAACCACGCACACATTGGAGATGCCAATGAGGATTGCGCAGTCAAGGAAATGCAAGATCAAATTCATTCAGGGATTTTGATCAACAGGGATTGTGCAGTGGAGGCAGGCTGTCAGGAGGCAGTAAATTGGCGCATGTTTATGCCAATTTTTGTATGACAGTGTGAGACGATTTGTATATTGTACTGAGAGTTCTTGCATTAGGGTTTTGTATGATATTGTTTCATGATCCATGATATATACATAACATCCATGATATATTTTTAGCTTTATTCTTTCTCGGTAAAAACATCTGTGTTATGTGTGATTGATCTTTCTTCACGTGTTTGCATTTGGCGATTAAATTTCCACAAAGACTTAAGTAGAAGGATTTTGTATTTAAAAGTAACATATAATTGTTAGATCAGGGTAATCCAGGAAATACATAATTGTATTAAAATTTCTACATGGTATCAGAGCAAAGAAGGTTGCGAAATTGAAGCAGTAGCTGAGCTTGTTGGTGGAATTAATTCGAATTTGCCGCAAGAATTTCTTGGTGCGATAGTTGAGTAAACATTGAAATGGATTTCAATAGTTTTCGGCTAGAGTATGCACTCAAGGGAAACTCAGACTAAATTGCATGGAAGGACAGGATGGAGGTGATGCTTGAAGATAATGGCTTGAAGGAGTTAATCGACAACGATGTTCCTAAGCCCACTTCGACGGACGTTGCAGTACTTGACGCATGGAAAAAGAAAGTAGCGAAGACAAGAATAATTCTGTTGGAAGGTGTGAGAGACCATACTATCTCAAGCCTTCATGGGAAAGCCACTCCATTCACTATGTGGATGGATTTGACAGATCTTTTCCAAATAAACAACGACCATAGGAAATTGGCGCTGAAGGATAAAATCAAAAAGATCAAAATGGAGAAGGGCGAAAATATACCTAAGTATCTCACAAATATTTTCTAGTGTCAGGATGAGCTGGGGAGTGTGGGAATCATGGTTGCTGATGATGATTTGGTGAGCTTGGCTCTCTTGGGAATTCCTAAGAGTTGGCATAGTTATCAAGGCTCTGTCAATGGACGGGAAAAACTTCCGGATTGGGAAAGACTGTGGTCGGATCTAGTGCAGGAGGAGTTCAGGCGGAACAACAGAGATGGCTCTTCATCAAAGCATGATGATGAAGAGGATTGTGCTTTGGATGCCAAGGCAAGGAAAGGGAAGGGTAATAAATTCCACTCAAAATCCGAGGCTAAAGGCAATAAGCTATATTTTTCCAAAGTGAAGTGTTTTCACTGTCACAAACATGGGCATCTCGCCACTAACTGCCCACAGAGAAGAACAAGAAGGTTGCTGGAGCTGCAGCTGGTGAGGCCCTTGCCTCGCAATTTCAACTTGATCTCTCTTTTATCGCATGCTTGGTTTCAAGCGCAATGGGATCGGTGTGGTATCTTGATAGTGGTGCTTCCTTCCACATGACGGGAGATAAGGAGCTTTTCAGTGACTTGGAGGAGAAAGATCTCCAAATGCATATAGAGATGGGTGATGATGGACGATACAGTGCGATTGAAATTGGTACCATTACCTTTGAGAGGGTGCCAGGTAAACCATTTCTTTTGAAAGATGTTATGCATGTTCCAGGTCTGAAGAAAAACTTGGTCTCAGTCGCGATGTTGGAGGACAGAGGTTATGACGTTGTTTTTAGCGATGGAAAATATTTCCTGTGACATAAAACAATGGGTCAAACCAAGGGGATATGGATTTGAGTTAAGAATATCTACAAGCTGGAGGTAGATGGATACGCTGCAATGATGGTCAAGGCAGGAAAAGTGGTGAGCCAGGATGAGGGCGAATTTTGGCACAGGCGATTGGGCCATCTTCATAATGGATCTTTGAAAGTTATGCATCAAATATCTACTGGACTTCCAATGGGAACACTTGCTCAGTTAGATCAGTGCAAGGGTTGCACCATGGGTAAGTATGCAAGATCCACCTTTTATGAAAAAGAGAACCATGCTTCGGTGATCCTAGAGAGAGTTCACACAGACGTGTGTGGACCATTCTCGGTTGCTTCAACAACAAAACACAGGTTTATTTTTGTTGATGATTTTTCTCGTAAATGCTAGATCTACTTCATGCAGAAGAAGGATTAAACATTCTCAAAGTTATTTGAGTTTAAAGTATTGGTGGAGAAAGAGTCGGGGAAGCAAGTGAAGGCTCCGTGGAGCGATAATGGTGGAGAAGATATCTTGAACAAATTCAAAGAATTCTGTAGCAAAGAAGGAATTCGAAGAGAACTCATAGCGTCTCATAACCCACAGCAAAATGGGGTCGCGGAGAGGAAGAACAGAATGATTGTGGGTGTTGCACGAGCGATGCTGCATGATCAGGGCCTACCAATGCATTTGTGGGCAGAAGCATGCAACACTGCAGTTTATGTGCAAAAATGTTGTCCTCATAGGGTACTTGGCATGAGTACACCTGAAGAAGCTTTTACTAGTAAGAAGTCAGATGTTTCTCATTTAAATATTTTTGGCTCATCTGTTTATGTGCATGTGACCAAGAACATCAGGAAGAAGCTAGAGCTGACTGCTGAAGTTGGGATATTTGCGGGGTACACATAAACACCCCAAAACTATCGTGTGTATTTTCCAAATAGTCTAATGACTGTGATGCGACATGATATTAAATTCAATGAGGAGAAAGCCATGAAGTTGTCGCTTGAGAGGGAGCTAGACTTGCATGCACAGGAGGAACTTCTTATTCCCAAAGATGAGTCTCTAGATGTGGATCAGCCACATGAGGAGGTTCATTGAGTGGAGGAGTCCACTCACGCAGAGCCAAACATCAGAACTGGAAGAAGGCGTACCACGGAAGCTGAGAGGCTAAAGCTTGATGCATCACAGTATGTAGGAGTCCCTAATTCACAGTGCAGACAGAGGCAGTCTCCTGACCGATTCACTAGATACATGGATCTCATGAGAAAATGTATTGTGACTGAGCCATATTCCTTTCAGGAAGTAGTGCAGGAGCCGACATGGGTAGATGTAATGGTGGAGGAGTATGACTCCATTGTCAGAAACAGTGCTTGGGAAATTGTTCCAAGGTCGGTTGATAAATCAGTGGTAGGTTCAAGATAGATCTACAAGGTAAAGCAAGCTACTGATGGGAGTGTTGAGAAGTATAAGGCAAGATTTTTGGCCTGGGGCTTCTCACAGATCGAGGGGATTGATTATGAAGAAACCTTTTCACCTGTCACACGATATTCTTCCATAAGGACCATCCTTTCTCTCTCAGCGTAGATGGGTTGGCACATCCATCAGATGGATGTGAAGACTGCGTTCCTTAATGGGATCATTGAGGAAGAAGTGTACATTGAGCAACCTGAAGGATTTTATATCTTCAACAGCGAGTCACATGTGTGTAGACTCAAAAGAGCGTTGTATGGGCTGAAGCAAGCACTTCGTGCTTGGTACACTCGGATCGACAACTATTTCACTAGACTTGGCTTCACCAAGAGTGAGGCAGATGCAAACCTATGCCAGATTGTGGTGGAGGGTAAGATTTTAATCATTGTTCTTTATGTTGATGATTTAATACTGACTGGTGATGAGCAGCTGATACACTCATGCAAGGAGGACCTTGCAAAGGAGTTCAAGATGAAGGATATGGGTCTCCTTCACTATTTCCTTGGATTGGAAATATGGCAACGAGAAGGTGAACTGTTTGTGTCTCAAGGCAAGTATGTAAGGGAGATACTCGGTAAGTTTCACATGGAGGGCCGCAAACCCATGGATACTCCTCTTCCAGGAAACTGGAGGAAAGATGACGCTACATCTGGAGAGGTAATGGATGCTACTGCCTATCGAAAGTTGGTGGGTTCGCTCATGTATTTAGTTAATACAAGACCAGACATATGCTATGCGGTGAACCAGCTTAGTCAAGCGATGGTTAAGCCTACCAAGCTATTTTGGAAGGTGGGAAAGCATGTCCTGAGATATCTCAGGGGCACATCTGAGTATGGCTTATGGTACAGACAGACGGATGAGGTGAAGTTGCATGGCTTCACGGATGCATATTGGGCGGGCAACCCAACAGACAGAAAGAGCACATCAGGAGGGGTCTTCAATATCGGATCTATAGATGTTTCTTGGTACAACAGGAAACAAATATCTATGGCACTCAGTTCAACGGAAGCAGAATACATGGCAGCAAGTCAAGCTACATGTGAGGCTATCTGGATGAGAAAGATCCTGGTTGGTTTGTTTGGTTCCCATTTAGATCCTACAGTGATTCATTGTGATAATCAGAGTTGCATTAAACTCTCGATTAATCATGTGTTTCATGATATATCTAAGCATATAGATATCTGGTATCATCATTTTAGAGATTGTGTGTAGCGGAAGATCATGTTGCTTCAGTACATTCCTAAGGAAGATCAGGATGTAGATATTCTGATGAAGGTGCTCACCAGGAGAAAATTCGAATACCATAGAGACAGGATCGGGGTGAAGGATAATCCATTTCTTGTTGAGAGGGAGTGTTGAGGTTCAAAAAGATGATGATCCTAGTCCAAATTAAGCACCTACACGAGGTGGGGTCCGCAGGCTATTTTTAGGTGTATGTCTATTTTTAGAATGTTGAGGAAATTCTATTTATAGCGGGAGTCTATTTATATAATGGTTGAGAAAATTCTATTTATAGATGAGATTCTATTTTTAGATGCATGGGCGAAGTCTATTTATAGATCGCATGTCTAAAAATAGAATGCATGTCGATTATTATTAGCCCTTAATAATAATTATACAATAAATACTAATCTATTCTCTTGAAGCACTTGATTTCAGTTAACTGATGTGGAAAACCAGTTGACTGAAGGAATTTCGAGTTCTAAGGTTGGTTGGTGGGACATGCAAGTGGACTGAGTTATAACTGAGTGATTCAAAGTTGTAACAGAGTTGGATGTGTAGTTATGTGAGTTGTAAATTAGTTTAACTCAGTTAAGTGAGTTAAACTCAGTTGTGCTAGTTGTAACTAGTTGTAACTAAAGATACACTAGTGAGAGATCACTGAATTAATTATTTAATTAATTCACAAGCAGCGGTCTCACATGCAACTGAAGAAATACTACTGTTAACTACATGCATGTCAGATATAGTGGAGACCCAGTTGAGAGATAGGTGAAAGGGATAGTTTGACTATCAGTTATGACATTAATGAGTGCTCAGTTGCAACCACACACACATTGGAGATGCCAGTGAGGATTGCACAGTCAAGGCAAGGTAAGATCAAATTCATTCAAGGATTGTGCAGTGGAGGCAGGCTGTGAGGAGGCAGTAAATTGGCACATGTTTATGCCAATTTTTGTATGACAGTGTGAGACGATTTGTATATTGTACTTAGAGCTCTTGGATTAGAGTTTTGTATGAGATTGTTTCATGATCCATGATATATACAAAATATATGATAGTGGGGTTTTTAGCTTTATGCTTTACCGGTAAAAACATCTGTGTTATGTGTGATTGATCTTTCTTCACGTGCTTGTAATTGACGATTAAATTTCCGCAAAGATTTAAGTAGAAGGATTATGTATTTAACAGTGGCATATAATTGTTAGACTAGGGAAATCCAGGCAATACATAATTGTATTAAAATTTCTACAACGTGATGCTAAATACCAAAAGCACTTAGATTACGATTTATTCTTATTTAAACACTAAGCGCTTAAGCGAAAATTTTGATTATGCAGATACCCAAAATACTCAATTTCAAGAACCAAAAGATATACAATTTGTTACATGTTCACGATAGAGTCCTCAACAAAGTGTTGCTTATAATTACTTGAAAATTTTCCCAAACTTAAATATTCAATAAATATCCAATAATTAATTAAACAATGAGCGATCTCAATAGATATCAAGCATCAAAATATTTAAAATCCAATGCCAATGATCATGAAACTTAGCTGAAGCATTCAAAAGGATTAAGCACTTAAATTTCAAAAAATTAATTACGAGGAAAAACCATGAAATTTTGATGCTAATATTCTTCAAGTTATTATGGAAATCCCAAACCCAAAAAAATATTTTTATCCTATATTCAAATTTTAGAGAAATTAAAAAAATTAAAATTGCTTTGACTATAAGGACTTTAATTTTTTCCCCAAAATAATTTTTATTAAGTGCAAAATTTCAACATTAAATAAATGGCCCAAAACTTTTATGTCAAAAGTTCACTTCAAAAATTAATTTCCCGAAAACTTTAAAATTTCAAATCACAAAAAAAAATGTTTTTATTTTTATTTTTTTAAAATGTGCTAATGTTTGTGAAAATTTTTAAAACAAAAATTTAAAGTTAGATTTTTTTTAATTTTTTGATTTTGTTAGAAGTTAACACTTTATTTTATTTTATTTTTAAGTAGAAATGATTTTGGATTAGTTTAGGGAAAGGTTGAAAGGGCAAAACGGAAAGAGGAATAAGGCTTCAAGGGAGTGACCACAAGAGAATACAATGCAGGGAGCTAGGGGAGGAATCACGAGTAGGAAGGACAAAGGGCAGGTGAGGGAAAAGGGATGCAGGGCAAGGAGAGAGCCATGGGGATGAGGGCAGGTTTCGGAGGAACAATGAGGAGGGAGAGCGATGGAGCTTCACGTGGGCAGAGAAAGAGGCTCGAGCAACGAGGGAGCCAAGGGTTGTAGAGATAGAGTGGCGCGGAAGGGAGGATGGGATGCAAAGGGAATGAGGATGCAGATGAAAAAGGGATCCACGGAAGAGGAGCACTATGAGCTTGGAGGAAAAATGTAGGCATATAAGAAGAGCAAGAGCTGGAGCTTCAAGGCAATGAATCAGAGAAAAAAATGGTAGCCTAAGGGCCCTGCAAAGTTAAAAAAAAAAATTGCCCAGAAATTTCTATCTTATACTGATGTATTTCTGCTTCAAATTATTCTCATAATTTACTATGAAATCCTCAGATTTGAACCTTTAAAAAATGATTTTGTCGTTTGATCCTTGCACACAAAATTTTGAAGCTATATATTATGCTCCAGGGCCTATATCTGCCTCAAAACCCCAAATTTTCTTTGACTATTTTCAGATCTGAAACTGTACAAAACAAAAATAAAACCCCATATCCCACATATATACAAAAATTAAATTTAAAACCCGAATCCGAAGTTAGAAAATAAAATCTAAAATTTCTGAAGATTAATACAATTAAAATTACAGATCTATCAACTCTTAGGAGTATAAGTGTGACTCCACTCCCATATATGTAGATTTATGCTCTTTTTAGCTAGATCTAACTATTTAACACAAATTATTGAAGATAAATAATTTTTTTTATTTAGGTATTAGCCCAAAAAATCCCTGCAAGATATATTTCATTAGATAATCTCGGAGTTTTAATCTAGAAGACTCTCCAGATCTTAAGTTTCGGGAATCGGTTAGTCCAATTGAGGACTTCCCCAAACGCCCGAAGTTTCTGAATAAAAATGATTTATGCACACTTAGAATATAAGCCATTAAATTAATAGAGGTATAAAATAACGATTAAATCTTCAAAGATCAAAGATACCTACTAATCAAATAAAAATCTTAATGTTATCTTAAAACCCAGCAACCTAAGAAAGATACTTGTGCAAAAGGTTGATCTACAAGAGCTATTAACCATCAGCTTATAAATAAGATCAAAAAAACATTAAACACAAGTTACCTTAAAATAACAGAGAGGAACACTGCCATAAAGTAAGACCCTAAAGACTTTGCGTTGCATTATTCAGAAAAAGTTTACAAGAGCTTTAAGAGTTGGCACACGATTCAATGATCAGATCCTTTGATTGAAAAATGACTACTAATTTATAGATAAATTCTCCAACGACTAGCTGGCTTGATCCTTGTCAAAGTAATCTCGATCGTTCATAAAGATTAAATTATCATTTAATCATTACCATCGAAATTATTTATTTATTATTTGAGGAAAAAACAAACTTTTTCATTTAATTAACTCAAAATTAATTATTTTGAGTTAATTTCCTCAAAAAACTGAGTTTGACTTAACCACCAAGGCCCAAGGGTCCAAAATCTCTTGAAATTTTCAATATTCCCTTGGTGGAGGACCTCCAAAAATTAATTCTTCTAAAACCCATGAAATTTTTAATTTGGAGAATTTATTTTTCCTAAGACTTAACTTAGACTCAAATTAATTAAATTTCTAGCTTAGGATTTTTTCTTCATCAGATCTTGCTCCCCTACCCCCCGCCCCCATCCTTTCACTTCATTTAATTTTCCCTTCCTATCCTTCCTTAATGGCACCTTGAAGATTCTATTACCTATAACACACAAATAATTATAACATACTATACTCAATTAATAATCACACATTTAATAAGCTAATAACTATAACCATAACATGTATAGATATTTATAACCTTAATAAAGCACTATTATTAATCTTTAACCATCTAAAACAAATTTTCCATTTAATTTAAATTAACATTTATAAATATTTTAATAATTAAAAATTAAAATTAATAAAATTAATAAATTAAATAAATACATTAATTCAAAAAAATAAATAAATTTATAATTGGTTGGTCGGCTCCTCCCTCTTGTATATATACCCTAGTCTTTCACTCTTCTATGTGGCTTTTGTCCTGATGATGAGTCTTGGTATAGACTCAAAACGTCGACTAAAAATGAAAACTGTGGAGGCATTTCTGAATCTACAATCTCAACATTCTTCCCATAGAAATATTCAAAATCTCGTTTAATTAATCGACACTTGAGGGGATTATTAATTTTTTTCAACCCTCTAATATTTGAGCAACACGGCTAAAATATTATTTACATAAAATAATTACATTTAATCCATGAGGGGAAGCACCTGTTCATTATATACCCTCAAATATCTACCCAATTTTGCGACTCAAAATACGATTATGTGGACCAAGTAATTCGTATTAAAATAATCTAGCCAATTAGCTAGGATTATTCCCAAATTATTTTACAAAGACTCGATAAAAAACACTAGGACTCACCTAATATATTGACGACAAAATCCACCTTAGATTTTGGTTGAAGCTAGATGGAAAAAATATGCCGATCATTTGTGTCTAGAGACATAGATGAATTAGTGAGACGAAAAACCTCCTAGGATAGAAATCGTCCCCAAAATAATAGGCTTACCTAGGTTGTTACATACATGATGGTCTTACTAAGATCATTTACATTATAAACATGTAGAGTGGGTTTACATCTTTAACAAATTGAAGATTTTTGATGAATCTTGGATGAATGATGAAATCCATTTTGTGAAAAAAAGGGTGTGCTGCTATAGAGTGGTCAACGGGGTCCTAGCTTTGGCTTAGCCAAATCAATTTTTGATCTTGGTGCATTGGCCAAGATATCATTTTGAACTCTTGATTGTGAATAAATAAAATCAAGTTGTTGAGCTCCGAAGATAGCTTTCTCTTCTATGTATACTACAGAGAGAGACACATCTTTTGATACTAGAGGTTGCATAGATTTAAAAAACCGTCCCAACATAAGCTCATTTTGAATTTCTACATTTGTCATTTTCTTCCTCCTTCGCCATTCTTGGATATGGTCATAGATATGAGTAGTTTTATTTGTTTGAAATTCGCCAATGGTTTAGTCCCAACATCTTATCTCACAAGTGATTGGAAATGGTCCAAAAATATTGTGTCCAAATCATTAAAAGTTGAAAACGAACTCCCCTTTAACTTAATATACCACTTTTTTGCATTATATGTTATGTTGTGATATGATATGTTATATCTGCACTAGAATTTCCCTCGAACTTCATAATGTCCAAGTGAAGTTTGGTTGGAACTACGACATCGTATCTCACAAGTGATTTGAAATGGTTCAAAAATATTGTGTCCAAATCATTAAAAGTTGAAAAATAACTCCCCTTTAACTTAATATACCAATTTTCTGCATTATATGATATGATATGTTATATCTTCACTAGACTTTCCCTCAAACTTCATAATGTCCAAGTGAAGTTTGGTTGGAAATACGGGCCAATTCTGATCATAACACGTTGGATCGTTTGTTAACTTTGAAAGGTTTAGTGAATTCAAGGTTGCTAGTGTAGAAAATCTCTAACACAACTATAATACCATGTAGAAATTATATCAATGGACTCAATCCGGTCATGCAATGTACTAAATCAAGTTACTGAATCATTCTACAATATTTGCAGAATATAAAACACGATCGCTCAATCACATGCAAGTAAGAGAAAGAAGTAAATCAATACACAACACGAGATATTCCTGGGGAAAGCAACTGCTCAAAACCTCTCTATCTTTATTGTATAATCAACTAAGGAATCATGAACAATACAATGTATATGTGCTCACCACAACCTCATACACTCTACCAATTGCTTCACACTGATCTAGGAAAAAATGGACAAACACATAGCCAATTATCAACCTACCCTCAGTCTACCCTGCTTATGCAATCCCTAGAGAATTAAAACCCTATTAAATAGGAAATTCAACCTTCCTTGATTGCACAATTCATCACGGGCTTCATGTGGTTATATCACTGCATCTAGGCAGTTTTCTAAAAATACAACTGATAGTTTACTTGCCTTGAACATTTGTCTCAACTGGGTCTCCTCCAGAATTAGCATGCATGAAGCATAAATAGTGGATCATCAGTTACTTGGTAGATCACTACTTGTGAATTAAATCTATTTTAATTCACTTGATCTTCCACTAGCTCATGAAACAATTAGAACTAGTTAAACTGATTTTAACTCAATTAATGTGAGTTAACTGATCCCACTCACACTACACTAGTGCTACAACTGCAACTGTACCCTGTTAATAATAGAATCACTCTACATGCCTATCCTTTGACCCTCAACTCAAAATTATTGAGCTAACTAAGTCTATCACACTTATTTAAGTGTGTGTTTTTTATGGATGCAAATTTCACTGTTTCTTGTTGCAAATTTCAACACTCCCTCTCAACAAGAAAGGAATCAATCTGTCTCGATCCGGTACCTTTGGAATGTTCTGCATGCAACACTTCTCTAGTGTTGTTCGCACATGCAACTCTCCTGAAACTGAATAGCCTCCAAACAACTGAATCAATATAATGCATTTGTCATCAGATAATTTTGACTGCTGCTATCTACTACACATGTCTACATGACTCTCTGTGATTCTGACATCTGCATCCATGCACTCTGCACTGCTACCAACTCTGACCTGTGCTCCAATATCCGACACCTGTCACTCTGATTTCTATCCTCCTGACGTATGACTGCATCAATCTAACCAATCCTTCCTGCTACTGATGTACTGTGGGCTCCTCATAGCCAGGTTCGATCCATGAGACACACCATCTCAATGCACCCTGCCGAAATTTCTTCTTGGGATTATAGCTGCACATCGCTCCACCTCACACCTGGAGGTATAGCTGCATGTAATCCCTTTGCCAATCTGGCTCAAAATTTCCCCCTCCTGGAGGTCTCTGCTTGAGTCACCTTCTAGATCCACCTGGATCGAACCAATGAATTCCCCACTGGTCTTGGGACCACTTCCCATGCACTATTTTTGATAATGGAGTCATACTCCTCAAACATGGCATCAACCCATGTTGGTTGCTGCATTTATTCCTCAAAAGAGAATGGTTCTGTCACAATATACTCGCTCATAAGAGCCATGTATCCAGTGTACTTGTATGGGGACCTTCTCTGCCTGCGCTGTGATGTAGGTGCACCTACATGCTCTGTCGCATCTAGCATCAATATGTCAGCCTCTATGGTGCGCTTCCTACCATTTTTGGTGGATGGCTCTGCATGAGTGGTTTATGCCACTCCATGATCCTCTCCTTATGGCTGCTCCACATCCTGAGGTTCATCCTTTGGAACTAAGAGTTCCTCATCTGCATTCAAGTCAAGCTCCCTCTCAAGGGACAATCGCATGGCTTTCTCATACTTTCCCATGGTACATCCCTTGCATGTGCCTATCTGCGCAAGAGTACCCTTTGGAAGACCCGTTGAAATCTGCCGCGTGATCCTCAAAGCACTGCGGTGTAGATGGCCCAATCTCATGTGCCATAACTCACCTGTATCCCAACTCACCACCTTCCCTGCTTTACTGCTCAATGCTGCGCAACCATCTACATCAAGTTTGTAGAGGTTTTTCACATGAACCCCAATCTTCTTTACCTGTGTTGTGGCTTTGTGACAAAGGAATTCCTTTCCTTCACTGAAAATCACATCATATCCAAGATCCTCCAACATAGCAACTGAAACTATTTTTTTTTCAAGCCTGGTACATGCATGACATCTTTTAATAATAAAGGTTTACCTGAATGTCTCTGGAAAGTAATTGTACCAATCCCAATATCACTATACCTCTCGTCATCACCCATCTCGAAGTGCATCTTAAGATTCTTCTCCTCCAAGCTACTAAAGAGTTACTTGTTTCCTGTCATGTGGAAATATGATCCATTATCCAAGTACCACATATATCCCATCATGCATGCGATGAAAGAGAAGTCTAACTCAAATTTTGAGGCCAAAGCTTCACCCGCTGCAGCTCCTGGATCCTTCTTGCTGTTCTTCTTCTTTTGTGGAAAATTTGTGGCATAGTGTCCATGATCATGACAGTGAAAACATTTCACCTTTGACATGTCACGCTTCTTGCCTTCTTTTCTAGTCTCAGATTTGGAATGGTACTCCTTCCCCTTCCCCTTATTTGCCTTACCAGATTTTGTAGCCTAATTTGACTCAGCTAAAAGTCAAGAGAGGTTCTGAGTAGTTCAAGGTTATTGAGGAAAAGTTGTTAAAATTTCAAAAATACCTGTAATATGATCGAAAGGATAACCACAAGCTCAATGAGGATTTGTCATCATAGGTGCACCAGAACCAAAATCAAGGAAGCATCAACATTGGAGGTGTAATCTAAGCCAGAGGAGCAGTAGAGAGAAAATCGTGCAGGAGGGGTCAAGTCGGGCTTATTCACGTGCATAACAGTTCAAAATCTGGACAGATGGGCATGTTTAGAACATTGCACACCAGAAATTCGCAAGCTCAGGATAGATCAACAATTTTAAAGATTGAATAAAGATCAGGAAGGATAGCGGAGTGGCAGAGCGACGACAGTAGAAAGTAGAGAAATTGACTAAGACAAAAACACTTAGAATATTTCCAAAGGAGGCAATCAGACGGTGAGGATCGAATCGCAGATATGAAGGGGAAGAGACCGATGGCTGAGATGACATCACCAGTCAACAATATATCTTGCGATGCGATGAGGAGAAGGGCCATGTGTCGGCATAATGAAATTTCACATTGGCGCTTATTGAGTTTATGTGTTAAGGACTTCACAAGTCAAACAAAACAACTTGCGATGCAGTAAGAATTGAAACTTGCGATGCGATGAAAGGAGGAACCACATGTTGGAACATCGACCCAACACATATCGGACATTGGCGGGTTTAGAGTTTAGCATTAATACTTCTCAAGTTAAAGTATTTTGGTTGCGATGCAACAAGGATGGGAGATGGCAGTGCGAGACGGTACAGTAGGGCCGTTGGATCTGGCGAAGATCTACGATGGAGATTACGTCACAACTTCGCATCAACATTTGTATCGTCTACCATTTAAGTTATATGTTAAGTTCACCGATATGCGATGCACCGTGATTGGTCACCATATTGTGGGACCCTACAACAACTATTCCGCGTATATGTCCACGGTAATGTTTAAAATGCAATTTTTTGATGCGGTGGGGTCCGATCGCATAAGCGCACATCACAAGATTTAAAAGATAAGTGCTAAGGAAAAGTTAAAAACAATGGCATGCTAAGTGCGATGTTGGGCAGATGCGATGTGGTTTCAAAAGAGAACTCCAAAGGTCTTCAAATCTAGAGGTAAGGAATTCCTGTGTTAAATCGCATCAGAGGAAAGAAGGAGGATTATAACGTAAAGCCGGTGAAATACATTGATAATGGAGGAAAGTATGAACGCGGGCAGAGAGACTCGGGTAAGTGACCCGATGTAGAGCAAAGGGGAAGAGAAGACTAAACAAAGTAGGCACGCATAGAAGAGGCAGGGTCGGGTAGCAGGTGACATGATGACAGTGTTCGAAACACAAAAGCATGGGCAGAGTCGGGTGGAGATGCGTTTATGCAGACTATTAGGACAACACAACCAAAATGGAAGGAGATACATTAGCAACAAATCAGAATCAGCAAAGGGATTATATTCCAAGTGTATTTTTTTTTTTTTTAAAGAATATTTTCACCTATAACCTTCTTTAAGCATGAAACATGGAAAACTGGATGCACTCGCGAAGAAGCAGGAAGCTCCTATTTGTATGCCATAGTACCAATCTTTTGCAACACCTTGTGAGGACCATAGTACTTTGGTGATAATTTATTATCCTTCTTAGCTTGCTTGAGGGACATTTGTTTGTATGGTTGTAGCCGTAAAAATACCCAATCTCCTACATCAAAACTTCTCTCACTGCGATGTTGATCTGCCTGTTGTTTCATTCGATTTTGTGACAAATTCAAGTTATCCTTTAAGAGTTGGAGAACTTCTTGTTGATGCTCGATGTGATCTTCCACTGCTTGAACCTTCGAATTTTCTCTTAAAGATGATGTGATGGATGGTGGATGATATCCATAAAGTGCTATAAATGGGGTCATTTTTGCTGCAGTATGGAAGGAAGTGTTATACCACCATTTAGCGAGAGGTAACCACTTGACCCATTGTGTTTGTTTATCGGATACAAAACAACGAAGATATCCTTCCAAACATTTATTTACTATCTCAGTTTGACCATCAGATTGAGGATGATAAGATGAGCTATGAGCTAATTGAGTACCCAAACAAGAAAATAACTCCGTCCAAAATTTCCAGTAAAAATGGGATCTCTGTCGCTCACAATAACCCTTGGGCTTCCATGTAGCTTTTGAATTCTATCCATAAATGTAGTAGCAACTGTACTTGCTTGAAATGGATGAGATAATGCACAAAAGTGTGCATACTTGGTAAGTCTATCAACTACCACCATGATGACACTCTTTCCTTCGGACTTAGGTAAACCTGTGATAAAATCCATTGAAATCTCCTCCCAACGTTGACTTGGAATGGATAAAGGTTGTAGAAGTCCCGAGGTCTTAATTGTTTCTACTTTATTCTGCTGGAAAACCAACATTCCGCCACAAAATTTTGAATATCAGATTTAAGGCCATCCCAAAAAAATTCTTTCTTCACCCTGTGGTAAGTTTTTAAAAATCCTGAGTGTCCTCCTAAAGGAGAAGTGTGCAATTCCAGAAGAATCTTTTGTTTTAGTTGTGAATTCTTACAAAGATATAAGCGATCTTTGTACCATAAGGAATCATTTTTCCAACTAAATGTATCAGATGTACTAGGATCTTGCTGCAACTTTTGAATGAGTGTCCATACATCTTTGTCCTTCTTCCATTCATCTCTTGCTTCGGTTATCCAATCTGGTTGGATAATAGAAATGGCACAAAGAAATGCTTCCACCTCTTCATTCTTTCTTGAGAATGCATCTGCAACAACATTAAGCTTTCCTTTTTTGTAGATTATTTCAAAGTCATAAACAACATCTTTGTGACCCATTTTTGCTGCTCTTCTGAAGATAGTCTTTGTTCCAAAAAGTGTTTAAGACTATCATGATCAGTTTTTACCTTGAAGTGTCTTCCCATTAGGTAAGTTCGCCATTTCTTTGGTGCATGTAGTATTGCTAACATTTCCTTCTCATAAATAGGTTTCTGTAAATACTTTCCTTTGATTGGACGACTTTCAAAAGCAATGGGTCTTCCTTCCTGCATTAAAACTGCACCAATTCCATTTCTTGAGGCATCACATTCTACAATAAAGGTTTTTGTGAAGTCTGGTGTAGCTAAGACCGGTGCTAGGCACATTGCCTCTTTAAGACGTTCAAAGGCCTTAGTTGCTTCAGGAGTCCATGAAAATGCATCTTTCTTCAATAATGTTGTTAGAGTTGCTGCTATTCTCCCATAATTCTTAACAAACTTGCGATAATACCCTGTTAACCCGAGAAATCCTCGCAACTGCTTTATGGTTGTGGGGACTTTCCATTCCTTAATGGCTTTAATTTTGTTAGGGTCTACCTTAACACCCTCGTGAGGTACAATATGACCCAGATATTCCACCTCTTGTACTCCAAAGAAACATTTGGATGTTTTTGCATATAATTGTTTCTCCTGCAATAGTTTGAGCACCCTGTCAACATGTTCAACATGATCCTTCCAAGACCTGCTATAGATTAGTATATCATCAAAAAATACTAGAAAATTTTTTCTAAGGAAGGGTTTGAAAATGGAATTCATCAACCCTTGAAATGTAGAAGGTGCATTGGTAAGGCCAAAAGGCATGACCAAAAATTCATAATGACCCTCATGAGTTCGAAATGATGTTTTTGGAATATCTTGAGTCTTCATTCTAATTTGATGATATCCTGAATGAAGATCCAACTTGGTAAAATAAATTGCTCCATGTAATTCATCCAATAATTCATCAATCACAGGAATGGAAATTTATCTTTAATGGTGAGCTTATTGAGCTCCCTATAATCCGGACACATTCGCCATGATCCATCCTTCTTGTGTACCAATACTACAGGAGCAGAGAAGAACTTTGACTAGGTTGAATTATACCCGCCTCTAACATTTCTGCAATCATACGTTCAATTTCTCTCTTTTGGAAGTAAGGATATCTATAAGGCCTGATGTTTGGAGGAACACTTCCCGGAATCAAATGAATAGCATGATCATGATCACGAATAGGTGGGAGTCCTTTGGGAGTTTCAAACACCTTGGAATGATTGTCCAAGACTTGTTGGAGATCTGCAGAAATAGCTGATTTTGATAATGGAACTTCTAGTGAGCATAACTGTGCAATTACGCCTCATTGTTCTTTCTTTATAAGCTTTGTCATGAAATTAGAGCTTATTATCTTTCCTGGCTTCCCCGCAATACCCCGTAATTCGACTTCCTTTCCTTCTGAAAAAAATCTCAAGAAAATTTCTTGAAAATTAAAAGCTACCGTCCCCAAAGATTGTAACCATTGTACTCCTAGTACAACATCAGTACCTCCCATAGGAATGGAAAGCATTGGACTAGTCAATACATATTTCCACATGGTTAGCTTGATATTATGGCATTTTCCAGAGCAATTTATAGTTCCTCCATTTGCAACCATCACTTGACATTCTGATGTTGGGTATAGGAAACAATTTAATTCCTTGGCTACCTTGCAATGAATAAAATTATGGGTGCTACCTGAATCAATCAACACTATTACCTTTTTCTTCTTGATATGTCCTTCTATCTTGAGAGTTTTAGGAGTGGTAATTCCTGCCAGTGCATTACACGATATGGTTGGATTCATTTCTTCCTCTTCTAGGGCTGGTTCCCGGTGTATATCCTCTTCTTGTTCATTTTCTTCTTCCTCTTCACAATCTATGTAAAATAATTTCTTCTCAGCACACTTATGACCTTTAGTGTATTTTCTATCACAACTATAGCAAAGCCCTTTTTCTCTTTTTCTTCCAATTTTTGTGGTGTCAACCTTGTAGGTTGTGGAAATTTAGGCGTAGCAACACTTCCTTCTTTATAGAATTGAGTGGTAGGCTTCCTTGTCGCCATAATTTTACATTCAACTTTTCTTGCCAACCTGAATGCCTTCTCCAATGAATCAGGTTCCAAAACGCGAACTTCATGTTGGATGTTATCCCTTAAAGTGCCTAGGAAGAGATCAATCCTGTGTTCCTCTGTAAGATCAGTTACCCTTATATTCAATTTTTGGAAGTCCTCAATGTGCTGCCCCACTAAACCCTTTTGTTTGAGATTTATCAATTGGGTAAAGAAGGTGTTGCTCTTTGTATCCTCATAATGTGCTATCATTTCCTCCGTAAAAATTTACCAAGTGACAATTTTTACGGGAGCAAAGCCATTGATACCATACAAATGTATTTTTTTCTAAATGTAAAGTTGCAATGCGTACCTTTTGTGTGTTTTGCACGTTATGGAGATCAAAATATTGCTCCATCTGTAGTATCCATGTTACAGGATCCTTTCCATCAAACTTCCTCATATCCATTTTGGAATATGGTGGTTCTTCCCACCAACATTCGAGTTTATGAAATCATGATTAACATTTATTTTGTTCTCATCATGAGTTTCTTCTACTATCTTTTCACCATTAGGAAACATTTCTTGTATGAAACTTTGTCAAACCTTCCGTAATACTTGCTTTTAGATGATTCTTCATGTTTTCCATGTTGTCTTTCATGTCATCCATCTTTTAGCTTCCATGCATCCATCTGCAGCTTCACGCCTTTCTTCACACCATCCATCTTTGCTTCCACACCTTTCTTCGAAACTTCCATTTCATTTTTTGCTGCTCTTTGTGAGAGAGAAATTTGGTGCATTTTCTCTTGTAATTTTGATAGATCATGTTGCAATTCTTCATCTTCATGAGTCATAGTAGAGCTTTCTGAAGGCTTAATGGGCGTTGAATTATTTTTACAGGGAATTTTTTAGAACCCAATACTAATATCTATTCTACAATATTCCCTTGGAATCAATTCAAATTGATTCTTCAAACAAGACTTATGCAATTCAGAAAAAAAATACACACATTTTTCTTGCTTTTGAGGAGCTCGATATTGAAATTGGATTATCTTTGTGATTGCAGCACTTCAATATCTGAAATTCAGCACTCAAATACCCCTCTGAATTATCTTTTGAAAGCCATAGGTCTGACCTGATTTGGATTCTCCAAGACAAAGTTGTGTCCAATCTCCCACAAATACATCTCCCACAATGACCTAATTATGGACTGGTTCAGTAGAGTGAACTTGTAGGACTTGCGACATGTCACTGTTTCAAATTTTAGCTCTAAAATTGATAGCAAAGAAACTATATTCCACGTACTTGTGACCAATTTTTACGGAACTCCAATCCGATGCTAAGAGAGAGAGTTATGAAGATTTTCCCATGATCACCTCTTTGAGATGAAATTCAGGATCCTAAAAAAGCACTACCTTCCACAGATCATATATCCGAAAATATTGCAAACCAAACACTAAAATTTTTCGATGATTTTCCTTAGGATTTCGGCTTCGCACTCTAAAACTTGCAGCTTCTGAACCTTCGTAGAAAAAATGTTATAGTGAATACTACACGATGACCTGTTTGGAACAGCGAAACCCTAGAATCCAAAGCTCTGATACAAAATGTTATGAAACCAGCTCCAAAAATAGAAGAAAAGAGAGATCAACACCTTAGAAATCAGTCACTTCGAGGGGAAAGCCTCCAATACATTAGATAAATGAACAATTATTTGATGATACAAATGAAAAAACCTCCTCTTTATATATAGGAGTCCATGGGGCCATAATGTAGTCCTAGTGGGGCCACAATGGAATTCTAGCCAACCTAACAATAATTTAAGGGCACAATAATAACAATATGGGGGTTACGGGGTACAATAATAAATGAGGGTTACAATAGCAACAATAAGGGACTATACTAGTAATATAGGGACTGTAAGAGTTCTGGACCTCTTGGGGATTACATTTGCTTTTATTTTTCGATGGGTAAATGAAGGAAGCAATAGTTATGCACATTGTGACTTCCGATGGCAGTGATTCTACGTTGCAGGTTTAATTTTGTGCAGCACCTTCTTTGAATAAGTGAAGTAATGTAGCATGTGGTCTCTTAATTACATCTGTTGAGTAGAGTTAAATAACCTTAGTTTGCGCTCCTTCACACTCCATCTCTTCACATACAAATTCATAAAACTTAAAAGTAGTAGTGCATTAGCTTATTCCAACATATTACTTGAGTTTCCCCTTTCTTCTAAACTCACGATGAACCTTTTAATGCCAATTCTATGTTTACAACATATTATTTCGAGTTTCCTCTCACTCCATGAATTTCCTTTGAAACTTAAAAGTGGTAGATTCTATGTATTCAACATATTACTTTGGGTTTCCCTTGCAGTTCTTCTTGCCATTCAGATATCGATAGCGAATGGCATTATGAAATATTTTATTATTCCTGGTCATTAAGGGTTTTATAAAACTAGTATCCAGAGGGATAGAACAAAGACCTCATGATAAAATACTTTCTGTGACACACTTTTTAAATGTCTTAAGCATAGATTCCTTTCACAACCAAGGGATTGTCTCTTAAGATACAACATTTTTTGGCGCCATTGTCGGGGACGAAGGCAAGAAGTTATTTTTCCCTGGGTATTGAAATCTATTTCTTGATTGTGAGCAAGATTTAGATACAAATTTGGTTGTGTATTATCCACCTAATGAATCCAATGATGAAGGTTTCATTAGATGAGGTATTCTGCGGGAAAGAAAATGAGACAACACAATGGAAAATACAAATATCAGAGTTTGAATCTTTTAAAGGAAGTTTTAATTTTCACTATCAATTTGATGGTCTATTTTCCCTCACATATCAAGAAGTTTGTTTCATGCTTTATTTTCTCAGAAGATTATAAGGCCCAAAATGTACATTCTTTATTGGATAAAGAAGATTTTTCTTCCCATTGTATTATTTATCTTGACACAACTTCATCTCCTAAATATGAAAGGAGAGACAACTGTTGCATTACTATTCCTGAAGGTAATCTGTCAAAGACTAGGCATAAAGGTGAGGATTCATCATCTTTGGGTGATAACATTCTACCTTATAAGAAATCCTCTTCTTTCCATCTTGGAACCAAGGTGATTTTCAAACCCTTGGTGTTGTCCACAATCCTCCATAAATATCCTTCAAAAGGATTCAAATTTTTGCCAAGTTTTTCTGGAGAGGAGGAAGATATTTCTACTGAACTACACGCTGGAAGCCTAGAATATCATTACAATTTTCATAATTTTAATGACTTTGTGAATAGAGGAGAAAATAGTGGAGCTTCTCAGGTATGTTTGCAGGAGGGGGAAGACTCTTGTCAAGAATTGGAATTATATGAAGAACATCAACATTACGAGGAACAAACCTTAGATTTATCTTTCAGGCCTAAATGGTTATTAGTGGAAAACAACAATCGATCTTCTCATATACAACCTCAAATTGAGGAGTCAAATAGTATAGGAGGTTGACCTGTTCAAAGAATTCTACATCAGTAGGATGTTCAAGAAAAGGAGGCAGTCGAAAATTTGTCTCATCAGTTCTATGGTCCAGTGGCTGACTATGTGACAACTTTCTTTTGTCAGCAACAAGCATTTATGCAAGGGTATGTGCAAAGCTTTGTATTTGGAAAATTTTCATTGTACATCCCTGTTTTGATTTTCGAATTTTCATAGTATGGGGGCATTAAGTCTAACATGAAGATGTTGGATTGGTGCCATTGGAAGGCTGGCTTCACCTGATAGAGTTCAGGCATGAATACATATGTACGAGTTATGCATAAATAGGCTAAGAAGTTGAGAATTTTTAGTTGTAGTATTTTCATTTCGGTATTTTCAGTTTAAGAATAAAGGAAGAAGTCCAAGGTGTAGAAGGTTTCGGGAGGATTTCATACTGGATAAACTCACATTTGGGATTGATTCCATGCCCAATAAAGGCTACTGATCTACAATTTCTAATATTGGAAATGTTGTCATTGATAGCAAGAGTATGTAGAAAACGAGAGACGATTACAAAGGAGACTAAGACGAGACAATGGGAGAGCGAAAGAAGGAAATGAAAGAAAGGAAGAGACAAAGAAAGAAAATACGGAAACAAGGCATTGTCACAGTGATGAAAGCTGACGGAAACCACAAATATCGTTGCGAGCCGAACCGACGGCACAAGGGCACACGCAACATAAGTTTTTAAAGAGCCACTTGTATTCGGTTGATGGTTTAAGTAGTGCGTATATATGGTGGGTACGTTATATATATGTAGATACATATATGCATACACCATAGGAGCGGGTCTCGATGACCATATATATATATATATATATATAATTGAATGGAGCGGAGTCGAATAATAAAAATACATTGAACAATGAACGTTTTGATAAATAACAAATGCGGACCGGAACCTGGAGCGTAGGCTGGAACCCTGGGTCAGATTAAATAAATGAAAAGAACTCTTTCATATATAACGGGCGGAAACCGGAGTAAAAGGACGAAGACGGAACCTGGAAGAAGCGGAACCATGACCGGTAAACAGTAAACATGGTTTGGTGAACAGTAAAGGCTAAGTATTTTCCACACCACCTTTAAACCTTAAGATGGTTTGCGAAATCGCAGTGATTCCATAGACTTTGTGACACGTAGCATAGGCGGTATTGGAAGCCACCGTTTAACTTGTAATTTCGCGCGTTGTCTGCCAGGCCAAAAACCTTGGAAGCAAAATGGATATAAGCCGTCGATCTGGTGGGCCGACATTTGAGGGTGATTTTTCGCCGGAGACCCGCACGGTTCGTGGAAGAGCACAGGGTTAACAAGGTATGGCACGCGTCAAGTTGGTTGTATCGTGGGCCCGGGCGGGTCATATATAATGGTCGGTTTATTAATGTTATTAATATTTCCGACATATTGTAATCTTAATATAAGGTTCGAGAGTATGTTAAAAGAAACGATCAAAAGTTTGTGTGGTAGTGAATTGGGGGCGCGGTGGTGCATGGTGGAGCCACCACAAAGTGGTGTTTACGGGGGCTCCCATTTCTCCATACACATCAAATGGGGTGAGGCCCCGTAGTTCATCATAGCCGTTGATCGGCGGTCAACGCGCGATCGACCAGTCAACTATGGGGGGGTGCCTTCCCATTAACCTCCGCGTTGTTCGACCCCCCGCAATCCTTCGATCTCCAATTGATCTGTGTAATGGATTAAATACAATATAGTTTAAATATTTATCACCGAGGGTTATATGATAAGGTTGATCGTATATATGTATATGTTCGACGATGGGTTATTTGCATTGATATATATTAAGGTTGTGAGTAATTAAAGAACGCAGTGATATATGTATGTCTTGGAGAGCACATTATTAGAGGAGGCATTAAAATAAACCCTTAGATTTATTGATTATTATCTGAGTGCCAACCGAGAAAATAGCCAGCCTTACTTAATTGAAATTGCCAGCGTAGAATAAGTGCAGAGAGAGAGATTGCCCTGGTTGGAATATGATTGAGCATGAAAACTTAAATGCAATTATGGAAAAGGAAAAAGAAGAGGAGAACATGCAGAGATAAACAGAGATTACAGGTTTGACAGGTATACATTCATAGGTGCACACAATTACAGTGAACCAAGGTATGTAGAACAGGTTCTTAAATAGCAGCAGGAAAAGACAAATCCAGTAAAGCCAAAATCCAGAAAAGGAGCTGAGTGAAATTGAAATATGTAATTAAAAATGTGAATGTAAATGTTGTAATTAATTTTTTATTGTTTGTGATGCAAAGGCAAGTATCCTAAGGAAAAGACAAAATCCCACTATAGCATGAAATTTTGTACATATTATTATGATTTTAAATTGAGCTGGATAAAGAAATGAGGAGGCAGAAGACCAAGGGATATGACCATCCATTTCGAATTCCTAAAGGAAAACAAACAGTCATCAAGAAATTTCTATAAGTAATATCATCTTGATATGAAAAAAGGGGTTAGAAGTGAAAGAAAAAGAGAGAGAGAGAGAGAGAGAGAGAAGATATAGAGAATGAAGAATATAGAAGAATAAAGCAGAGAATATTAAGAGAAGAAGAGTAGATACAAAACAGAGCTGATATCTGGAATAAATCAGCAAACATTCAGCTTAATAGTTACCAGTTGTAGCTGAAAAAGGTTGAAGCCTCCTGTAGGTTGGTGCCTACAGAAAATTGAAGGGAGTTGGTGCTTCCTTGCAAGTTGTAGCTTGCAGAATTGAGGTTGGAGCCTCCTGTAGGTTGGTGCCTGTAGAAAAACAGTGGTGAGAGGGAGTTGGAGCTTGCCTTTGCATCACAACAATAATAAGATGTCGTTTTCTCCCTTTATGGGTTTCCACTTATATACGTGATATATACATGATAGTTATGTATTGAATCTGATATGTATCATCTGCTTAATACCCGCAACTCTCATATTAAGTCTTCTATTAAACTAATACTTACTGTACATTCTAAGATTACTTGCACATTAAATTGGATATGAAATGAAGGTGTAAATAGCTTAATGAAAAGTTTTAAAAGATCAGGAATGCATTAAACTGATTCACCCCCCCCCCCTCTCAGTTTAATTAAATTTTCAACAATTGGTATCAGAGCCAAGTTCATTGTATATCAGTATAACAACTAAAAGAAGATCCTAGGCTCTCAAAATGGCAAGTCAAGAAGGAAACTCAACCAATAAAGCCCCTTTCTTTACAGGTGCAAATTATGCCTTTTGGAAAATAAGAATGAAAGCTTATATAATTTATTTAGGATTAGAAGTTTGGGATGCTGTGGAAATTGGATATGTCACAAAGTCAACTGATACAGAGAAAGAAGCTAAACAAAGCTTTGTAGCTAATGCAAAAGAAATGAATGCAATCTTAAATGGACTATGTGAAGCTGAGTTTATCAAAATAATGCACAGTAAGACTGCCAAAGATATGTGGGACACTCTAGAGAATATCCATGAGGGAAATAAAAAAGTTAAGACTGCCAAACTTCAAGTATATAGAGCCCAGTTTGAAAATTTAAAAATGAATGATGATGAAGATGTTGGGAGCTTCTTCTTAAAAGTTGCAGAAATTGTTAACAGTATGAAA
>CM076570.1:786915317-787140403 GCA_034641835.2 Pinus albicaulis | reverse complement strand
TTACGGCTACAACCATATAAACAAATGTCCCTCAAGCAAGCTAAGAAGGATAATAAATTATCGCCAAGTACTATGGTCCTTACAAGGTGTTGCAAAAGATTGGTACTATGGCATACAAATTGGAGCTTCCTGCTTCTTCGCGAGTACATCCAGTTTTCCATGTTTCATGCTTAAAGAAAGTTATAGGTGAAAATCTTCCAGTTCAAACAATATTGCCAGAACTTGATGAGGAAGGAAAAATCATATTGGAACCTGAAGCGGTCACCGAAACAAGAACTCGACAACTACGGAATCGATCAATTTCAGAGTATCTCATCAAGTGGAAGAACTTACCCACTGAAGATTCTACATGGGAGGATGAGAATTTTATACAGAAGCACCGAGAGCTACTCAAGCGTTGAGGACAACACTTTTTTGAAGGAGAGGGGCATGTTAGGTCCCTATATTACTAGTATAGTCCCTTATTGTTGTTAGTGTAACCCCCTTATTGTTATTATTGTACCCTTGTAACCCCCATTTTGTTGTTATTGTGCCCTTAAATTATTATTGTTAGGTCGGCTAGGATTACATTGTGGCCCACTAGGATTACATTATGGCCCCATGGACTCCTATATATAGAAAGGAGGTTTTGTAAATTGTATCATCGAAGAATTGTTCATTCATGTAATGTATTGGAGGTTGCCCCCTCGAAGTGGCTTATTTCTAAGGCGTGAATATCTCTTTTCTTCTCTTTTTGAAGCTGGTTACACAACAATCATGGCCATCAACCTGGTTCCTAGGGCCCCTATATTGGCCCCCCTACATCACTAAGGAACCCATGATTGTCCCAACCCCTGGTGGGCAATGAATTGCCCAACCTTAAAGGGGGTATTCACTACTATATCATTTGCATCATGCTCCCATCCCCTGAAGCCCCGAGCAGTTATAAAAGAAAAATCCATAAAAGGCAAAAGGCATATGAAGAAGGGTGGAAAAACAAAGGTCGAGGTAACTCATGTACAACGATTGCTCCCTCCTACATCTATACACCCAAGTGTGGGCCTCCCTCGTCATATGTAAATTTATGTAGATGTTCTATGCTTGATGCAACTTTACTTTCACTACAGCAATCACATAAACAATCAAGTGTTGATAGAACATACCAGTAGATCAACAACAGACAAACTAGAAACACATAAATGTGTTGGTGCGTTACGGCAGTCAACGGGATGCTTCAACTAGCAAAGTCTCCTTGGTCATCCAACCCAGCATGTGTCACAACAACCCTCAAAATAGCCACACGGTCAACTCAAAGTCAACCCCAGAAAATTCAATGCTGCCCAGAAAAGTCAACACAAAACAACAGCAAGCAGCACCACCACCAACAGCAACACCAACATAGCAATGAGAATTCTCTTGTTCATGCACGTGAGCAGAAAGCGCCGAGAGCCAGACCAATCAGAAGAAGAGATGATGTGTGAGGATGAGATGAGTGAAATGTCCTCCAACGTTGACTCTATTTATATCAATCAGCGAGTGTGTGAGACATTTCTTGAGGGTGTAAAACCTTAAGGCCGACCTACACATATTTTGAAAGTAGTAAAAATAAATTCAAAATAAATGTTCTACTCATCGGATCAAGATGATCTTTAGATCAATCTTGCACCTCTCCCGAAAGAGGCCCAAAATATTGGTGTCTTCATCGAGCATCCTGACATGGAGTTTGGACCTAGTTGTCCAATTTTAACCTCCCTCTCCGTGGGAGAACTCCATCTGTGCAATCAAACATCGTGCGTCATCCCGCCGTAACTTGCTTTGTCGGCCTCTTTATTTCAGAACAGAAGTGGGTCAGTCACAAAGACATCATTCCCGGCTGACAGATTCAGCCCAAAGGTCTGAAACCTCTATAGGACTCACAAAGAGTCTCATACCAACCCGAAGTTGATTTACCTGACCCAAAGTCAGTTGGAGGTCTGAAACCTCACATGGACTCAAAGAGTCACATACCAACCCAAAGTTGGTTTATCTGACCCGAAGTCAGTAGGAGGTCCAAAACCTCACTAGACTTTATCCCAGATCAAGTGGTTGGACACGTGTCATCCCAGATAGAGAGTACCATGAACCTGTTCCATCATTATATCACATGAAACCAGCCATATGACGGATGTACCATGAACCTGTCACTCTCTTAAAGGTTGAAACCACTTAATAGGGTCCTTGATTAACCTCCTTAACTTGGAGACACCTGTACACCCTAAAGCCCATTATGGAAGGGCATGCCACTATGAAGTGCCCACTTGGTTCCATGACTTGCAAGTTCATTTGCTCAATTACACTAATGATTTTTTGTACTGGAAGGTGAGGAGACGCATTGGATCTTATGCAGGATTGGAAGTGGGTCTTTATCTTGGGGTTTGGTCTCCCTATACAGGGTCCAATCCGTCTAGAGGGTCATATTGGCATTTATAGGGTGTGCATTGAGAGCCATGGGCCTCCACTATAGCAAAGAGCAGATAGCCATGCCATGGGATCCTTTAGCACCATTCATTGCTCGCTCGTGTCCCACTTATTTGATGATGATGATGCACCTAGACTGCCTTGTCCAGCTGGCTAAACTCTTGCACCACACACTTGGCAGTTGATCCAGGGCCCGAATGGGGTTGTGTCTCACCATGGGAGACAAAGGGAGGGTTTGCATCATTGTTCCAACCCTTGCAGATGGGATACATGCTTGTTCACGTTAGTTTCTATAGCATCGAATGTGTTCTAGCCACGAAGTTTGGTGGGGAGGCTAGAATACATGAGATCTCCAAGACCCATAAATCGTTTCTGGAATTCCACCTAGAAATGGCTTAATTAGATGATTATTCAATTTTTACATATTTCCTAAGTCTAAACTTAGGGAATATGGGTAATTAATTAGAATTAATTAATTCAAGGTGAGAATCATTTAAAAACTCACACGGATCGACTCCAAGATGATCCTAGCCATGGATTAAGTTTTAATCTTGGTTGTTGGTGCTCCAACAGTGGATTATAAGAGGAAGTCAATGGGCATTTGGAGAAGATACACCAGAACACCAACAGTTCGATTTCCATGGTAATTCGATTTTTAGAGTAGCGGCAATTAGCTTCCAGAGAGCCAGAGATCGAAGCAGTGAGTGAGGGGCAAGGACAGTGATCCGAAGGAAATTTTCCAGATCCGGAGAGGCAGCAGTAAGGGGTCGAGTTATTCCTAGTGAGGCAACGCAGAGGACTGCACAATTGCTTCAGAGAAGCAATTCAATTTAGCTCGAGAGAAATTTATTTTCAGTTCCAGAGGCCGAGTAGAGGGTCCAGAGAGTCGAAGAGGCGATTTCCCCAACAAATACAGGCAAAACGACTTCATTAGAGGCAGTTCATAGGCTTGACGTCATAGGGTCTACGCAGAGACTGACGCAGAGGGTACAAGAGACCGAGTTTTCTTAAGGAAGTTGTGTCGGGGTTGCTTGTGGAAGGGTAATTCCCTTAAAATAACTTTGCCCATATTTTCTTGTCGTTTGGATTGCCAGTTAGGCATCCATAAATTGTACTCAGATTTTCACTGTTGCATAATAATAAAAAACCCTCACTGCTACACTGGTTTTTCCAAGTTGGGTTTTTTCCGGGGACATTTGTCCATAAATAACGGTGTCAATTTATGTGTGTGTGTGTGCTAGATTTTCTCAGTTCCAACCCTATTTATTTTCTGCAGAATTTTATTTGTGAATGTTGTAGTGTGTTTAATTCGATGTTGTAGCAATAAATTGAATAATTAATTTATCAGTTAGAAGAATTAATACCAATTGTTGCAATAGGATTTTAGTTTTGAAATTTTCACATGGTACCAGAACATAAGTGATCAGTCGGGAAGCTCAGAAGCAGAGGAAATAATTTCGCTGCTCAGAGGGAGCAGTAGGCCAAAATTCTTGAGGCAACACAGTGCTCAGATAGGCAGGCCTAATTGTTGGGATAGCAGTTCGATTTTTAGTTGCAGGGATGCAGAAAATTCGATTTGCCCAGATTAGTGATTCCTGCAGTCAAAGGGAGCAGCCGCAGCTCAGATTTTCGCTAAGCAGATTCCTTGGTTGGACGCAGAGGGTTTTGCAACAGCAAAAGTAGCTTCGGGTGGAAGAGAAAAGCACACACAGCAGAGGGAAAATTTCTCTCAGGGAACTTCGAGTCTCAAAAGCTCAATTTTTCCAGGCAGATTAGCATTAGCAATTAGCAAATCTATGCATTCTAGAAGGGAGTGTGAGTAGCAAAGCAGCAGCCAAGCAGAAGGAAAGAGAGGGTTTTCGACAGTTTCAGAGATGCAACTGCAGCGCTTAGATATCAAGATAGGTTGGATGGATCTTCCAATTATGTCATCTGGAAGGCTACTTTGTCCTTCCTTCTATATGAATATGGCCTGAAAGCCTACATTGATAATGGAATGGCTATTCCTCAGAATGCAGACCAACTCAAAGAATATAGGAAGAAGTTAGTGTGGGCAAAGCGATTGATCTCGAATGGAGTTTGGGACCATATAGTCTCATCGGCCAAGGGAACGACCAAAGAGATGTGGGATGCTCTCTCCACACTATACCAGGGTACTTCCAAGAAGCGGAAGATGTTCCTGGAGGAGAAGCTGAGATGCATCAGAATGTAGAAGGGAGAAGGCATAGATGTGAAAATTCCTGGAACCTAGATCTCAGGGATCCTACTGCCACCAACTGAATCTACTTCATCTACTTGTACATTACATTACATAGTTATTTTAGATTTCTTCATGAAATATTGAAGTAAATTACTTAAGCAACCTACACTTAATTAAATATGATTCTGAAACAAGGAAACTGAGCAAAGAACAATACACACATAGGACACCTTTATTTTGGACAAAAGTCCCCGGAAAAACCCAATGCGGGAAAACCAGTGCAGCAGATCTGAGGGTTTTATATTATTAAGCAGCAGGTTTTGAATACAATCTTTGGATGCCTTGCTGTCTATCCGGTTTAGAGAAATCGCGGCAGACAAAAATATAGTGAGTTTGCCTCACATTGCAAGTCCCAGCTGATCCGGTAGTTGAACTGATGAAACCCCGACACCCTCTGTGCTGCCTTTGCGCGGTAGCTGTGTAGGCCTGCGTGGGGACCTCTGTGGACTACGTCACCTCCTCTCTGGGATTGATCTGCTCCTCGGAAAGTCTAGTTCCAGCCCTCCCAGCTCAGAACCCTGAACTCCCAGCAAATCTCGGACTACTCCTCGAAAACACTAACCTACCTATGTGTGTGCCCTACGTGGACCTGTGTCACCCTTTCTGGGTGTTGCGTCACACTCTCTAGAGGTTGCGTTGCTTCCTCTGTTGGTTCTGTTGCCTCTCTGCTTTGTATTCTTGGTCCCAGAGAAGATCCTCCAACCAAAACTGTCTTTGCCCCTCACTACGCTAGAATCACTTAGATCTGATCTTCGTCTGAGCACTACTCCGTCAGAAGAATTTAATCACTAGATTCACTCGATGTGTCTTTCCAAATGGCCCTCAAGCCTTCCTTTATAGTCTTCTCGTTGAGACATCAATGGCCGAGATTAGATCTCTAATCAATGGCTAAGATTATAACTTGACTTGATCTTCGCTTTTTTCTAGATCATTCACACTTTGTTTTATTAATACCTTTTAATTATTAATTTCCCTAAGTTTAGACTTAGAGTCCCCATTAAAATAATTAATTTTTACAATAAAACATATTCCAAGTGGAATTTTCACAAACGGTTTCTGGGTTCTTTGGAATACATGTGCCTAAGCCTCTCCACAAATTTGGAGACTTAGAGCACTTCCAATGCTACCAAAAATCAACACTCCCTATTAGCGGGGAAAGTGCTCTAACAACATGCCCACTGCATACTGCTCTGACCTTGAAGCATCCTTTGTGCTGGTGATGTCAGACAAGTTGTCCACCAACCACTGTGTTGTTGTTGCAATTGTACTATTGCCTATGACATTGCCACTGCCATTGTTGCATCCATACTACCGCTCCCTCTCAAATGCTGCATCTGTTATGCTGCTAGCACTGCCACTACTAACACTGCATCTACACTGCAACTCAGTTGCTGAGAGAAGCAACTGAAACCACCCAAAAATCTGAACAAGTGTTCAGTGATGCATCTCGGTGCTAAAGACACTGACTGCTGATAGCTACTGTGTTGTCCCTCCGATGCACTGCGTTGTTGCTGCTCTGCACTGCGCTACTGTTGCTCTGCTCTGTGCTGCTCAGAAGTTGGCACTGCTACCCACTGCAACTATCATCTCTGCACTCCTATGCACCTAACTGAAAACTCCTTCATCCCGCTACTACTAATCATGGGCTCCCGTAGCAAGGTGATGATCCATGAGGTGGGCTCCTTAAGGATCCTACCCAACTGAAGTTCAAGGTGAACTACAGTTTTATGTCACCCCATCTCCCTCCTAGAGATGCGTGGGCACTCATGGCATACTCATCCTCCTCGATTTTTGCGGTTGCAACCTTTGGATCGTGCTTCTCATCCTTGTCATTTTTCTTCAAAGGACACTGTGATGCAAAGTGGCCCATCTCGCCACATCTGAAGCACTTCACCTTCGAAACATCTCTCTTTTGTTTCCGTTACCCTTGTTGTCCCTTCGATGCGAGGGCTACATTCTCCTCCTCCTCTGGATTCTTCGATCCGCTCCCGTTGCTACTGTCAAGTTTGCACTTGACCAGATCTCTTCTCAGCTCCTCCTAAAGAGCTGCCCACATCTCCTCCCAACTTGGTAGTGTTGCCCTGCCCAAGATACTTTGGACAAAAACTTGCCACTCCTCAGTGACTGCACTAAGCGCCAACCTCACCATAGTTGTAGCAACTGGGGTGGATCCCACGGCTGCCAACTGGACACGGATATCCTAAAGTCTCATTAAGAATGGAGCAATGTGCTCCCCCTTCTGCATCTGGATCATCCGGAGTTTCTGCTCCAAGTACATCTTCCACTGCTCAGAATTTCCTTCGTATAGCAGTGACAAGGCCTCCCATATTTCCCTGGTTGTGTCCTTGCCAGCTATATGAGAGACTATATGATCCTTGACACCATCAAGGATAAGTCTCTTGGACTTTGCCATATCAGACTTATACTTCTTGTTCTGATCCGGATCTGTAGGTATAGCAACCACGTTATCCACGAACGCCTTGAGATCATATTCGTCTAGAAGGAATTTGATTCTTTCCTTCCAGATCGCCTAGTTGGAGGAACCCTCCAACTGATCCTGATCTCTAAGTCCGTGAAATTCCATCTCAGCCAAAAATTATTGAACTTCTCCCTCTTTCTCCCTACTGCGTAGCTTCTAGGTTGGCTTACGCACTCCCTGATGGAGCTGGTAAGTCTGTTGCTCCTCTGTTGCCCAGCATATAAGAATAATTGAATTCCTCGGCAAGAAACTCACTAAGGAAGAATTCCCTCACTATGTGCTCTTCTACTTCGTCTGACGCTTCTCTGCCCAACAACTGCTTGCAGAAAAAAAAGCATCCCTCTGGTTCTATGCTGCTCCTTCTGCCTCGACAAGATCTTGATCTGGAAGTCTTACCTCTCTGTCGACTCACTCAGAGAGAGACCACCTCAAAAATTCAGCCTTTCTAGCTAGAACTACGCAATCCCTCTGGGGATTTGATCTGTTGTTGCTGCTGCAGCAATTCGGCCTTCACTTCAGTGCTAGATCTACTCTTCATGTTTCACATCAAATGCTTTGATACCATGTGAAAATTCCTGGAACCTAGATCTCAGGAATCCTACTGCCACCAACTGAATCTACTTCATCTACTTGTAAATTACATTGCATAGTTATTTCAGATTTCTTCATGAAATATTGAAGTAAATTACTTAAGAAGCCTACACTTAATTAAATATGATTCTGAAACAAGGAAACTGGGCAAAGAACAATACACACATAGGACACCTTTACTTTGGACGAAAGTCCCCGAAAAAACCCAATGCGGGAAAATCGATGCAGCAGATCTAAGGGTTTTATATTATTAAGCAGCAATTTATGAATACAATCTTTGGATGCCTTGCTGGCTATCCAGTACAGAGAAATCACAACAAGCAAAAATATAGTGAGTTTGCTTCACTACAAGTCCCGACTAATCCGGTAGCTGAACTGACCAGCATCCTCTGCACAGTAGTTGCGTAGGCCTACGTGGGGACCTCTGTGGACTGCATCACCTCCTCTTTGGGATCAATCTGCTCCTCAGAAAGTCTAGTTCCAACCCTCCCGGCTCAGAACCCCGAACTTCCAACAAATCTCGAACTACTCCTCGAAAACACTACACAGCCTCTACGTGTAACCTACGTGGGCCTGCGCCACCCTTTCTAGGTGTTGCGCCGCACTCTCTGGAGGTTGCGTTGCGTCCTTTACTGGTTTTGTTGCCTCTCTGCTTTGTATTCTTGGTCCAGGATGTTAGGGTCCTATAATAATAGGATTCATAATTTTGAATTGACATTAATTAGTCTTGCAATATGTACATACTATGCTTTCTGCAAAATTGTTTTCCCATATTGAAAAAATAAAAAATGTAAAAAGGGTAAAAGTCCTAAAAGAAAAATCAAAGGACTGAAAGAAAAAAGATCAAAAAGAATGTAAAAAATGAACCCCAAACAAAAAAGAGATAAAAATAGGTTATGAAAGTGAAGCAAATTCAAATGCCACTACTTTTTATTTCACTTTGCAAAATAATATTGTGTGCAGTTTGTCAAAAATGCCACAATCCATAAAGGTCAAACTGCTTAATCTTGATCTTTAATGATTTAAATTTCATGCTGATAGACAGAGAATAAAGATCTAGCCAAACAGTGTAATCTTGGTAGATCAGTGGTTAGGTAGAGAATAATAAGGAGCTCAACAATTTAATCTGAGCCCTTGGAAGAAATAAGGATAGAATTAGTTAGTTTGTTGATTAAAAGAAAAATGAATAAGGGTTTGCAAGCTCAAATGCACCCATGTAAATGAAGAAAAAATGTTAAGGTAATTGATGGGTAGGCAGAAGCAGTTTTCACAAGGCATGGATAGCAGAAATTGATCATTTCATATTTACTAACTTCCTTCAAAATCATTTTCCTTTGTAAAAATACCATTTCCTCTTCATTTTAACCCTTTTCCCATACTTCATTCATTTTTCCTACAAAAACCCTTTTCCTAAGTTTAAAATACATTTTCTTTTATTAACTTCCATTTTTTATTTAAAAATACACCAAAAACCCATAAAAATAATTGTATACTTAGTCTAAATGGTTAAATCTATATGTTTGGCCCCACTACAAATATCCCTCCCCGAGACAAGTTTTTACATTAAAACTTAATGATAAATCCCGCACATATTAACATTTGAATTTATATATTAAATCCCCTAAAATACCTTTATCCTGTATACATTAAACTCCGCCTATTACAAAACCCGACCAATGTACAGATCACATAACTTCCACATTGACTTTTCCCGGGCCCCGTCTATCAAAAACCCTGACCAAATTCAATGCTATTTGCCAACCGTCAGATCTACACTGACCAAATCTGACGGCCAGTAATCCTTTTCGCACTCCCGATAGCAAATTCTTTAACAACACCCTAACCTTGCGAAATGCGTGGTTTACAGAGCTCCACTCCTAGCTACATGGCACTATTTCATTAGATCGCATCTTCAAGATTTATACCGCCTACCATTTCGCTCATGCAAAAACCACTGGTTGTATTCTTGCGCGTTGCGAAAACCACCTTGCCATTTGAATTAATCCCACACTTTAATGTTAAGCATTGTTGGTTAAAATGCATGTTACCCGCCCTTTCCAAATCTTTTTCACCATTTCGGTTACAATTTCCGCATAACAGAGACTGCCGCCTATTTTCGAGTAACCAGATCACTCTGTCAACCTTATTTCAAGCCATTTTACCAGAAATCAAGACTATTTGTTGCTACAGCCAATACAAAACCTGATTTGAAGCTCTATAAAGACCAGAAGAACCTCAGAAAGCCTCCACTGCCTCAGAATCCTTCTGCAAACTAAAAACCTCATTTTTTTCAGGTATTCCTCTGTGTTTAGGCCTATTTTCTTAAATCTAAAGAGAAAATAATAAGTAATCGAATCATTTAGAAGCCTCTGCAAACCTGAAAAAAGCCCTCTTGCCTTCCAATCCTTTTCTGCAGACCCTAGTTTTCTTTTCACGGAATTCCTGAGGTCTTGAGACTATTTTTTAACACAGAAGAGTATAATTTAATCAATTAAATTATTGTAGACCAGAGGATAAACCCCTGTTTCATGCTAATTCCTAAATCAGTCTGCAAACTATAATTATCTTGTTGAGGTGCTCCCAAAGGCTTGAATCCATTTCTTGAGTCAAAAGATTAATCAATTGAGTAAAATTAACAAAACAATGGCTTCCAAAAGCATTGTATCTGTCAATCCTCTGTAACCCCTAGCTATAGATGTAGAACACACTCCCTTGGCTGACACAGTCACTGGATTTAACCTTCATGAGCTCCACTGCTGGAGCCATGACAAATCCATTGACCAAACAGATAAGGTTTTCATTTGGAAGTCTAATTTGCCAAAGTATGTTGTACCACAGACTTTCCAGTGCCCATAAATGATTAGACTCTGTCAATCTTGCTATTTCCTTGACCAGAGAACCCTAATTACCCCTGGAAAATCAATTCTATTCACTATCACCACTGAGTCTATCAACCAAATGTTGTAGATCCAACCTAGGCCAGATGAAACCCCTTTGTTCATTGAAAACCTTACCCAGTTGTATCTGAATCTGGACTTCCCCAAGAGGTTCTAGATATTCCAAACTTTCATGTCTTCATCTGAAGGAACTCCCAAGACAAATCCTCCTTACCCATCTGCAATATTTTCTAAGAGAACTAGACACATTATCACAATGTTTTCCTGCAGTTTGGGTTATTTTACTGATGAGCATGTTGATGCTTCAATCCTGGGTTTCCTATCTACTTTCACACTTGGTCAACCTCCTCCTACCATTTTTAATTTTGCCCAGTACCTTGCTGATAATATTCATGAACAGTTGGTCAAAATGCCTGAAGAAGGTGTCTTCAAGTATTCCTCAGTCCTATTCCACATGTTTCTATACTTTCAATCTGAGAAATTTGCCATCGACCTTCAAAAGCTTGATGTTGAAGGTCACCCACAGTCAGTTATATTTTAGACTCCAATTATCAAAAAAGACTCCACACAGTCCACCTACACAGAGTTCATTGATTGTTTTATTCATCCTATGGTCAATATGTTGAACAACAGCATGCAGCCATGAATTAGTGAGGAAATTAAGGTCCCGCAATTATCAGAGCATAATAGGACAGGAGATTGGTACCTCTATCAGAACCATACAGAGATTAGGGTATATGGATCAAATCTTCTTCCATATAAGCTGCCCAAATACCTCCCAATGAGGTTATTTGCCCTTTAGTATATCAGGCAGATCCTTAATTCTGATGGCATCAATTTCTTGGCAGCCAAAAAGAAGACGCAATTTAAAATTTAAAATCAAGTTGGCCCTTTTATTTGTAATAGTAGAGATGCAGGTCCACGGGCAGAAAAGTATTTATAGGAGTTTAAGTTCAGTCCAAGCTTTCAGTGGTATTATGATCCTCTAGGAGTAATAAGCAAACTAAGGATTAAATGCAAATTAACTCCTTATGTACATGAGAAAAAACCAGACATTGAGAAATACTCCAATCAATCTGAATGGTTGGAGAACACTTTGACAAAGGTAGAGAAGCAAGGTGATACTAGTCAAATCTTGCAGACTCCAGCCCAAGAAGATAGGAACTCAAAAAGAATCAGAGAAGAAGGAATCAGGATCATACACTACAGAGACTACAACTGAAACCAAATTTAAATTGATGTACAGGAAGAAGCCAAAATTAAATCATGTCACTGAAGAAGTGGCAACAATAGAAGTAATTGATACAGAAACAGTGGTGAAAGACAATGCTACACCTACAGTTGCTGAAAGAAGACACCAGCCTTCAACTTCAAACACTCAAATGTTTCAGAAATAGCACAGTGTTGAAGTATCTTCTTCCAGTAAACCAGCAGAGAAAGAGATGGACATTATGCAGAATTATAAAGAGATAAATATCAGAAATGAGGCCTTAAAGTCTGATACATATAACCAGTATTGGAAATAGTCACCCAGTGACCAAAGCAGATTGTTTTCTGCTTTTGACTACAAAACTAAGAAAATGCAGATGATCTTCCTGCAGCCTAAAGTAAAGCATCCCAAAACATCAGTTGATTACAAAAAGACATCATATGAAGTTCAAGAAAAAGATCTTCATCCAATTGATCAAATAGAATTTCACAAACAAGCTGGTGAAATGCTTTATTCAACAATGACAAAAAAAGCCATGAGTGTACAAAAGCTGCAAAACACTCTTGGGAACAACAAAGATTAGCTCAAATTAGAAAAAGCATCTGCACAAGCTAAGGATAACATAATCAAATCACTAGAAGATTTGATTACTGAAGTAGGATATCATCCAACAAATGTAAAAGTTGCAGATGAATTGATAAAAAATGCAGACATTGTTGCATTAAAGAAGCAACTTAAGTTGTCTCCTACTGAACATCCTCAGGCAAAACAAGTGTTACAGGATGCAAATCAGAAAGATGAGATGATGAATCTCATTCTTCAGTTGACTGCCCAAATAAAAGAAATGGACAAGTTGGTCCAGGAGAAAAAGGTCAGAGCAGAAGAAGTTCCTGTCTCTGTAATTCCTGTAGTCACAACAGTTGTGCCTTCTACACTAGCAGAATCATTGGCCCCTACAGTCCCAATGGCTACAACACTTTCTGTCACCTCATCAAAAACTTCAACACTGGAGTCTTCAACAACATCAACACAGCCTATAGATGAGGCAAATAAACTTGTGAAGGCAATGCAGGAAATGTCTATTCAGACAAATGAAATCAACAGACTCAAAGAACAGTTGAAAATTTTGACTGATGAGAAGAAGTTAGTTCAGATTATGCACAACAATGAAGTGCAAAAGACAAACAGGTTGAATGAGAAATTACAAAAGCTAGAGAAAGAACTAACACTGAAAGAACCTATGGCACAAGTCAAGCAACAACTTTGGGCCAATATCATTGAATTTGTCAATGATATTTGGCCATCCATTCAGGTTATCTATGAACAAAAAGATCTAATTAAAGCAGCAAGTGAATCCATCCAAAAAATCAATGAAGAACTTGGTAAGAAACCTGAAGAAGCTCTTGAAATCATCAAATTTCTTAGTTCCAAAAATAAGCAGGAGTTAGAAGAGATTGGAACTAGTGACAAGACAGAAACCATCCTAAAAGTTAGGAAGGTAATTTCTAAAAAGAATTTGATGATACAACGAAAAGTGAAATGCCAGAATATGGAAGTTGCCATAACTAGGTTCATGATGAAGTTTGATATTCTAAGGCAGAAAGGTCTTCCAAATCCACTGGTTATAAATGACAAGTTGATGAAACAAGAAGACTATGATAAGAATATCAGAGAGGTAGCTAAGGAGCAAGCGAATAACTCAACCATGCAAGGTATTCCAACAGGGAAAGTACTCTACAAAAGCTTTGAAAACCTCTTTTACCTACAGCATGAGGTAAAACGCGTATTTGTCAACAAGCTTACATTTTAAAAGTACACAGAGGCAGATGAAATATTTAGAAGGATGGTGAAGATCAAATTACTAGAAGCTGAATTTTGGGAAAAAAAGACTGATTTACTGTGAAGAGAACAACAGTAAAACAAAGTAGTCAAAAGGTTAAAACAAAATTAACTGTTTACAGTAAAAAGAGACAGTCAAAGAGTATCAAACAGGTTAAAGAGTATCAGATGAAAGATATGGTTTAAAGTTAAATCAGAGATGAAAAACAGAGTTGAAAACTGTCAGCATAAAGGACACTCCACTGCCTAACAAACAGCCTTCGTTGAGCAAACAGCAAAGAGAGAAATTAGTAAAAATATCATAAACAACAACAGTAAATTCAATAAAAGCAGGGACAGCTTGCATTAATTAGATAGTTGTCTCTATCTTCTTGCATGAAGATATTTATTTTCCATAAATAATTTCTAAGTTTGTTTTAGGAGTTTTTGTATAAATACTTCACATTTCAAAGTATTGAGTGTGGATGAATTGCTAAACATTTATTTAGTTGTACTGAGCTGAAACCTGAGGGTTTTTTGTATCATTTTCAAGTCAGCTGACTAGATCAAGCAATAAAGCATCATATTACAGGATTCATGTGTTGAGCCACTTTAGTGAAGTATTTTCACATGTTCATTGTCAATTTCTTATGTTTTTCACATGCTTATATGTTTGCTTAATCTAAGTGATATAACCGGAATGTTATTACAGAACATGTTTAATTACACTCTGTTTTGAACTGTTTATCATTTACATGTTTTCTTCTGATATCCAGATTATGGAATTCTTAATTGCTCCCTAGTTTCGATTGACCTTTGTCTTTTCATTCATTATCAGGATCTGAGAATTCTTAACTGCTCTCTCATCCCGATTAAAAACATTTCACCATTTAGCCTGAAGATCTGAATTGACCCAGCTATCTTGCCCTATGAACATTTCCTTTTCACCTTGATTTTGTCCTACTGCTTGACACTATGACTCCATTAGCCCAATGGAATGGAGACCTACATCTATCCATCTAAGTAAGTGATTTCACCACCAAATCAAATCCCAAGTAATCCTACATAACTAGCCTAAAATCAACTACAATCAACAAAGATAAATCATATAGAGAGAGTCCTCTCTGAGCATTAGGAAGGCTAGATCCTAAGACTTAAAAGTAGGTTTGTGGTTACCTCTAATATTCTTTAAACCAAAAAATAATCAACCCTTTGAGAATTATTGGAGTAATAACATTCTGGCGACTCCGCTAGGGAACTAACCAGCCCTCAGTGTTTAGAATTAAACTTTAAGGAAATACTTTTAGTAATCTTTTCACCTTAATATTGTTTTAAAGGGTTGTTAAGTAAACTTTTCATAAAAAACTGAAATTCTGGCTTCCAGAAGAGTCTACTATACTAGGTCTAATCCAGATCTAGAACCTGTTGTAATAGTAGATAATCTTGACAGAATTTTAAAGAAAAACAATAAAGTAGAAAGTTTAGGTAATAAAAATTCATTGATCAAAGCAAATTCTCTTCCCAATAAATTATCAAGTTTACAAGACATTGAATTTGATTTAGCTTTTGAGCAATCTTTGTTTAAAACTAAATCAGAAAGTGACATATAATAGTGTAATAGATCCTGATTTCATTTCATTTATTGAAAGTAAGAAGGAAATTGTTTCATTTGATTCAGATGAAAAAGCCCTAGAAGTTTATGATAAACTTGATGCTTTAACTGCAACTTTGATTAAGGAAATTGATGAAACTTATTTTCAACATTCAGTTGAATTAACTGCTTTATCTACCTACACCCCTAAACCTTCTACTAGTCATTTAGAATCTGTAGGTTCATCCTTGTTTAGTACCACCTCATCTATTATTTCCACCACACTTCATTCCACAGAATCCTTCATTCCTAAGCTTCCTCTGCAACCTAGAATTTTATTTCCATCCCCAAATACTGCAAGTTCATCCTCTAGCACTGTTGCTACATTTTCAAGCACTTCAACCACATTTCCAAGTACATCTTCTAGTGTATCAACCTCATCTACAAGTATCTCAACCTCATCACCAAGCACTTCAAACTTATCTCCTAGCCAAGCTAGAATCCAAGCCATGGCTGCCAGATATGCCCCATTGGTCCTACAAGCCCCTCTACATGCCATGCCCCAAGACTACCAAAGCAAAATCTTTCAATTTGATGGTACTAGTCATTACACTGCCCAGCAACATGTTAACAAAATGACAGATTACTTTGAACTGCATGAAATAGATGAAGTTGATGTTCAAATGAGACTTTTTGCTCAAACTTTAGCTAGTGATGTAAAGAAGTGGTTTAAAGGTTTACCTGCTGATAGTTTTGCTGAGTTAGCTGCTTTCCATAGCATGTTTCTTAATAGATGGGAGAAAAAGAAGAATCCATTACAAATTTTGTCTGAATTTGAAAACATAAAAAGAGCACCTAATGAAACAGTTCAGGACTATTGTACAAGATATAACAGTATTTACAATACAATCCCTGCCAATCTTAAACCTCCTCCAGACTCTGCCCTGATCAAACTCCCTGATGGATTTGATATAGATATGGCTTACCAACTGAGAGAGAGAAACCCAGAAACCTTAGAGCAGATGCAAAGTAATGTTGTAAGTGTAGAAGCAAACTTGTTAGCCAAGAAAGCTAAATTGAAAAATGAAAGAAGAGTGACAATAAAAGAGGAAACATCTACACCAGATAGCAAAATAGATAGCTTAGCAAAAACCTTAGAAAGAATGATGGATAAATTAAACAATATGGAAAGGAAGCCACATGGGATAACCAACAACAAAGTTCTCAAATAAGAAATCCCAATTTCAGGAAGAACACCAACACTGGTAAATCTAGAGAATCAGCACCTGATCAAACAATAAGACCACCTTTCCAAGAGAGTTATGCTGAAAGTTCTCACCAAAACGAAGATGATGAAGACACTCAAATTAATCTAATGGGCATTAATGATGATAATACCATTTTTCTTACACAAGAAGAATAGGAATTATATGGATTACAACAGTTACAATTAGAATCTGGTGAGTCTTTTGATTACAAGCAAGGTTATGAGTTTGTCATTAATGAAGTTTATAAGCAATATAACTTTAGGAGCAAGAAAAATGTAGAAGCACCTACTAAGAAAACAGCTCAAACTCAAACAAAGAAAATAGTAGAAGCTCCTACAACCAAAGTACTGCAAATCCTCCCTAGGGAAACCCAACAAAACTCTAGTTCAAATCAGAAAAATTCAAATCCTAATCAGAAAATTTCTAGTTCTAAAATTGCACCCAGTCCTAAAATTGTTAAAATTACAGATATTGATGTTCAAACATTAGTTGATCCTCAAAAATCTGTTGTTGCTAAAACAAGAACTTCTACTAAAACCATAATTACTGATCATAAAACATCTATTGCTGATCCAAAATCAGTTGATCCTAAAAACAGCTACTGCCAAAACAGTTGTTGAAACCTCAAAACCTGTGAAAATTACCACTGCAACTTAAACTGTCCCTGAAAAGAAGATAAAAAACAGTAAAACAGTGGAAACACAAATAGAAAATGAAAAACCAACTGTAGAAAAATAAGAGAAACATACCCAAACTGCAGTTAGTAAAGAAAAAGTCATTCACTTAGGAAAAACACAAGCACCATTTAACATCCAAACTAAAATTGCCAAACTGAAGATACCAATTCCTTTAACAGAATTTGTAAATTGTGATTTATACAAATCACAGATCACTGACACATTAAACATAAATGAAGGAGAAGACTATGTTAATTTGAGTGATGACCAACTAGACCTAATATTTGGTTCTGAGGTAAATGGAAACACCAAAAAATATGAGTTCCTCCTTTCTACATTAGCTTAACTGTTCATGATCAAATTTTACATAATGCTATGCTAGACTCAAGAGCTTCAAATAATTTAATGCCAAAAGCCATTATGGAAACTTTGAATTTAGACATCACTAGACCTTATAAAGATCTTTTCTCATTTGATTTCAGTAAAGTGAAATGTCTAGGCTTAATCAAATATTTATGTGTCACTCTAGTCCAATACCTGGAAAAAGTATAGTCATGGATATTGTAATAGCTGATATCCCTAAGTATGGAATGTTGTTATCTCGCTCATGGGGAGCAAAATTGCAGGGATCTCTACAATTAGACATGTCTTATGCCACTATTTCAGTGTTTGGCCAACCCAAGAAACTTTACAGAGAGACTTTAATGAAGTACATGGTCAGTAGTGTAGAAAGACCTCGAAACTATCCTATTTATTCTACACCTACTAATATGGACTCTTTCATTTTATATAATTCTGAAACTGGCATAGGGAACAACACAGAATTAAAATAGAAAAAGAAATACCCAAACAATGAGAACATATTTCATGAATCAATGTGGCACCTAGACTTTGATGGATCAGTGTGTTGTCGCACGGATTGTCTAGGCACCGCAACAACGACTCAGGTTGGGGGCTGTCACCTTTATCCCCAATCTCTCTATCTAAGTTGTCTCCTTGCAAGCTAAGGGAGGTAAACCCTAACAGAAATGAAGGACAAGAATTGGTTGTAAATCAACCAATCTAGGAGACACAGCTAAAACACCAAATACTTGATAAGATTAACGAGATTTCACAGATTAATTATGTTAAAACCAGTGCCTTATGGAGTTAGAAGATCTCGTTGTGCAATTAAAGCCAAATAATAGATGTTTAACTGCTGCTATGAAAATACAAATGATATTCGATGATATTCAGTAAAAATCACCACAACCATTCATTAAGATACTTAGATGAAGAGCAAATCTTATCATGAAACAATCATTAAATATAACTGCCAGATGCTTGAAATATTTCCGAATTTATGATGTCTCAATTATAACCCAATCCAGAAATTAGAAATGTTCCACAGTCAAATCTTAGATAAAAATTTAAGCTCATTTGACTATAGGATTTAGAATTTTTAAATTTTTTTTTTTTTTTTTTTTGAAAATTTTATAATTTTTTATTATTTTTTAAATCTAAGACAAATTAAAACCAAAAAAATTTAAAACTAACACTTAAGACAAAAATTAAAAAAACTAAAACTAAGTCTAATTAAAACTAAAGTTAAAATCTAAAGAAAAAAAACTAAAATTTAAAATCTAAATCTAAACTAAACCTCACAAATTTAAATTAAAACTAAGTTAGAATTAAACTAAGATTAAATTAAAATCTAATTAAAAAAAAAAAAAAAATCTATGACCAAATTAAAACTAAAGTTTAAAACACAAAATCGAATCCTAACATAAAACTAAACTAAAACAATTCTAAAAAAAATCGAATTTAAATCCTAACTAAACCTATGCTAAAATAAAGTTAAACTAAATTAAATCAAAATCGAAAACAAAACTAAAACAATTAAAAAATCGAAAATCTAACTCCTGACTAACACTCTGACACAAAAATTTAAATCTAAAAATTAAAAACTAAAATAGCAAAATCTAAATCGAATTGAAACCTAACATTAAAACAAAACCGAACAACGCTTAAAAAAATTTAAAATCCTAATGCTTTACAAAAAAAAGGAACCGCACTCAGAAAAGATTTAACGCATGAACGTGTGTTTTGTTTTGTTTTTTTTTTTTTTTTTTTTTTTGGTTGTACGGGTCGATAACAAGCGGAGGAAACTGTGAGAGGACGAGAGGCGTAGACCATGAAGAAAGACAGCGGCTCAATGGCGTGAGGAAATGGTGCAGAAAGTCGACGACAGCGGATTGAAGCTAGGGCACGGCAGAGAAGGGAAGGCGTAAAGAAGGGACATCAGATGTGAAGGGAGTACATGAGGACAGTGTTTAAGGAGAAGGGCTCGACAGTGGAAAAGGAAGAGGAAGCAGGATCGATGAGAAGCTGGACAGCAAACAAAGAGGAATGGAGCGGAAAGAGGCAGCGTTTATACAGTGAATAAACCCAGTTATCAAAACGTCTAGCAGTTTAAAAAAAAATCTTCCCTCCGTCAAACTCTTATCTTCAATGCTCTTTTAATCATATAATATTCATATTTACCCACAGGAGCGATTTTGAGGCCAGATATGGCCCTTGGGGGCTGGATCTGGCTTAGATCTTAAAAAAAAATTCTGAGTAAAACTTTGCAACCTGCAAAACCAGTCAGATCCTGAAAATATACACACAAAAAAAAATTATTAAACCCTTACAGCCCTAAAAATACAAATTTACAAGTTAATTTACAGATCTGAGGCCCTCATGGCCAGATTTGAACCCATTTTAGTACAATTTTTTAGAAATTTGAAATTTTAAAGAGAGGCACAAGCCTTAAAAACCCTATAAAAACACAATTTTGTCAAATAACTTTGAGAAATTAGAAATGATGGGCTTTTTCAGATTTACGAATCTGAGAGTCGGCTAGTCCAACTAAAGACTTCCCCAAACGCTCAAATCTTTAAAAAAAATTCCCTGCACACTTAGATCTGAACTTTAGATCGATAGAGATTTAAGAAAATAACATGAGATCCTTCAGAAAAAAATCAAAATGTCATTTTATGAACCCAGAAAACTGCACAAGATACCTGTATGCAGATTAATCCATGAAGGCCATCAACCATAAAAATATCAAACAAAGTAGCAGAGTTTAGAGACAATTCACCACATAGATCTGGAAAAGGAACACTAAAATTTGTAACCCCAAAGTCTTTATGCTTTATTCCTCAAAAGAAATTTCACAAGAGCTTCCAAGACAAGTGCACGATCCTAAGATCGGATGACTCAACACTGACAAAGACCTTTAATTTATAGGACAAAATCTCCAACGACTAGTTCGGTTGATCCATGTCAAAATAATCTCGACCGTCGATAACATTTGATCATCTTTTAATCTGGACCGTCGAAATTATAAATTTGGGGAAAAAACGAATTCAAGATTTAAATCCATTTTAATTAACTCAAAAATACCTCAAATTTTTTACTTTGACTTAACCACCTAGGCCCAAGGGTCCAAAATTTCTTAAAATTCTCAATATTCCCTTGGCCTGGGGCCTTTAAAAATTCATTTTTTAAGGATCAACAAATTTTTCCTTTGAAGAATTTTATCCTTACCTAGGACCTAAAATTAATTAAATTTCCGGCTTCAGATTTCTAATTAATTGACCAGAAAATTTAATTAATTAATTGAGAGGGGATTTCAATTATTTTTTCCAACCCTCTTTACACAAGATAATACATTTAGACACATGAAAGGGGAATACCCATTCGTATAGACCCTCAAATAAATACCCAATTCTGCAACTCAAAACATGATCTAGTAGACCAAATAGCTTGTAATAAAATAATCTAGCCAAATAGCTAGGATTATTCCCAAACTACTTTTACAAGGACTCGATAGAAAACACTAGAACTCACTTAGCACGTTGATGAAAAAATCCACCCTAGCTTTGGGGTGAGGCTGGAGGGGAAAACTCTGCCAATAACTTGTGTCGAAAAACACAAGTAAATCAGTGAGACAAAAAACCTCCTAAGATAGAAATCGTTACCAACATACTAGGCTTACCTAGGTTGTTACATACATTGACGGTCTTACTTAGATCATTTACATCATAAATATGCAGAATGGGTTTACATCATTTATAACAAAATGTCGACTGATAATGGAATCTGAATGGCGCGACCATGTCGAACATGATGAATCCCATTTTAAAAAAAAATGGGGGTGTACAGCTATGGGGTCGTTGACAAAGTGTGGTCAACACAGTGAACAAATTAGGAGCAAGGGCAGGAGTTTGGATTCACAACATGGAAAATAATCATTCAGAAAGTCATGCCTTTAGATTAAACTTCAAATGTACTAACAACATGGCCAAATATGAAGTTTTAATTTTAGGACTGCAGATTGTTAGAAATTTAGGAGGCAAAAGAGTTTCAATCATGGGAGACTCTGATTTAATTGTAAAACAAATTAGAGGAGAATATTTTGTATATAATCCTAGATTAAGCCAATATAGAGAAACAATTTTAGATCTGATCAAAGAATTGCTTGAATGTGACTTTGTTGTAATTCCTAGAAAACAAAACATATAAGCACACAGTTTAGCAACTTTTGCTAGTACCTATAATCTGCCTTTTCAGTGAAATCACCAATATATAGCAGAGGTAAGACACAGGCCCACTATACCAGAAAACTTAAAATATTGGCAATTTTTTTCACAGGATACTCAAATCTATCACTTTATGAATGCTGAGGGAGAATTCCAGAATTGTAATATAGACACAGATTGTACAATATATAATAAAATAGACAGTGAGATAAATGTAAATAATTTAGATTTTACTGAACCCACTAAATTCACTCAAGTAGAAATAGATAAATTAGAAAAGGTAGAAATAGAAGAATTAATAGATGATGATTCTGACATTTTAAACCTTAAGAATAACTTTTTACCTTAAAGGATTAGCCCCATTAGAAGATCTTTTTGATTCAAATGACGTTGCAAGAAAACCAAAGATGGAACCATTAAGATCAGATATAGAAGAATGCAATATAGGAACAAAACAAAGGCCTAAACTCATCAAACTTTCTAAAGCATTACCTCAAGATGAAAAACTGAAATACATAGCTTTGTTTAAGGAATTTCAGGATGTATTTGTATGGAGTTATGAAGAATTAAAATCTTATGACACTAGCATAATACAACACAAAATACCCATAAAAGAAGATCAAAAACCTTTCAAACAGAAGCTTAGGAGAATCAATCTAGTTTTAATGCCTTTAATTGAAAAAGAGGTAAAGAGAATGTATGAAGCTCAAATAATTACACCTATCAGATATTCTGAATGGGTTTCAAACTTAGTTCCCACTAGGAAGAAAACGAGGGAAATCAGATTTTGTGTTGATTTTCGGAACTTAAATAAGGTGTCCCTAAAATATAACTACCCTCTCCCCAAAATGGATCATATTCTACAGAGGGTGGTTGGTTCATCCAGGATTTCATTACTTGATGAATTCTCTGAGTACAACCAGAATTTAGTTCAGTCAGAAGACCAACCAAAGACAGCATTTACTACTTCTTGGGGTACTTTCATGTATTTGAAAATGCCTTTTGGATTAATGAATGCAAAAGCCACCTTTCAGAGAGCTATGGATATAGCTTTTGCCAAGGAAGTTCATGATTTCCTTGTTATTTATCTAGATGATATTACTGTATTTTCAAACACTGACAATGAACATCTAGATCATCTGAGGCAAGTGTTTATCAAATGCAGGAAATTTGGTATTTCTTTGAATCCCAAAAAGACTCTCTTTGGACTTGAAGAAGGCAAACTATTAGGGCATATTATATCAAAAGAGAGAATTAGGATAGACCCAACTAGAATAGAGGCCATTTTGAACATAAGCCATCCTAGGAATATTAAGAAATTGCAAGCTTTCATAGGTAACATCAATTTTCTCAGAATATTCATTTCAAACTTAGCAGAAATAATTAGAGAACTCGATAACATGTTGAAAAAAGACTCAGCACTTAAATGGACAGTAGAGGCCAAACAATCATTTGAATCAATCAAACAAGCCCTTACAAGAACACCAGTCCTAAAAAGTCCTAATTTCAAAAAAGATTTCATTATTTTTTCTTTTGCTTCAAAACATACTATTGTTGCAGTTTTACTGTAGAAGAATGATCATGGCTATGAACAACCCATTGCTTTTTTCAGCAAATCACTAAGAGATGCCACTTTAAAGTATAACATAATGGAAAAGCAGGCACTAGCTTTAGTTAAGGCTATCAAAGACTTTAGAGTGTACATCTTGTATTCACACATCATTGCTTATGTTCCAAATTCAGTAGTGAATGACATTCTGACTAAGAATGGGCCTGATGGCAAGAGAGGCAAATGGATTGCCACCATTTTGGAATATGACATAGAAATTAAGCCCACCAAACTCATTAAAGGTAAAGGTCTAGCCAAACTCATGGCTGAATCAAACTATCATGCCTTAGATATAAATTTTATTGCTCAATTAGATGATCAGGAAGAGATGGCGACTCCACAGATCAGTGAAGCCTTTTCAGATTCACCATGGTATGCAGATATCATATTTGTATTACTAAATTTACAAGCTCCTCCTGGATTATCAAAAACTAAAGCTAGATTTTTTAAGTTAAAGGCAATGAAATTTTGTATCATAGATAATGCACAGTTTTGGAAAGATCATGGTGGCATTTTATTGAATTGTTTGCTTAAAGATGAAGCTGATAAAGTTATGGAAGAGTTTCATGCAGGGGACTATGGAGGACACCTTTACTGGAAGTCAACTGCAAATAAAATCTTAAGAGCTAGTTTTTACTATCCTACACTTTTTGCAGATGTCAAAAAGTATGTGACCTCCTGTCACAAATGCCAAGTCTTTGAAGGGAAGAAAAAGCTACTACCTTTACCCCTTAAACCCATCTCCACAGAAATGTCATTTCAGCAATGGGGTTTAGACTTCATTGGTAAAATTCACCCACCATCCTCAGCCCAACACAAATGGATTTTGACAGCCACAGACTATTTCACCAAGTGGATAGAAGCCATTCCTTCTAGGCAAGCCACTGACTCTGTCATAATCTCATTTTTAGAAAACAATATATTGTCTAGATTTGGATGCCCCCAAAAGCTCATTATTGATAATGCAGCTGCTTTCAAGTCTAAAAAGATGATTGACTTCTGTAATAAATACCACATTATCCTTATCCATTCCACTGCCTATCACCCTCAAGGTAATGGTCTTGCTGAATCATCTAATAAAAGCCTTGTTAATATCATCAAGAAACTACTAGAAGACAATAAAAAAACCTGGAACAAAAGGTTAGTTAATGCCTTATGGGCAGACAAACTCACCACAAAGAAGTCCATTGGTACATCCCCTTATCAGCGTGTATATGGGATGGATGTTTTTCCATCCTCTTTAGGAGTGCCAGTGATGAAAATGATCCAAGAACTGCAGGTAGAAACCAATGATATACAGAGAAGGATAAATCAGACCATACACTTGCAACAAACCAGGGAGGAAGTCTATCTCAAGTCACAAGTTGTTCAAGATAAGATTAAAAATATATTTGACAAGAAGGTTAAAAAAGATGATTTTTACATAGGTGACAAAGTTCTTAAGTGGGATTCTAGGAGAGAAGATAAAGGTAAACATGGTAAATTTGATTTCCTATGGAAAGGTCCCTATGTTATTTATGGTTACAGACGTAACAATGCATTCTTTTTGAAGGAATTGGATGCATCAGATCTGCCAGGTGGACCTATCAATGGTAGAATGCTGAAGCATTACTATTCCTCAGAATAACAGTAGTTCATTTTGTTTACTTTTCTCATTGTACATAACATTGCAGAGTTTAGATTGGATTGGATGCTTTTTCTTCCAAAGTTGAAGCTCGGACAGAAGGCCCTAAGCTTTGAAAGACAAAATATCATAAATATGAATAATGCAGAGTTCATGAAACAGTTTCAAGGCAAGCACACTCAAAGTTCAAGGCTACTGATCTTTAAGTTCTTGACATTTCACCAGGAAATGCCATCCCCATGTGGAGCCACTGTTAGGGTCCTATAATAATAGGATTCATAATTTTGAATTGACATTAATTAGTCTTGTAATATGTACATACTTTGCTTTCTGCAAAATTGTTTTCCCATATTGAAAAAATAAAAAATGTAACGAGAGTAAAAGTCCTAAAAGAAAAATCAAAGGACTGAAAGAAAAAAGATCAAAAAGAATGTAAAAATTGAACCCCAAACAAAAAGGAGATAAAAATAGGTTATGAAAGTGATGCAAATTCAAATGCCACTACTTTTTATTTCACTTTGCAAAATAATATTGTGTGCAACTTGTCAAAAATGCCACAATCCATGAAGGTCAAACTGCTTAATCTTGATCTTTCATGCTTTAAATTTCATACTGATAGATAGAGAAAAAAGATTTAGCCAAACAGTTTAATCTTGGCAGATCAGTGGTTAGGTAGAGAATAATAAGGAGCTCAACAGTTTAATCTAAGCCCTTAGAAGAAATAAGGATAGAATTAGTTAGTTTGCTGATTAAAAGAAAAATGAATAAGGGTTTGCAAGCTCAAATGCACCCATGTAAACGAAGAAAAAATGTTAGGGTAGTTGATGGGTAGGCAGAAGCAGTTTTCACAAGGCATGGATAGCAGAAATTGATCATTTCATATTTACTAACTTCCTTTGAAATCATTTTCCCTTGTAAAAATAGCCTTTTCCCTTCATTTTAACCCTTTTCCCATACTTCATTCATTTTTCCTACAAAAACTCCTTTTCTTAAGTTTAAAATACATTTTCTTTTATTAACTGCCATTTTTTATTTAAAAATGCACCAAAAACCCATAAAAATATTTTTATCCTAAGTCTAAATGGTTAAATCTATATGTCGGGCCCCACTACAAATATCCCTCCCCAATATAAGTTTTTACATTAAAACTTAATGATAATTCCCACACGTATTAACATTTGAATTTATATATTAAATCACCTAAAATACCTTTAACCCGTATATATTAAACTCCGCCTATTACAAAACCCGACCAATGTATATATCGCATAACTTCTACATTGACTTTTCTCAGGCCCCACCTATCAGAAACCCCGACCAAATTCAATGCTATTTGCCAACCGTCAAATCTACACTGACCAAATCCAACGGCCAATAATCCTTTTCACACGCCCGATAGCAAATTCTTTAACCACACCCCAACCTTGCGAAATGCGTGGTTTACGGAGCTCCGCTCCTAGCTACGTGACACTATTTCATTTGATCGCATCTTCAAGATTTATACCGCCTACCACCTTTCGCTCATGTGAAAACCACTGGGTTGTATTCTTGCCCATTGCGAAAACCACCTTGCCATTTGAATTAACCCTACACTTTAATGTTAATCATTGTTGGTTAAAATGCATATTAGCCGCCCTTTCCAAGTCTTTTTCACCATTTCGGTTACAATTTCCGCATAATAGAGACTGTCGACCTATTTCTAAGCAACCAGATCACTCTACCGACCTTCTTTCAAGCCATTTTACCAAAAATCAAGACTACTTGCTGCTACAGCCAGTACAAAACCTGATTTGAAGCTCTATAAAGACCAGAAGAACCTCAAAAAGCATCTGCTGCCTCAGAATCCTTCTACAAACTAAAATCCTCATTTTCTCCAGGTATTCCTCAGTATTTAGCCCTGTTTTCTTAATTTTAAAGAGAAAATAATAAGTAATCGAATTATTTAGAAGCCTCTGCAAACCTGAAGAAAGCCCTCTTGCCTTCTAATCCTTTTCTGCAGACCCTAGTTTTCTTTTCACAGAGTTCCTGAGGTCTTAAGACTGTTTTTTTAACACAGAAGAGTATAATTTGATCAATTAAATCAACGTAGACAAGAGGATAAACCCCTGTTTCATCCTAACTCAGTGTGCAAACTGTAATTATCTTGTTGAGGTGCTCCCAAAGGCTTGAATCCATTTCTTGAGTCAAAAGATTAATCAATTGAGTAAAATTAACAAAACAATGGCTTCCAAAAACATTGTATCTGTCAATCCTCTGCAACCCCCCATTATAGATGTAGAACACACTCCCTTGGCTGACAAAGATTTTAAAATTAATGACACAGTCACTGAATTTAACCTTCTTGAGCTCCACTGTTGGAGCCATGACAATTCCATTGACCAAGCAGATGAGGTTTTCATTTGGGAGACTAATTTGCCAAAGTATGTTGTACCACAGAATTTCTAATGCCCAGAAGTGATTAGACTCTGTCAATCTTGCTAATTCCCTGACCAGAGAACCCTAATTTCCCCTGGAAAATAAATTCTATTCACTACCACAGCTGAGTCTATCAACCAAATGCTGCAGATCCAACCTAGGCCAGATGAAACCCCTTTGTCCATTGAAAACCTTACCCAGTTGTATCTGAATCTGGACTTCCCCAAGAGGTTCTAAATATTCCAAACTTTTATGCCTTCATCTAAAGAAACTCCCAAGACAAATCCTCCTTACCCATCTACAATATTTTCTAAGAGAACTAGACACATTATCACAATGTTGTCCTGCATTTTGGGTTATTTCACTGATGAGCATGTTGATGCTTCAATCCTGGGTTTCCTGTCTACTTTCACACTTGGTCAGCCTCCTCCTACCATTTTTAATTTTGCCCAATACCTTGCTGATAATATTCATGAATAGTTGGTCAAAATGCCTGAAAAAGGTGTCTTCAAGTATTCCTCAGTCCTATTCCACATGTTTCTGTACTTTCAGTCTAAGAAATTTACCATCAACCTTCAAAAGCTTGATGTTGAAGTTAACCCACAGTCAATTATATTTTGGACTCCAATTATTAAAAAAGACTCCACATAATCCACCTACACAGAGTTCATTGATTCTTTTATTCATCTTATGGTCAATATGCTGAACAGTAGCATGCAACCAAGAATTAGTGGGGAAATTAAGAAGGTCCTGCAATTATCAGAGCATAATAGGACAGGAGATTGGCACCTCTATCAAAACCATACAGAGATTAGGGTATATGGATCAAATCTTCTTCCATATAAGCTACCCAAATACCTCCCAATGAGGTTATTTGACCTTGAGTATATCAGGCAGATCCTTAATTATGATGGGATCAATTTCTTGGCAGCCAAAAAGAAGACACAATTTAAAATTTAAAATCAGGTCGGCCCTTTTATTTGTAACAGTAGAGATGCAGGTCCACAGGCAGAAAAGTATTTATAGGAGTTTAAGTTCAGTCCAAGCTTTCAGTGGTATTATGATCCTCTAGGAGTAATAAGCAAACTAAGGATTAAATGCAAATTAAATCCTTATGTACATGAGAAAAAACCAGACATTGAGAAATACTCCAATCAATCTGAATGGTTGGAGAACACTTTGACAGAGGCAGAGAAGTAAGGTGATACTAGTCAAATCTTGTAGACTCCGGCCCAAGAAGATAGGAACTCAAAAAGAATCAGAGAAGAAGGATCATACACTACAGAGACTACAACTGAAACCAAATTTAAATTGATGTACAGGAAGAAGCCAAAATTAAATCCTGTCAATGAAGAAGTGGAAACAATAGAAGTAATTGATACAGAAACAATGGTGAAAGACAATGCTACACCTGCAGTTGCTGAAAGAACACACCAGCCTTCAACTTCAAACACTCAAATGATTCAAACACAGCATAGTGTTGAAGCATCTTCTTCCAGTAAACTAGCAGAGAAAGAGATGGACATTATGCAAAAGTATAAAGAGATAAAGATCAGAAATGAGGCCTTAAAGACTGATACATATAACCAGTATTGGAAACAGTCACCCAGTGACCAAAGCAGATTGCTTTATGCTTTTGAATACAAAACTAGGAAGATGCAGATGACCTTCCTGCAGCCTAAAGTAAAGCATCCCAAAACATCAGCTGATTACAAAAAGACATCATATGAAGTTCAAGCAGAAGATCTTCATCCAATTGATCAAATAGAATTTCACAAACAAGCTGGTGAAATGCTTTATTCAACAATGATAAATAAAGCCATAAGTGTACAGAAGCTGCAAAACACTCTTGGTAACATCAAAGATTAGCTCAAATTAGAAAAGGCATCCTCACAAGCTAAGGATAACAGAATCAAATCACTGGAAGATTTGATTATTGAAGTAGGATATGATCCAACAAATGTAAAAGTTGCAAATGAATTGATAAAGAAGAAAAATGCAGACATTGTTGCATTAAAGAAGCAACTTAAGCTGCCTCCTACTGAACATCCTCGGGAAAAGGAAATGTTACAGGATGCAAATAAGAAAGATGAGATGATGAATCTCATTCTTCAGTTGACTGCCGAAATAAAAGAAATGGAGAATGAAATGGCTAAGTTGGTCCAGGAGAAAAAGTCCAGAGCAGAAGAAGTTCCTGTCACTGTAATTCCTGTAGTCACAACAGTTGTACCTTCTACACTAGCAAAATCATTGGCCCCTACAGTCCCAATGGCTACAGCACTTCCTGTCACCTCATCAAAAACTTTAGCAACAGAGTCTTCAACAACATCTACACAACCTGCAGATGAGGCAAATAAACTTGTGAAGGCAATGCAGGAAATGTCTATTCAGACAAATGAAATCAACAGACTCAAAGAACAGTTGAAAAGTTTGACTGATGAGAAGAAGTTAGTTTAGATTATGCACAACAATGAAGTGTAGAAGACAAACAGGGTGAATGAGAAATTATAGAAGCTAGAGAAAGAACTAACACTAAAAGAACCTATGGCACAAATCAAGCAGCAGCTTTGGGCCAATATCATTGAATCTGTAAATGATATTTGGCCATCCATTCAAGTTATCTATGAACAGAAAGATCTAAATAAAGCAGCAGGTGAATCCATCCAAAAAATCAAAGAAGAACTTGGCAAGAAACCTGAAGAAGCTCTTGAAATCATCAAATTTATTAATTCCAAAAATAAGTAGTAGTTAGAAGAGATTGGAATTAGTGACAGAACAGAAACCATCCTAGAAGTTAGGAAGGTAATTTCTAAAAAGAATTTGATGATATAGCTAGAAGAGAAATGCCAGAATATGGAAGTTGCCATAACCAGGTTCATGATGACGTTTGATTTTCTAAGGCAGAAAGGCCTTACAAATCCACTGGTTATAAATGACAGGTTGATGAAACAAGAATACTATGATAAGAAGATCAGAGAGGTAGCTAAGGAGCAAGCCAATAACTCAACCATGCAAGGTATTCCAACAGGGAAAGTACTCTACAAAAGCTTTGAAAACCTCATTTACCTACAGCATGAGGTAAAACACTTATTTGTCAACAAACCTACATTTTCAAAGTATACATAGGTAGATGAAATATTCATAAGGATGTTGAAGATCAAATTACCAGAAGCTAAATTTTGGGAAAAAATGACTAATTTACTGTGAAGAGAACAACAGTAAAACAAAGCAATCAAAAGGTTAAAACAGCATTAACTATTTATAGTAAAAAGAGACAGTCAAAGAGTATCAAACAGGTTAAAGAGTATCAGATGAAAGATATGGTTTAAAGTAAAATCAGAGATGAAAAACGGAGTTGAAAACTACCAGCGTAAAGGACACTCCACTGCCTAACAAACAGCCTTCGTTGATCAAACAACAAAGAGAGAAATTAGCAAAAATATCATAGACAGCAACAGTAAATTCAATAAAAGCAGGGACAGTTTGCATTAATTAGATAGTTGTCTCTATCTTCTTGCATGAAGATATTTATTTTCCATAAATAATTCCTAAGTTTTTTTAGGATATTTTGTAAGAGTTTTTGTATAAATACTTCACATTTTGAAGTATTGAGTGTGGATGAATTGCTAAACATTTATATAGTTGTACTAAGCTGAAACCTGAGGGTTATTTGTATCATTTTCAAGTCAGTTGACTGGATCAAGCAATAAAGCACCATATTACAGGATTCATGTGTTAAGCCACTTCAGTGAAGTATTTTCACTTGTTCATTGTCAATTTCTTATGTTTTTCACATGCTTATATGTTTGCTTAATCTAAGTGATATAACAGGAATGTTATTACAAAATATGTTTAATTACAATATGTCTTGAATGGTTTATCATTTACATGTTTTCTTTTGATATCCAGATTAGGTAATTCTTAACTGCTCCCTAGTTTCAATTGACCTCTGTCTTTTCATTCATTATCTGGATCTGAGAATTCTTAACTGCTCTCTCATCCCAATCAAAACCATTTCACCATTCAGCCTGAAGATCTGAATTGACCCAGCTATCTTGCCCTGTGAACATTTCCTTTTGACCTTGATTTTGTCTTGTTGCTTGACAATTTGACTCCATTAGCCCAATGGAATGCGGACCTACATCTATCTATCTGAATAAGTGATTTCACCACCAAACCAAATCCAAAAATCAAATCCCAAGTAAGCCTACATAACTAGCCTAAAATCAACTACAATCAACAAAGATAAATCATATAGAGAGAGCCCTCTCTGAGCATTAGGAAGGCTAGATCCTAAAGCTTAAAAGTAGGTTTGTGGTTACCTCTAATATTCTTTAAACCAAAAAATAAACAACCCTTTGAGAATTATTAGAGTGATAACACAGGAGAAGATCCTCTAACCAAAACTGTCTCTGCCCCTCACTGCACTGGAATCACTTAGATCTGATCTTCGTCCAAGCACTGCTCCGTCAGAATAATTCGATCACTAGATACACTCGGTGTGTCTTTCCAAATGGCCCTCGTGCCTTCCTTTATAGCCTTCTCGTTGAGACATCAACGGCTGAGGTTAGATCTCTAATCAATGGCTAAGATTATAACTTGACTTGATCTTCGTTTTTTTCTAGATCATTCACACTCTGTTTTATTAATACCCTTTAATTATTTAATTTCCCTAAGTTTAGATTTAAGGTCCCCATTAAAATAATTATTTTTTACAATAAAACATATTCCAAGTGGAATTCACAAACAGTTTCTGGGTTCTTTGGAATACATGTGCCTAAGCCTCTCCACAAATTTGGACACTTAGAGCACTTCCGATGCTACCAAAAATCAAAAATAGATCCCTTCCTCACCAGGATTCAGGGGATCCAAGACCAACGTGCAGCTGTTGGGGCAACGCCTCAACCTTCAGAGCTAGTATGATTGGCGCTCAACAGTGTCTCAGAGGATTGGCAGGGCTTCGTCCAAAGTATATTGGGTAGAGACAGGCTAATGGGATGGGATAGAATGTGGGTCGATTTGCAGCAAGAGGAATTGAGACAAGCTCTATTGAAGAGCTCCATCAGTTGCAGCAGTAGCAGTGGACAAAAGGCGGTGAAGGAGGAGGAGAATGTGGCCCTCGCATCTAAGGGTCCCAGTCAGGGGCAAGGGGAGCAGAAGGACACGTCTAAGGTCAAGTGCTTCAAGTGTGGCGAATTCGGCCACTATAATACCCAATGTCCTCTCAGGAAGAAGGGCAAGCAGGAGAAGCAAGATCAGGCAGCAGCACATGCTGAGATAGATAGGTTGTCCTCTAGGTTGGAGGAAGACTTCGCGATGATGGCAGCCATACCTCTAGGAGTGAGGTGGGGTGACTTGGAGTTATAGCCCCAAAGAGCTACAGATTTGGGCAGGGTCCACTGAGGAGTCCACCTTATGAATCATTACCTAGCTACGGGGGCCCACAATGTTCAATAACAAGATGGATCAATGTCTGCAGTCAGAGCCAGAGTGACAGTTGCAGACTAGTAGCAATTAGATGTTGGAGAGCACAGTGCAAAATTGGTAGCAGTGCAGGTGGCACATTGCAGAGTCAGCAGCAACGCAGATTCTTCAGAGACAGTGCAGAGGCTAGTAGCAGTCAAAGACTTGAGTGACAGATGTATCATACTAAACACAGTTGATTCGGTATTTTCGATGTTTGTCAATTGCAGTGGTTGTAGTTGCAGCAACAACATATGAGAGGGAGTTGCAGTGCATATGCAGTGTTGGCAGGAGTACAGCAGGGTCAGCGGCAACACAGATGCAGCTTCAGAGTTGCACAGTAGTTGGTGGCAGCTGTGGCCAAACATCAGCAGTGTGACAGGAGATGTTACAGAGACAGGGTGTTGTAGGAGAGTATGAAGCACTAGAGAGAGAGCATAGTCCTTGATAAGAGGGTGTTAGTTTCTGTAGCATTGGATGTGTTCTAGCCACGAAATTTGGTGGAGAGGCTAGAATACATGAGATCTCCAAGACCCAGAAATCGTTTCTGGAAATTTCACCTAAAAATGACTTAATTAGATTATTAGTCGATTTTTAAATATTTCTTAAGTCTAAACTTAGGGAATATGGGTAATTAATCACAATTAATTAAGTCAAGGTGAGAATCATCTAGAAACTTACACGGATCGACTCCAAGATGATCCTAGCCATTGATTAAGTTTTAATCTTGGTAGTTGGTGCTCTAATAGTACATTATAAGAGGAAGTCGATGGACACTTGGAGAAGATACACCAGAACACCAGCAGTTCGATTTCCTTGGCAGTTTGATTTCTAGAGTAGCAGCAGCGAGTTGCTAGAGAGCTAGAGATCGAAGCAGTGAGTGAGGGGCAGGGACAGTGATCCGGAGGAAATTTTCCAGATCCAGAGAGGCAACATTAAGGGGCCGAGTTATTCCTAGTGAGGCAGTGCAAAGCACTGCGTTGTTGCTTCAAAGAAGCAATTCGATTTCGTTGAGGATAAGTTCGTTTACAATTCCAGAGGCCGGGCAGAGGGTCCAAAGTGCCGGAGAGGCGATTTCCCCTGCAGAGACAGGCAGAGCAACTTCATCAAAGGCAGTTCAGAGGCTTCACGTCATAGGGTTTGCACAGACAAGCGCAGAGGCTAACACAGAGGGTCCAAGAGGCCGAGTTTTCTGAAGGAAGTTGTGTCGGGGTTGCTTGTGGAAGGGTAATTCCCTTAAAATAATTTTGCCCAGATTTTCTTGCTGTTTGGATTGCCAATTGGGCATCTATAGATTGTACTCAGATTTTCACTACTACGTAATAATAAAAACCCTCACTGTTGCACCAGTTTTCCCAAGTTGGGTTTTTCTGGGGACATTTGTCCAAAAATAATGGTGTCAATTTATGTGTTTGTGCTAGATTTTCTTAGTTCCAACGCTATTTCTTTATCGCAGAATTTTATTTGTGAAAGTTGCAGTGTGTTTAATTTGATGTTGTCGTAGCAATAAACTAAATAATTAATCCATCAGTTAGAAGAATTAATACCAATTGCTGCAATAGGATTTCAGTTTTGAAATTTTCACAGTTCGATTCAGTTGGAGACCATGAGGATGATTTTGTGCCCCCACAACCACTTGGGGGCACCACAGGTCATTTGCTTGGAGATCAAGCGACCATTCCCTTCATCACTATTTTTGGAGCCCTTCTACTCATATTGGCACGAGGGACTTCATTTGGCCTTCCAAAGGCCCTCCTAGCTACTTGTTTATCATTTCGGCCATCTTGAGAGGTTAATTATTCATATTATGGAGCTATTTGATGGGCTTGTCACCAAAGTATTGTTATTTGCAAGTTATTTTATCGTTAGGGGCATCATTAGGCTTAATCTAGCCATTCGAATCCCTTGGAGGATCATATAAATGTAAGAGAGGTTCATTTGATCTCTCATCATCACTTGAACTTGGATTAGCTCTCCTGAAGAAAATTTCGCACTTTTTCTTGGTTGTCTACTGGAGACTTCTTAATGCATTTCGATAGTTTTGGAGCTGAAATTTGTGTTCTCTCTTGGAGCCATATTCTTGATCTTGAATTTGGATATATCTCTTGTTATCATGTAAGTAAATTTTGTTAAGGAATTTTTGCTTATGAAATAATGTCTAATGTGTAGAAATTATGCAACTAGCTCTTGTTCTTTCATGCCCTAATTGTTGAATATCATTGCAAAAGAATGTTAGAACACAAATTTAAGCATGTTACTCGTTGATAACAAGTAGATGAATGTTCCTAGTGGAGTAGAACTTGTTTTCTTTCCATAAAAGTCCATAAATCTTGGGTAGGTAAATGCTAGAGAGTTCTTATTAGGGCATCATTTTCTAGCCTCCTTGAAGACGATTTTGGCCAAATTTCGATGCACAAAGACTCCATAGCCCAAGGACAAGGCACTGATCCGAGTGAATTTGATGATCACCCCTTCTTTCCTTCTCTTTTTCCCCTCCAAACCTAGACGACCTAACTAGGACTTCCTGTGAAATTCATTAGAGGGATCATTTTTTGAATCCGCTTGGATAGGCTTCTGCGTTGGTGTCTCCTCTAGTGATCCTCCAGGTTTCATGCAATTCCCACAGTTCAATTTTGAGAAATCTCATGCCCTGGCTCCAACTTTGAAGCTTATCTTCAACGTTTAAGTGTGTTTATCTTGAACGTTTAAGTGTGTTGGCTTTCTTGATGGTTTTGGCACATAGTATTCAGTGGAATAAATCATTCAAACCCTTTCTTTCATCCCACCTTAACCTAGAGAGGACTTTGGAGAGTCTTTTGCCACGATTACACATAAACCCTAGGTCTCTTATGGTCCCACTCTAGGCTTCTCAAGAATAGCAAAGGTCTATTGTAAGGCATAAAAGCATCATTCAAAAACTTCTTGAGTAGTCTTAAGCATGTTTAAGCCTTGAACATAGATTTCCTTGTCATAATTAGATATCATAAACCCTAAGTCTAGGTCTCCATATAAGCCTTTCTTGGAGAGCCATTAGCTTCTTTTTGAAGCAATCTTGCTATTATTTGAGCCTCTCCTTTGAATGGGCTTTCGAAATCACACCACACCTAGTCATTGACCTTATAATTCTTGTGATTTTCTTCATATCGGGACTCCTCCCATCGGTGAAAGCCCATAAAGAGCAGGGGACATCGACTGAGGTCACAATGGATCCTTGTCCTGTTGTTGCCATTTGGTCTAGTAGCTATCCCTTAGGAACCTCTCCCAGGGCCCCTGCCAGATTGAGCAGTAACAAGGCCTTTCTTACCATTGTCTAAGAGGGGCACAAAAAGGAATTGATCAATGTGGCATGTCCCTGATAATCCATACTTGAAACTTGCCACATATCCCTTGTATTCACATCCCATATTCGGGTTGATAGTGTGAAATTTTTAAATACTATTGCAGTTACTGCTTATTATTCTCCTATCCGAAAAGATTATTTGTCTTTTGCAATTTATGTGATAGCAGGGTCACCCTGCTAATACCCACATTCTCATTACTGTGCATAAAAAAATGCCTGGTTTATTCTTGTGCCCACAATAATTGTTAAATTGGCAACTCAAAACTTTAATTTGCAGAAGGTTCTCTTCAAATTAATCTTCAAATGAAGATTTTTCCAATTTTAATACATAAGGTTCAAAATTCCAATCGAAACCAACTTATCCAAGGTTTCCTCCACAAGCGAGGGCACTTTTCAAATGGCATTACCATGAACTTTATAATAAAACCCTCAATGCAAACTTCATATTTACTTATCATTCATTTCTATGGTCAAACCTCAATTAGACCTCATAAATGGTTATGGTCACATTTTATCAACTTCAGTTCTAAGGTTTATAAGCCAAATGACCCATAGAATTACTCACGGTAACATTTTTTCATTCCAACTGCAAACCACAATATTTCAAGATTTAGACTTTGACTAAAACTCAAAATATAATCCTGTACTCGCCAATTCCGAGGTCAATACGCCCAGCTCCCCTTTAACCCATACTTGTATGAACTTACCAATGCGAATGTTAATAAACGTTGACCAGCAACATATGACATTTCGTTATATGTATACCAAGGTTAATTTCATTCAACGTTCGAAACCAAACCACATGGCATTGATTCCGGTCCCACAGCTTTATTATATACCTCTCCATCCATCGAACGGCTGATAGCTTGTCGCGTTCCAACTCGACAAACTCCACCGTCGATCAATGCTTGTTATTCACCACGCAGCTTGTCCAACTTGCTCTCCATCGCACTCCTTTTCAATTATCCAACAATCATTGCATCACAAAGATGCATGACCTTTGATTTTTAAAACTTATGCGATATAAATGGTTTTTGGAATACCACTAACAACACGTGTCAGCCAAGGACCATTATCGCGTGCAAAAATCAAATACCACTTACCATTCGAGAAGTCGTGGGACACCGCTGGTTCGTATTCATCAAAATCGCCTTCAGGTTCACACAGAACTCACGGTTCCGCCTTCCAATTGACTCCGGTTTCAACTCCCAGTTCTTCACGTTCAACTCTAACGCAATTCATCTCTCGATTGCGTCTTCAATGCAGGACCTCTGCTCTCATAATTTCGAATTTCGCTTCACTCTACTGTTCTAATTTATCAAATTGAACAGTCTTCAAATGCTACTATGCCATCATAATTTCGCTCCTCTTAGATTGGTTCATTTCGCCATTCAAAGTTTGAATAGACCCATTCAACCTGCCTCTTCTTATTCAAAAGCCGTGCCTTCAATCTCATTCGTTGATCCTTGATCCAACGACTGCTGAGCTTTGTGCGAACTTCCTTCGCAGATTTTCAGAACCATTCTTCTATGCATGATTCTTTTCATGATAACCATTCTTCTATGCGTGATTCTTTTCATGATTCATTCCATTAACAACTTCTAATCCTTCCTCTTTGAATAGGAACGAATTTCCATTTGAATCGATGTACCCAAATGCTTAAAACTGAATTGAAGCTCAATTCTAATCCTTCTCAAGGATGATTGATCCTTCCAGTGATCGATCTTTCTCAGATGATATGCATACAAATTTATATCAAATTCTCTATTTCACACAGAGTCACCATTTCAGCCCTTAACACAGAGTTTTACACTTGCTCGCAGAAACTTATAACATTCCTCATACACAAATTTCATATATCAAATCTTTAACACAGGATTTTACTCATACATAACTCAATCAATTGATACATACGTGACTCAACATCAAATCCCTTCATATATAAATATGAAATCAAATACAAAAGCCTTCTTGGTTCTGGCCAGATATTCAAATCAACGGCCCTTTTCACAACTGCTCGTAGGCTTACAAAACTCTATTTTCTAACCCTACTCTAACTCTATCTCATGTCTCCTGTCTCTTGTTTCTGCCTTTAAGGCTTGATAATTTATACAAATTAGGATGAACCAATTTAGGTTCAATTCCTTCAATAACTCAACAAAATCCTCAACATCTGCAAACTCCTAAAATCTAGATTCTATCCCTAAAATCTTGAAACTGAATCTAACTTAGGATTTACAATCAATTCCTAAATATCTCAAATCTAAACTATCTGATTTCCCTCATGTTTTCCAATCATTCGGGAACATTTACAAAATCCTCACAATACTTAATATCTCTCATTAATTAATTAAGATCACTCAAAAGCCCATTAATATTTACATAAAAATCAATATTCCTTCAAAAACATAAGACCCCCTATGTTTAATAAAATACAAGGTATTTTCTGAATCTAATGCCCCTGCATCAGACTCCCAAGGTTAAAAATGATCATGATCTCCTGATCATGTGTTTTAAGTCTTTGTCCTCCTGGATCCCACACTTTGTTCTGCAACTTATTATCAATTTCTGCTGTTGTTTGTTGCTTTTCTCCAGGGCTCCATACTTTATGCTGCCTTGCTCCACTGGGTACACTTTCACAATCTATCATTGTCTTCCTTTTGCTGCTGTTGTTGCTTTTCTTTCATGCTGATGTCTTCCTCTGAGACAATTTCATCATTATTCTTCTGATCAATTCAATCTCTTTGTCCAATAATTCTTCTAATTGTTGATTTCTTAATCCTCTTGATTGTTGAACTTTCATTCTTACTTGCTCAGTTCTTACTACCACTTGTTGGTCTCTTGATTGTTGAACTTTCATTCTTACTTGCTCAGTTCTTACTACCACTTGTTGGTCTCTTGCTTGTTGAGCTCCTACCTCTGCTCCTGCTCTTGCTTTAGCTGCCACCCAATCATTCTTACCCTCTTGTTTTCCAAAACTGAAAACTTCTTCCAAATTGTCACTTAAGACAATTTCTCTGCCTTCTCCTATCAACAATTTACTAGACTGGTACATTGTGTACTCTCTTCTACTATCTTCATCTCTTTGCATCTGTAATTCCCAATTCTGAAATTGAGATTTCTCTTCCTGCACTGAATTCTAATTATTCAACATAATTTCCAGCAACTTAATTTCTTCATTCCATGGATTAAATATTTCCACAGAATTTTCTTCTTCTTCCTTCATTTGACTGCCCAACTGTGTCAAATGTTCTCCAGTATCTGCAACAACACCTGCATTCATAAAACAATTATTAAAACAAAAATCATAAGGCCTCAGTGCCTTTCTTTCTCCTGCCAGCATTTCAATATGTTGTCCTGAAATTTCCTTCTCTATCAACACATCAGTACGCTGATTCATTTTCCCCAAAGAATTCTCTGAAGAATTCTCAAGACTGTCAATAAGTCTTTCTTTCACACCATCTGCTTCCATGATGTTTTCCTGTTCACTGTAATGAACTCTATCTTCTTCTGCAATCTCTCTATCATACTCTGAATTTTCTAGCAAATATTCTAACAATGCAATTTCTCTGTGGCATTATTGAAGTATTTCATCATCATTTACTATCCCTGCATTCATACACAAATTTTCAGTTTGTAAATCAAAATATTCAACAGTATCAACTGTTGTTTCATATATCAGCTCTTCAGACTGAACCACTTCTTCCTCATTCACAAGAATTTCTTCTTGTACTGTAACAACTTCAAATGTATCTGGTTTCGGAATCTCCACAGTGAACATTTTTGTGTCACTATGGAGATTCCGAAAACCAGAAACTCTAAACTCTCACCACAGAAATCTGAAATCTACAATTCAAATGTATCACTGCTTCCTTTATTCAAGGGACATTCCCCATCATTGCTTCCTGCTTCAAAGTATTTATCTTCTGAAAGATTCTTTCCCATACTTGTGACAGCTTCACAAGATTTCTCATCCTCCTCTACAAAACATGTAATCACATTAAAATCATTAGATTCAAAAACACAGGGTTTTAAATCATCCAGCTGATCTGGATTTACCAAATAGTTCAGGAAATCATCAATAATTTCCTCTTCAGCAAGACAAACTTCTTGTTGTCTTAAATCTTCACCATGGTTCATAAGATCTTTTACAGATCTCCATTCTTCATCTATACCCATGGCTTCACTCTGTTCTACTTCACAAACAGAAACTTCATTTTTTAACTCAACTGCTCTGAGTTCTGCACATCTCAACTGTACATTCATCCTCTGTTCAAGCTTTTTCATCTCTTTTGCTGACTATATGTTCATTTGTTGTTCTCTCTTCTGTTGTAGTCTTTGCCACTTTACTCTCTTCTTCATGAGCCAACCAACTCTCTGGCTTTCCTCTATCATCAATTTCAATTTATTAAATTGTCCTCTGATCTCAGCTAATTCTTTCTCCTATTCTGCATCAGCTAACTGCTGCCTTATACCATTTGCCTTGGCATCTGCTTTCTTTCTGATGTGGTCTCTCTCTGAACCTCTGCCATCTCTTCTATGACTATCAGTAGTCATATTCTTCTCCATGAGTTCCTTACCCATGAGCTGCACTAAGCCTCTGCAACAGCAAGCTCTCCTGCTGCCACTTACCTCACCAAATCCCTCTCTGGATTTTGGTCTTTTGGCAAGCACTGGTTCTCTATCTGCTGGAACCTTTTGAGCATTCTCTCTGCTCCTTCTAGGCTTCACTCATCTGCAACTTCTAAGAACACACTTGTCCTTTTAATCCAACGTCTATTGAATTTCCTCAAGGTTCTACCACATTCTTCTTCCACTTAGAATCCTCTGTTGGACTCCTTCATCACTGCTCTCAAAGCTGTGATTTGCTTCTGCTGAGATTTTCTTCCACTGCCTGCAATCTGAATTCTGCAAACAGATTCTTCAAACCAAAGTTAAATAACAATTGTCAACTCACCTTCAAGATCTCTGTTGATCTTGTTTTACCTCTCAACTGCACTGCATTTCTATGTGCTGCAATTTATCAGTTTCAAAAATCTGATCTATTTTCATCACACATGCAATTAATTCAATTAAAAACTTGAACCTTCAAAAAGAGCTATTTCAGCTCTGATACCACTTGATAGCAGGGTCACCCTACTAATACCCACATTCTCATTACTGTGCATAAAAAAATGCCTGGTTTATTCTTGTGCCCACAATAATTGTTAAATTGGCAACTCAAAACTTTAATTTGCGGAAGCTTCTCTTCAAATTAATCTTCAAATGAAGAATTTTCCAATTTTAATACATATGGTTCAAAAACCCAATCGAAACCAACTTATCCAAGGTTTCCTCCACAAGCGAGGGCACTTTTCAAATGGGATTACCATGAACTTTATAATAAAACCCTCAATGCAAACTTCATATTTACTTATCATTCGTTTCTATGGTCAAACCTCAATTAGACCTCATAAATGGTTATGGTCACATTTTATCAACTTCAGTTCTAAGGTTTATAAGCCAAATGACCCATAGAATTACTCACGGTAACATTTTTTCATTCCAACCGCAAACCACAATATTTCAAGATTTAGACTTTGACTAAAACTCAAAATATAATCTTGTACTCACCAATTCCGATGTCAATATGCCCAACTCCCCTTTAACCCATACTTGTATGAACTTACCAATGCGAATGTTAATAAACGTTGACCAGCAACATATGACATTTCGTTATATGTATACCAAGGTTAATTTCATTCAATGTTCGAAACCAAATCACATGGCATTGATTCTGGTCCCACAGCTTTATTATATACCTCTCCATCCATCGAACAGCTGATAGCTTGTCGCGTTCCAACTCGACAAACTCCACCGTCGATCAATGCTTGTTATTCACCACGCAGCTTGTCCAACTTGCTCTCCATCGCACTCCTTTTCAATTATCCAACGATCATCGCATCACAAAGATGCACGCCCTTTGATTTTTAAAACTTATGTGATATAAATGGTTTTTGGAATACCACTAACAACACGTGTCAGCCAAGGGCCATTATCGCGTGCAAAAATCAAATACCACTTACCATTCGAGAAGCCGTGCGACACCGCTGGTTCGTATTCATCAAAACTGCCTTCAGGTTCACACAGAACTCACGGTTCCGCCTTCCAATTGACTCAGGTTTCAACTCCCAGTTCTTCACGTTCAACTCTAACGCAATTCATCTCTCGATTGTGTCTTCAATGCAGGACCTCTGCTCTCATAATTTCGAATTCCGCTTCACTCTACTGTTCTAATTTATCAAATTGAACAGTCTTCAAATGCTACTATGCCATCATAATTTCGCTCCTCTTAGATTGGTTCATTTCGCTATTCAAAGTTTGAATAAACCCATTCAACCTACCTCTTCTTATTCAAAAGCCGTGCCTTCAATCTCATTCGTTGATCCTTGATCCAACGACTGCTAAGCTTTGTGCGAACTTCCTTCGCAGATTTTCAGAACCATTCTTCTATGCGTGATTCTTTTCATGATTCATTCCATTAACAACTTCTAATCCTTCCTCTTTGAATAGGAACGAATTTCCATTTGAATCGATGTACCCAAATGCTTAAAACTGAATTGAAACTCAATTCTAATCCTTCTCAAGGATGATCGATCCTTCCAGTGATCGATCTTTCTCAGATGATATGTATACAAATTTATATCAAATTCTCTATTTCACACAGAGTCACCATTTCAGCCCTTAACACAGAGTTTTACACTTGCTCACAGAAACTTATAACATTCCTCATACACAGATTTCATATATCAAATCTTTAACACAGGATTTTACTCATACATAACTCAATCAATTGATACATACGTGACTCAACATCGAATCCCTTCATATATAAATATGAAATCAAATACAAAAGCCTTCTTGGTTCTGGCCAGATATTCAGATCAACGGCCCTTTTCACAACTACTCGTAGGCTTACAAAACTCTATTTTCTAACCCTACTCTAACTCTATCTCATGTCTCCTGTCTCTTGTTTCTGCCTTTAAGGCTTGATAATTTATACAAATTAGGATGAACCAATTTAGGTTCAATTCCTTCAATAACTCAACAAAATCCTCAAAATCTGCAAACTCCTAAAATCTAGATTCTATCCCTAAAATCTTGAAACTGAATCTAACTTAGGATTTACGATCAATTCCTAAATATCTCAAATCTAAAGTATCTGACTTCCCTCATGTTTTCCAATCATTCGAGAACATTTACAAAATCCTCACAATACTTAATATCTCTCATTAATTAATTAAGATCACTCAAAAGCCCATTAATATTTACATAAAAATCAATATTCTTTCAAAAACATAAGACCCCCTATGTTTAATAAAATACAAGGTATTTTCTGAATCTAATGCCCCTGCATCATTATGTGCGGTAAATATTGAATAAAACACTACTGTAACTTCACAGAAAATTAAATAAACCACTGGAACTGAGAAATATTGTACACACCCACAAACAATGAACATCGATATTTCTAAAAAAATTCCTTGGAAAAAACCCCGAAGGGAAAACGAGTGCAGCAAATGAGGATTTTATTATTATTCAGCAAAATCTGTGATTGGAATTTTACAACTGCTTGTCATAATTTGGCAAAGCATTGGTAATTTATTTTCTCCAACTACCAACACATAAAAATACCTGGAAGGAACTCAGCCTCTCTCTGCAAGATAACTTGGCCCTCCTGAGATAATTCGGCATGCCTCTGCAAGTGTGTACAACCTCACACGTGCAGCCCCGGCTGAAGGAAATTTGGCATCACAGCCTCTGGCAAACTCGGCCTCCTCCAGCAACAAACTCGGCCTGACCTCTCGACCCTCCTTGGAAGAAATCGACCTTAAAAACTGGCTCTTTCTCCCACACATGCGAATGCAAACTCAGCCTCCAAAAACCCTTATGCACAAGAATAATCTCGACGTTCTGTAGACAAATCGAACTGGCAAATTTTCTCCCTCTAGATCTCAGAAACTAGAAGAAACTGATGAATAAATCCTCTCCGGAAATCTTCTATTCAATCATTGTTGATTCCTCGCTGCTTGGTGTCCTCCACACTATCACTGTGCCCTTGCTATCACTCCAAATCTATGTCACTAATGTGTTCTCCAAATGCCTATCGTTTTCCTCTTATAATCTCTCATGAGCAACCCAACGGCCACGATCTATTCTCAATGCTAAGATCATCTTGACCCCATCACATGATTTTTCTAGAAGTCATTAGAGGAAAATCGATTTACCTCAATTAATCTCGATTAATGAGGCCATTTCCCTAAGTTAGACTTAGGAAAATTAATAAACTAGCGAATTAATTATAATTAAAGTAATTTTCCTCATAATCTCTTTATGGGTATTGAAGAAAAATAATCCATTGTGTTCCTTGGTCTCATAGACACCATAAGACTAGAAAACTTGTCCAAGCTACACAAACTAACAGATTGCTATCTCTCCCTAGTATCGGTTCCCTATTTTCCTCATTCTTGAGTAGAGGACCGAAAAGTTTTACCTAAGATGTTGATACAGCAGAAATATAAAAAAGAGCATGAGCCCTAATTGTAAAATGCAGAAAATTAGCTGGGATATAATAAAGTATGAGGACAAAATTTACTTACATTTCTGGGTAACATGTACAAGTATACGTATAATTTTATATGTTTCCCGTACTTCAAACATTTTTCAAAATCCCAAACTTTTGTAACATATAGTTTTAAGAGTTTCACGTTTCTAAACATTTCAAGCATTTTTCAAGATCCCAACTTTTCTAACCTGGTAACTATGTTTTATTAATGGTTGTTTGCTATTTTGTTCAAGGTTTGGTGTACGGAACATTAAGCAATCCATCAGGGCTCCATTCTTGTTGCGATCTGCCCCACCCAAATTGGGCGAGCCTTATTTCCCCTGCCATAGGCCCATTAATGTGCCCAGGCAGGAAATGCCCGCCGCGGCCCACCCAAATTGGGCGAGCCTTATTTCCCCTGCCATAGGCCCATTAATGTGCCCAGGCAGGAAATGCCCGCCGCGGCTTGGGCGAGCCTTATTCCCCCTGCCATAGGCCCATTAATGTGCCCAGGCAGGAAATGCCCGCCGCGGCTTGGGCGAGCCTTATTTCCCCTGCCATAGGCCCATTAATGTGCCCAGGCAGGAAATGCCCGCCGCCTGCCCTGGGCACATTAATGGCGGGCATTTCCTGCCTGGGCACATTAATGGGCGGCGGCGGGCATTTCCTGCCTGGGCACATTAATGGGCCTATGGCGGCTGAAATAAGGGTCGCCACCAAATTGCATATCTCAAAAAAGGATGAAGCAGGCCTGGCAACTAAGCCAAAGGATGTACACGTTCTGCTATGCAGCCCCTGAACTTGCGCATGTTTCTCTGAACAACTTAAAGAAAACAGACTCGGCATGTTTCTTTGAAGAACTGAAAACACCCAAAATCAATAAATGAGGTTTATGTAGACTTACCGAGCTCATCCAATTCAATGACCATGGGCTTAACTCCCAGACGGTTGAAAAGATCCTTCACCGCACGGCAATACCTGCAAATGCATTACCAACATTACAGACCCTCAACAATGGAAAAAGACTAGTAATAGCAGTAGGAGAGCGTAGCTATACTTACGGACACCGAGTTTTAGAGTAGATTATAAGTGGATTCTCGCTTATCTTTTCTTTAATGGAGAATTCTAGCCTAGAGCCTGCTGAGGCGCACATGATTCTAATTCCATACTCATGGCTTCTGCTCTGTGTCGCCGTTAGTGGATGATGAATTTTTTTAGCAGAGAGGGCCACAAATTCAGGGGTAACGAGAGGAGCCACGGGAATTTCACTTGCTTTCCAACAGCTCAGCCCTTTGCAAGCAGAGGGCTTCAGCGAAGCCATTTCTCTGTTATTTATTTTCTTTTCTTCTCTCTTGCAATGCAGAATGTAGAATGTAGTATTACGTTAGTTATTTTTTGTTCTTTCTATTGCGCTACTGAATCTAGTATGTACTCTCGGTGCTTAAGCATTCTGTTATTGCTTCTCCTGTGTGGTAATTTTTTATTGGCTGTGAATTTAGTCGGGTCATATGCGTCACAGAGGACCCAGAGCTAATCCCTTCTTGAGCTATTATCGTTGGCCGGTTCTACTCTTAGTACAGTGCTTGTGTTTTGTCATCTTCTCAATGGAGGAGTAACCCCTCTTGTCGGGTTGTAGGTGGGTGGTTGAATTCTGAGTACGGTGCTTGTGTTTTGTTATCTGCTCATTGGAGTAAGCCCCTCTTGTGCGGATCTCGTTGCGTGGTTAACGCTCAGCACAGTGTTGTCTGCTCATTGGAAGGAGTATGCCCCTCTTCTGCTTGTGTTCTCTGGTCTGCTTACCGAGTCAGCAGTGTGGTAATATTCTCCTTGGAATAGATTTGGGTGAAGCGGTTTTATAAAGTGCCCTTTAAATGAGTAAGCGGTGTCATAATATTCTCATAAAATAGAATTGGTTTTCATTGTTATATTTATATCTTATTGAGAAGAAAATGACCATCGCCCAAATAAGATATAAATATAATGATGGTCATTATCTCTTTATTAAAAGTTACTTTTAATAAAAAGTGTGGTAATATTTTTTTTAATAGAACTATTAATTATATTAGATGTTATAAAGGAAACATTGTAAAGCAATAGTATAGGAAAGAGTACCATTAAATTGTTACTTTTCCATGATGATAGTGAAAGTGTTACGAGATGTTGCCAAATGGTGTAAGTAGAATTTTGGATCTTAGTTAATGAGGGGGGTCTCAGGAATTGCATGATTGACATGACAAGAGTATCCACAATATCAGGTTCTCTCTTTATGGTTATTTACTGTAGTTGCCAAAGAATGCACTGTAAAGATAGCAAAGATCTCTATCCTTAGCAATTGTTGACCAGAAGACCCTAATTTGGTCTTTTGTTTAAACATCCATATGAATCTGCACTGGCAATGCTCGTGTTTGAAGTATTTGCCTACTTGAATGGCTGGAATTTATCCACACCCTATTTGTATATGCCACTTTTATTTGGGATTCAAGATTTTTTGCAATTGATATAGCTCCCTTGGGTTTCATTCGGATCCATTTACATTGTTCCCGCAATTCAAACTCTAGCAAACATTTGTATCATTATATTTTTTATCAGTCTATGGACCAAATCATAGTGACCTGCATCGAATGATTTTGGATAAATTATAAGATCAAGTTGAAGCTAAAATATGAATCTTTTGAACTCAAGGATGTTGAAAATCTCAAATTACCATACTCTACCACAAGTATGGTAAATTTGAATAATGAAGATCGACATATTTGGTCTTTGAATCCTAGAAAGGACTATGAGCCTAGACTAGGATACCAAATCCTTTTTAAGTGACGATATCAACAACCCATGAACAAGTGATTAAAGTTTCTTTAGAAAATCAAAAGCATGAGTTCACTTTTAACTAATAAATTTTTAACACGGAACATCCTCCAAAAAAGATACTAGGATGATGTTATCACTAGGATTGTGGGAGACTTCATCAAGTTTGGATGCCCCTTGTGATAGTTTAATTCCTCCAATAGTGACTTCCATCTTCAACTCCTCCCCATGAGATTTAAACGTAAAACCTCATGGAATTCACCTATTTTAACATTATATTCATATAAATATTTAATTATTTTTTACATTTTAATCTTGAATACATAATTATATTGTCTAGATAGTTGGTAGATGTTGAAATTATTTGCATAAACATGTTATGTGAGTGGTTGGTAAATGTTGAAATTATTTGAGAGAATGATTGTCATCATTAAGACTTATCCTTACCATAGGAAGAAAGGTATCAAAAGAGCTATATGATTGGAATCTCTTTAAACTTTAATGCATAGTCAAATTGTCTACCTAGTGAGCAAATATTATTAAAATCTCATGGTAAAAATGATTAGTCTCAAGCTTTAATTGTTAATCAAATTATTTACTAGGTAGGTAAATTAGATATACCTAAGTTAGGAGCAAAAAAAACTCTACATTTGAGGACATAATTGAGCCCAATCACATTTTATAGGTTGAGAGAGATTTATAACTGATATCATTGCATCCATTACAACTAAGTTAATTATGTGTCTGCACTCATTTCTTTTTCTAAAAAAGTAGATATTACTACATATTTTATATATATATATATATAACTATGACTGATAATCGTGTATACATGTAAAATCATATTGGAATCTTCATTTTCATATTGGGTGTAACCATCACTTGAATGATTGGCATTTATAATAAAATTCAGAAAAGGTGCAACAATCACTATATATAATAAAATTACTTATTTTCATTTTCCAAAATATCAAACAATATCTCATTTTCATCTTGGGTACAATTCTCTATGCGGAAGAAGGGTATGAATGTAAAATCATATGATTGGAATCTTCATTCCATATTGTGTGTAACTATCTCTTAATTGATTGGCATTTATAATGAAATTTAGAAAAAGGTAGAACAATCACTATATATAGTAAATGATTTTAGCTTTCCATCAAACATGTCAGATTACTATAATGAATAGAATATTTATGCAATAAATTTATAAAATTATGATTACAATTAATAGAATATTCTTGCAATAAATCGTGTTCTAACCATTAAAATCCAAAAAAAATATTCATTGTACAACCATAAAATATTATTTTTAAATATTAAGAGGCAATCTATGTTGGAGAGTTTATAGAATCTCTCAATTTTGAATAATGTAAGTGATTTATCTTTATCTTCTAGTATTAAACAACATTTTGTTTACTAATTTTTATCTTCAATGATTTTTTTGTATGTCAAGATTCTTCGAATACAAAAACTTAACCTCCTACACAAATTGCTTTTTCAAAACATGTAAAGAAAATTATCTATGGGAGAGTGATCAAACCCTCAATTGTGTTGTCTTCGTAGAAACTGTACCTTAGAAATCCCACACGAACTGAAAGCCCATCTTTGGATAGAGTGTCAACAACCATGTTTGATTCTTTGTAGAGCTTATAAGTTCTCTTATATGATCCATCTAGCATCGAAGTTCAGGTGTAGCAAAGGAAGTGTTTCCCAAAATGCTATCAATGAGTGTTTTAGAGTCCCCATAAACATGGATAATATCCATAGATTTCTCGAGTAATGAATAGAATATTTATGCAATAAATTTATTTATTTCAATTAATAGACATTTATAAATGCGATGGATCTTCAAGTTTAATGATGCAAGACCATATCACGGGTATCTTCAAAATGTATTTTTCTAAATCTAAGAAGTCTCTATTTATAGATTATGTAATATTATAGAATTTCTATATTTTTAGAAAATGCTAGACTTTAAAGTTTAGAAATAATTTGTTTTGGGAAATAGCTATAATAGGTTCCTAACGTCAAAAGATTCCCTCTCAAGTTCCTCCAAAAATCAAAGCTAGAAATTATCTCTTTATCTTTGATTATTTTTTATATGCCAATATTCTTCTCCAATGCCTTAGGATGTCTTCAAAAAGTATTTTTCTAAATCTAAGAAGTCTTTATTTATAGATTATGTAATAATTAAAGAATTTCTATATTTTTAGAAAATGCTAGACTTTAAAGTTTAGAAAAAAAATTGTCTTTGGAAATAGCTATAATAGGTTCCTAAAGTCAAAAGATTCCCTCTCAAGTTCCTCCAAAAATCAAGGCTAGAAATTATCTCTTTATCTTCAATTATTTTTTATATATCAATATTCTTTTCGAATACCTTAAGATGTTTCTTTTGCAACATTTGGTGCAATTGCAAGTTATAAATAGCATGAATATATCTAATTATAATGATGTTAACACTTAATTGATGATTATTCACATAAACATTTTTTTCATATAATTTAATTTTTTTTGTTTTAATTATAAGTAAAAAATGTACATAATCATATTATATTTGACTATTCATTATATTAATTTTAATTAAACTATATTTCTTTTAACTAAACTATGATACAATACTTATTATTTTTCTAAATCAATAAAAATATTAAACAAAAATTGGGACATAGTATAACATTTAGATTACATATTATTAAAATATCATGGTAAAAATGTTTAGTCTTGAGCTTTAATCATTAATCAATTTGTCTACTTGGTAGGTAGATGTTGAAATTGTTTAGGAAAATGGTTGCAATGGTTAAGGTTAATCATAATTAGAGGTAAAGTGGTTAAAAAAATAAAGCCATATGATGACATCACGATTTCCATATTGGGTGCAACGCGCAATGTGGAAGAAAAGATATACATGCAAGAACATATTGGAATCTTCATTTCCATATTGGGTGTAACTATCAATTGATTGATTGGAATTTATAATGAAAAAGGTGCATCAATCACTATATATAATAAAATTAATGATTTTCATTTTCAAAAATATCAAATAATATCTCATTTCCATCTTGGGTGCAATTATCTATGTGGAAGAAGGGTATAACTGTAAAACCATACGATTGAAATCTTTATTTCCATATTGGGTGTAACTATCTCTTGATTGATTGGCACTTATAATGAAATTCAGAAAAAGATACAACAATCACTATATATAGTAAGTGATTTTCACTTTCCAATATATCAAACATCTCAAACTACTCTATAATAATAAATAGAATATTTAACTCTATGTAGAAATAATGAAATTAATAATTTTCATTTTCCAAAATATCAAACAATATCCCATTTCCATCTTGGGTGAATTCTCTATGTGGAAGAAGGGTATAAATGTAAAAGCATAAGATTAGAATCTTCATTTCCATATTGGGTGTAACTATCTCTTGATTGATTTGCATTTATAACCAAATTCAGAAGAAAAAAATAAAAATAAAAAAATAAAAAATAAATAAAAATAAAAATAAAAAAAATAAATAAATAAATAAAATTAAATTAAATAAAAATTAAATAAAATTAAATAAAATTAAAAAATTAAAAAATTAAAAAATTAAAAAAAATTAAAAAAAAAAATAAAAAAAAAATTAAAAAAAATCACTACATATAATAACTGATTTTCACTTTCCAAAATATCAAACATCTCACACTACTCTCCTTTTTTAGATGAAAAAAAACATCGGTTATGTTAACGATAAGAAGATATATAAACAAGTACATATATTATATTCATGTTTGTTTTGCACTATACTTTGCTACAGCTATGGCAACCATTGTCCCTCGTACAAATTCATTACATACCTTGAAAACGATTGCCCATAAGCAATGTATCATTTGGCAAAAACTCTATAGGGTTGTAATACAAAAACATAAACTCCTACCAAAATTCTTTTCAAAAACATATAAAGAAAATTATCTATGGGAGAGTGATCATTGAAATTGTATCTCAGAAAGCTCATCTTTGGATAGAGCGTCACCAACCATGTCTATGTAAATATGCTTGAAAGTGATATTATGGAAGAGCTTATAAGTTCTCTGATACGAAAACGATTGCCCATAAGCTATGTATCATTTGGCAAAAACTCTATAGGACTGTAATACAAAAACATAAACTCCTACTAGAATTCTTTTCAAAAACATATAAAGAAAATTATCTATGGGAGAGTGATCAAACCCTCATCTCTAATTGTGTTGCCCTCATTAAAACTGTATCTCAAAAATCCCATCTTTGGATAGAGCGTCACCAACCATGTCTGTGTAGATATGCTTGAAAGTGATATTATGGAAGAGCTTATAAGTTCTCTAATACCATCCATCCAACATTAGAGTTCAAATGGAGCAAAGGAAGTGTTCCCCAAAATGTCATCTATGAGTGTTTTAGAGTCCCCATAAACATGGATAATATCCATAGATCTTTCCCTTGCAAACCAAAGGAGTAATGAATAGAATATTCATGCAATAAATTTATCGATTACAATTAATAGAAAAATATAAATGTGATGGATCCTCAAATTGAATGATGCAAGAGGATCTCAAAAGTATCTTCAAAATGTATTTTTCTAAATCTAAGTAGTGTTTATTTATAGATTATGTAATAACTATAGATTTTGTAGATTTTTAGAAAATGCTAGAGAGTAAAGCTTAGAAATAATTTGTTTTGGGAAATAGCCACTTTTAATTATAAGTAACTATCTTTTGACAAGATGTACATAATCATATTATATTTGACTATTCATTATATTTCTTCTAACTAAACTAGATACAATATTTTTTATTTTTCAAAATCGATAAAAATTGAGACATGGTATAACATTTAGATTAGATATTATTAAAATATCATGGTAAAAATGATTAGTTTCGAATTAAATTGTTAATCAAGTTTTCTACTGGGTAGATAGATGTTGAAATTGTTTGGGAAAATGGTTGAAATGGTTAATTTTAATCTTAATTAGAGGTAGAGGGGTTAAAAAAATAAAACCATATCTCCATTTCCATATTGGGTGCATGGAACCATTTTAATCTTAATTAGAGGTAGAGGGGTTAAAAAAATAAAACCATATCTCCATTTCCATATTGGGTGCATGGAACGCTGGGGTACGTGGGGTGGCATAAGTATATATGCTGTGGTGACCCTTTCGCTTAGATGGAATGGTATCGACCTTTTTACAAAACATTCCCTGTCATATTAATATGGGGCTCCAAACATGGGTTCCCTAGTATGTTGTGCACCTTAGTACCTGACCTCCTAAGGGCTAGGGAAGATAAACCAGTGACCTAACTTGAGGGCATCACGATGGATGGATGATGGTGACCTCCAGAGGGGCATCTCAGACTTGAGAGCTGACCTAACTTGAGGGGGTACGTGGGGTGGCAAATAGTAGCTTCACTCGGGTGATTGTCGTGTCTCAAGCTGCCTTACCGTGGGTTTTTCCCCTCTAGAATGAGAAATACCCTACCCACCCAGTGGGCAATGGACAACTATTAGTCCAGTCCACTGTGGGTGAGCTTCCAACTAATGGATTAAATCTTTACATGAGACATACCTTCTATTTTGAGATCCGCTAAAGGCCCACCACAGCGTATATATACTTTTTTTTTTCGTTCAATGTGGAAGAAAATGTATACATGCAAGATCATATTGGAATCTCCATTTCCATATTGAGTGTAACTACCAACCTAGATCCATCTTAACTCCAGATCTATCAAGTGCCGAGAGGGATCAAATCTCTCGAGGTGCAAACCTCTTTTTTGAGTGCAAAACTTGAGGTAAGGTTTGCACCTTGAGAGATTTGATCCCTCTGGGCACTTGATAGATCCGGAGTTAAGATGGATCTACTATCGATAATATGAGGAGCATATGATTAATTTTATCAATCATATGTAAATACATCTAATATTAATATAACAATTTAAATATGATAAATATCCTGAGATTTAAAGAGTCATTTTAATTTAGTTTGTTGAGATGATAAATATTGTAAAATAAATTTAATGATGAAATAAAAAATTTGAATGCAAAGTGACAATGTAATAATATTGAATAATAGAAAATGTGAATAATAAGAATTTAGTCAATTACCAATAGCCTTCAATGTGATCAATCTCAAACTATTTTCTTCTACTATTCATATTTTTCATCGTTGTTAGTTTTGTCATCTTTTCATATCGATTATATGAAAATGACAGTTCGTAAACCATTTAAATATTTAGCTCGAGTTGTTGTATTAAACATCATACCTTGTCTCTCTTTCTCTCCAATATTAATAGGTGTAATTACTATGACACAAAAATCAATGTACATTATCAATACTTTTTTGTGCTTACACTGAAATCAATGCACACTATTATTCCAATTACTTTAAAATTATTGTACCATCATACATCCAAATACATCAAATGAGAAATCAACATATACAATGAAATTAATGCATCTAATGCAAGAAATCAAATAAGATTAGAAAACAACATCTACACTAAAATCAATGCATTTATTGCAAGTAATAAAACGAGTAGTCTTTAGTGCGACTTTTTGAAGGGTTTTATGGTGGTTTTTTCCGGTCTAATTTCTTTAAAATCCAGTAGGAATTTATTGAAAACAAAAGTTTGATGGGTAACCTTGCACAATGGAAGTGCCTTAGAGTTTTTTTTAGGGTGTTGAATCCATATATGCAGTCAAAAAACTAGTTTAAATAACATAAATCAAGAATTTACCTCAATTTGTTTCACCGGATTCCGGCACCTAAAACTCCAAAAAGTCGCACTAAAGACAACTCCTTAATAAAATATGATTAGAAATCAACATCTACACTCAAATAAATGCATCTAGTGAAAGTAGGTAAATAGGATTAGAAACCAACATCTACACTGAAATCAATGCATCTAGTGCAAGGAATCAAATAGGATTAGAAATCATCATCTACATTGAAATCAATGCATTTAGTGCAAACAATCAAATATGATTAGAAATCATCTACATTGAAATCAATGCATCTAGTGCAAACAATCAAATATAATTAGAAATCAACATCTACATTGAAATTAATGCATCTATTGCAAGCAATCAAATAGGATTAGAAATCACCATCTACATTTAAATCAATGAATTTAGCGCAAGAAATCAAATAGGATTAGAAATAATCGACATTGAAATGAATGCATCTGTTGCAAGTAATCAATATCTACATTAAAATCCATGCATCTAGTGCAAGCAATCAAATATGATTATAAATCACCATCTATACTAAAAATAGTGTATCTAGTGCAAGAAATATTCTTGCCTCTGTCCCCCTTCCATCTATATCTATATCTCCCTCCATCTCTCCTTCTTTGTCTCTTTATCTCACCCTGCCAAACACACATGCTCTCTCACTCCATATCTATCAATATATTTGTCCCCCCTCCTTGTCTCCATCTATCTATTATTTCTCTTCACCTTCCATCTATATCTCTATCTCCCTCTATCTCTATATTAACCCCAAAACATACACTCTCTTTCTCCAATTTATCTATCTATCACTCCCTTCTCCTCTCCCTCTCCCTCTCTCTTACCCTTCCCTCCCTCTCACCCGCTTCTATCTCTCTTCCCTCCTGCTAGCCTCTCTCCCTCTCTCTCTCTCTCTACACCTTTCACTCTCTATTTCTTTATTCTTACCTCCCTCTATCTCCCCCTCCATATCCATCTCTCTTTCCCTACCTGTCTTCACTCTCTCTCTTCCTTTCTCTCCCAACTCTCTCTCTCTCTCTCTCTCTCTCTCTCTATTCACCTTCCAACTTTGTTACTATATTCCTTTGTCTCTCCTTCTCTCTCACCTTCTCTTCATCTCTCCTTGTTTGTCTCTTTCTCTCACCCCCAAATATACACACTCTCTCTCCATCTCTCCCTTGTCACTCCCTCTATCTCTCCACTACTCACTCTCTATGTATTTTTTTCCCTCCCTCTCTCCCCATCCAACTCCATCTCGCCATCCCTCCCTCTCTCCCCCTCCAACTCCATCTCTCTATGCCTCCCTCTCTCCTCCTCTCTTTCAAGTCCCCTCTCTTTTCCTTCCTCTCTCTCCCTTCCTCTCCTACCTCCATCTTGCTTCCCCCATCACTCTCTCTCTCTCTCTCTCTCTCTCTCGTACAATCCTCTCTCTTCCCCCATTACTCTCTTCCTCTCTCTCAAGTCCTTTCTCTCCCTCCTCCCTCTATCTCCCCCCAAATCTCTCTCTCTCTCTCTCTCTCTCTCTCTCTCTCTCCTTTCCATTCAATTCTCTCTCTCTCTCTCTCTCTCTCTCTCTCTCTCTCCAATTATCTATTTTCCCCATCACTCCATTTATCTCTCCAACTATGTTACTATATCCCTCTCTTTCTCCTTATCTCTCCTTCTCTCCCCCCTTATCTCAATCACTCCTTCTATGTCTCTTTATCTCACCCCTAAACATATACACTCTCTCTCCATCTCTCCCTTGTCACTCCCTCTCTCTCCACTTCTCACTCTCTATGTATTTCTTATTCCCTCCCTCTATCCCCCTAGAACTCCATCTCTCTATTCATCACTCTCTCCTCCTCTCATCCTTCCTCTCTCTTCCTTTCTCTCATGTTTCCCTCTCCCTTCTGCCTTCTCTCTCTCTCCCTACCCTCCAATCCTCTCTCCTTCTCTCTCTCCCACCTCCATCTTTATTTCTCGCTCTCCCTCTCTTACCCTTCTCTACCTCTCTCACTCCTCTCCCTCTCTCTTTCTTGATTCCTCGAGTACACTCTCCTTCAGTTTATTCCCATCTCTTCATTGTCAATCCCCCTATTTATCCACCTCTATCATATGTCTTTGTTCTTACCTCACATATATATCTAGAGTTAATATATATATGTGATGATATATTTATATATATTATAAATTGACAAATTTAATATTGTGTTAATCTAAAGTTATTAAATTTAATAATAATAATTTTAATATTAATGTTAGGGTTAATAATGTTTTTTTTGCATGGTATTAATAATAATTTGGTCCATGGTATTTGGCACATAAACTTCAAATATAATTAGATGTTGATTTCTAATCCTATTATATATATTTTTTATTTATTTACCTTACTTCTTTATACCTCTTTTATATTTATTTATTTAACATACCTCTTTTATAAATATGATATTTGGCCCATGGTATTAATAATAATTTTTCCCATTGTATTTGGCCCATAGGTTCACCTAAATAAAACCTCTTTTTTTAGTTTTTGTAAATATAAAGAGGTTTATGGAATAAATATAAAAATATGTTTTATTTATTTACCATACCTCTAGTTTATTTATATTTTTATTTATATACCATACCTCCAGAGTAAGTATAAAAAGAGGTTTTGTTTATTTACATACGTGGTTTATTTTTATTTTTATTTATTTACCATATTTTTTTTTTAGCCTTCGTAAACCTCTGGAATGCGCCTAGCGCAATCAATGATTGGCATTTGTAGTGGAAGAGAATGTATACATGCAAGATCATATTGGAATCTCCATTTCCATATTGGTTGTAAGTATCAATTGATTGATTGGCATTTATAGTGAAATTCCGAAAAGGTGCAACAATCACTATATATAATAAAATTAATGATTTTCATTTTCCAAAATATTAAACAATATGTCATTTCCATATTGGGTGCAATTATCTAGGTGGAAGAAGGATATAAATGTAAAATCATACGAATGGAATCTTTATTTCCATATTGGATGAAACTATTTCTTGATTGATTGATAGTTATAATGAAATTCAAAAAAAGACACAACAATCACTATATATAGTAAATTATTTTCATTTTCCAAAATATCAAACATCTCACACTACTCTATAATAATAAATAGAATATTAAACTCTATGTAGAAATTGGAATGTAATGGATTTTTTGAGCCAAGTAAGAAGAGACAAAGGTCCCAAGCCCTTTATTAATTGTAAATAAATTAAATTTTAAGCCAAAATTATAGTTTTTTGTGATTTTATCTCTGAATATTGATTTTTAGGGTGTCATTATTTGTTTTTTATTATTATATATAACTGCATCATTTAATGTGGATCTGTGTAGTTTCCATACTATGCCTTCATTGAATCTCAAATTAATTTTCATAGGCCTCAATTATGAAATTATGTAGCTACCTAGGCAATTTATATTTATACATGAAAATATGGACCCATTGTTACAAATTTGTTTTACTCTAAACAAAATTTTGTTATGTGGGTAATTATGTATATACCCAGGAATATGTGGCCTTTAAGTCCGGAGGAAATCCATATCTCTCTAGTAGGATTTGTCAATGTATTGATTCTTCTCAGACTCATTTAAGCCAGTTGTGGCTACATATGATGTCACCACCACTCGGTTTACGGTTTTGGCCTTGTTGCACATTGTTCACATATTCGTTCTACGGAACAGCAATTTCATAAAATTAAATATTATGTTGGACATTTAATTCTTTTAGGTTAGTGCGGAAGGAGAAATTTTGGAATGTGGAATCCAAAAGTCACATCTAATGTACTATAAATGTATATCTATGATATATCATGTTTATTTCTTTCATATTATTTGTATATCATGTGTGTTTGATATTTTCAGATTCTGCCAGCCACTATTTTTAGCAAATTTTTACTAGATTCTTTCATATGGGCATATAGTAGTTGTCCCTTGGGATTCATCTCCTCCCTTGGCCTAGGTTCTTAAGAGTGCAAAAATACATTAACTCTTTGGTTCATGGTCCAACGGTATTTCTTTCTGGTTTCTGGTGAATAGAGCATTTTACTAGCAAATTCTGCAGGTTGAACAGTCTACCAGTTACCCCATGTCTTTAGGAAATATTTTTGCAGTGCATGAGCATATGAGAATGACATGTGCCATGGGTTTGGCGCCTGGTTCATCACGTTTACATTTTTTATTTTTTTTTGTAAACTTTGTAGTACCTTTCTATTTTCAAATTTTTAAAGAGCAAGTTGCTATAAATATTCAATCATTTATGGTAGCCTCAACCTACCCAAAGGAAACCAGGTCTGTTGGTCACGGGAGAGAGTTAAAGGCTAATCAAAACTAATATTGTTTTTTCCTTCTAGTGACTGCTTTTATCACTTTACTATGTCCATAACGAAGATTTGACATCCGAAGAATCCACATGGGCTAGGTCCTTTGCTGTGGAACCCAACAATTCCACTAGCTGTATGGTTTGGAGTTGACGCCCAATTTTCCCAATTCTAGCATTTGTTTGAATATGTGCCTTAACCATCTCATGAATGTCTTGCTTTATCTGTTGAAGTTCAAAAAGCACTGATAAGTTACTTTCTCTTATTTCCCTGCTAGCCATTGCCTTTGCCAGGACGCATTTCATTTTCCAATAAGTCTTTACTAATTGCTAAAATAGAGATACACGATCTCTTGTACTACCTGGGTCTGATATAAAATCCATTTTGGCCTCTTGTTCTTTCAGGTCATCATCTTCACCGTCACTTTGTCGCTCCCATCTCTGAATTGTATTTTGGATATGAACTGAATTTCCAGACTCATATATATCAGCGATATTCTCCAGGGGTTGCTTGTTGCTCTTCCTTCATCTTTTACTTGGCCCAACCGTCGGATTGATTTGCTGCTTCTTACCTCTAATTTGTCCTTTAACCATGATGGCCCGACAGAGAACGTTGCTTAAAACCCTGAATAGGAACCCTGTGTGTAGAGATAGGTCAGTGAAATTTAAGGTCGCCTCCACCTCAGATTTCCCACAAAAAAGAACATGATTCTGGAAATGGTTGGTGGAACTCTTCTTTGAGAAGGGTCAGGGTATATTGGGCAACAATTTCGGGACTGGCCCTCTCCTTGCACTCGGCACCAAGGGTAACCATGCTCGACTTCACCAGAATGCCTTCGACCATCACGTTGTTCTCTGCTAGGTAGAAGAAAACCTCGATAACCATGCTCGGCTTCAGCAGAATGCCTTCGAACATCACGTTGTTCTCCGCTAGGTAGAAGAACACCTCAGACCACACCTTCAACGCTACTTCGAAATTCCTCTCAAGGTCATGCTCTCCATCCAACAGGATCTCTGGATCCACTATGGTTCAAAATGCTCCATATAATACCCTCCTCCAAACTATTGCGTTCTAGCCAATCAGTTAATACTCTGACTCTTCACTCTCCCCATTGTGCGAATATTTTGATCACTCTCTTCGAAATTTGTGCGTGTCATGATTCTTGGCGTTAAATTTTATCAAGTACTGGAGCAATTTTGGGTGCATATAAAATCGGCATGTCGTTTCCAGGCAACGTTTTAGCCCGGACTCCGGCAAAGATTTTTAAAAATTCCGGCAAAGATTTCATCAGAATCATGTTTATAGTTGTTAAACTTAAGTATTTTGAGTGCCCTAAGGGATTTTGGTAGTGCCGAATCCATTTCCAACCTCAAAAATGGATTTCAAACATTGCAAGTACCTGATTTCTTGAATTTAAGTTGTCCAGATTCCAGCAAAAAACTGCCATCCGGGCTAAAACGTTGCCTGAGTAGACTACTCCTATAAAATCGGGTTATTGTAATCCCTATAGCAAAATTCAATACGGTTATCTTGAATAAATATAGCGTATAATGATCCAAGCAGTGACAAGTGCTCATGAGCCAACATACGATGGAGTGGATTTTGTATGAAGCGATATTTAAATCTGTGAGGGAAATCCCAAAGTCAAGCTCTGTGCGATGCATACCTGAGTATTGAATGTCGTGCGTTGAAAGAATTTTGTTTGAAATGGTATAAATTTTGTTTGTAATCAGCCCAATTCCAGATCTGCAGGCTTTTCTGCCGAACTTGGTGGAATTTGGATTTCTGTAAGAGGATAGCCCAAGTGAATTTATACGGTCGTGCCCATCATTTATTGAAGGTGTTGAAGAAGCAGTAAACAATTGGTGGTATCCGACAAATTTTTTTCTCTTAATACTTCTTTTGTTTCTATTTATTCAAGGGATATTGTGGCCAAATTTTCTGAGAGACCTCATCATTTCGAAAAAAAACTTGAGTAGAGTTGCAGTTACAGGAGCCTCCAAAAAATATTCACCAGAGTTGGGTTGAAAGGTGAATGGTGAAACACTGAAGAAGGAATATTTTTTTTCAAATAATTACTTAGGTTGAGAATAATAACACAATGCAATGTTATTAGTAATTACAGTGCCACTATCACCTTATGCTTGTCCATCACCCAAGTATAATTTTTTCTTAGAGTTGTTAGGCAGTGTGAAGCTATTACATGCATGAGATTAGAAGAGACACCAAATCTTGCTTAACATGTTCCAGTTTCAGTGTATTTTGGTTGAACTCACTTTCTTTATTTGTTGAGCCTTTATTTTTACTAAAACGATGGCCAAAGTTGATGACGTATTAGAGTTACCAAATACTTTGATAAGTTCTATTTTTGACGGTACAATCACACTCAAATTGAATCTTAGCTTCAAAATCTGCAAAATGCACAAGAGAAGATTGATTTTTTGCAGCTTGAATCTTAGCTTCAATAAAAAGAATTACAACAATGGAGTCATCATTTTGAACCTGTTCTGCTCAGAACATTGAGACAGACTTGCATCAATAGCACGATATAAAGTTGAGGTTGATTCACATTCAATGCCAAGTTCAAGAGCATAATTGCATGCAAAAGCAAAAATCTAGTGTGCACTTCCCAATCCCATCCATAGAAAATTTTAGGGGCGAATCTTAGCCCATGGGTGAAATTTAAGGGATTTCCTATTTTGAAGGGGCAAATTTTTTAAATTACACCCATTTCCAATAGTTACAATAGTTAGCCCAAAAAATATTTAATAAATACATTATTATTATATTTTAGCCCATAAAAAATAGGGCGGATAAACCTTCCAAGCCCGATTCGCCTAGTTTGTTTGGAAAATTTTATTCAGATCGCTCGACTTCTAGAAATGGGACTGGTTATGGGGGACTGGTTTCACCCTCTCAATTCCTTGAAAATCAAGCCCAACCTTGAATTCGCCCTGTATTTAAGGGCGCAGGGGTTGGCAATTATTTTGTTCTTCTAGGATTAATTTGTGCTGCATTTCAGGGTAGAAAAAGGTAGGTAAACTGGTTTGGATAAATTGGGCTCTCTACACTGGGGTTTTCAAAATCAAGTTTATCATTTGTTGGCCTTACCGGTCCAACTAGTTTATCATTTATCGGCTAGGTCGTTAAAGGGCCATGGAGTCTACTAGAAAAATTCTATGATATGTAATGATAACTGTAGGTGGTGATCGATTTGCGGCCCATTAACAAAGATCGAGATCAGACAACGAGAAGGGGCAGTTCAATGCTCAACTTTTGATATTATTTTACTTCATACGAGCGTTCTGCACGAAAATTCCATGAATCTATCATAGAAACCATGTACAAATTATCGTACAAGGTGTCTTACCGTTTGTGTATTCATTTGCTTTTTCTGTGCTAATTTATTTCACATTGTTTGGATACTATGTTTCCAATGTACATAGAACAAACATTTAAATTCATTGTCATTGGTCTCTTCCTCTTTTGTCTTGACACGTACATTATATTGAGTAATAATTTTATGCAGATGTCCTATTTCTGCAATTTTTCTTTAACCCAAAAACCAGTTTGGATTTTTCAGCTATATTTCACATGCAACTGGTTAGGCTAAATGGTTTCACAACTAGTCCCTTCTTAACCGAAAGCCTCTCACTTGATGAGATAGATGCTACAAAATAATTGACCATGGAATCTACAAGGCTCCTGACAATTCTCCCATGATTACATTAGTCATTATTGTAAAATATGCCTTCATGAATCTACATTAGGTAATGACAGTGATTTTTCATTCATGAAATCTGGTAATTTTTCATTCATGAAATCTTTGAAAGATATGCCAGTGCAATCGACATGACGTTTAAACCCAAATACATGTAAAGCATGAAATTCAGTAGGAACCTGATAGCTTTTGGTCAACTAACTATAATCCTTAAACCATCCATCATGAGAAATATAGTAGGAAACCTTCTCGACAGAATAATCTATGGAAATAATTGATAGAACAATGTTTGTAGTAATAATACTTCCCTAAAATCTCATAAATGCATTAATAGTCAAAGATGTAAAATGTTCTTTGCCTTGTGAAATTTTTTTGGAAATGAGTATGGTCATGATCTTCTGTATACCCATGTAAAAACCCAAAATTACAATGAGCTTCAACATATACAAAATTTGTAACTATAATTTGTTGATCATACCACAACATCATTTTAACCCATGGAGAACCAATTCTTCAAGTTCTCTGTCGTATTTGAGCATGTTAATAAAATTTATCATGTTATGACACTTCCAGAGTTTGAGTTGCATGAGTTTTGATGAGGATTTGACAGTGATTTGATTATAACGACGACTTCTATTTTTGTATTTGTTGGATTGTCGAGGGTATATACAAAGCTAGAGATTTGAAGGGGATGCCATGTGATCAGGATTCATGAAGGGGGATTAGGTTTTCAATAAATTTTAGGGTATAATTAAAAATTGGGGGATTTTGCGAAGGGCCTGAAATGGGTAGGCCATTGTTTTATCAGATTCTTGAGAATCCTACAACGAGCTGCATGATTGGTTTGTGCAGTGAAATATGGTTTTACATACAGAGGAAGAATATTTGATATGGATACGGGGATTTGAATTATGACGCAGCTGTTGAGGGCCAACACTGGACACGAATAACTTTAGCCTTTTCACATATTAGTATTCTTCATTTGGTTTTCAACATGAGTGCCCTTCGGATCCTAGGTGTTATAGAGAGCCTGAGATATCTGGGTTTGGCAGTTCAGTTTTATCTTCACTATACTTTATTTTGGTCGTCTTATCAGGCCTTTTAGTCATTGGAGCTTACCACATCTTGGTCCAGAGGTTCAAGCTTGATTTTTTCACGAGAGTAACTGTTGTGGGTTACTCATGTGTAGTGTTTCAGTGGATGACTATACTTCCAGTGAAGCAACCATCTTCTAAATTGGATCTTTTTGGAGTTCTTTCCCTGCCCATCAATTTTGACCATTTTGAATCTCTTGTCTTCACATCCACAATATTGCCACAGGCAAGATTTTTGGGCACTTGTCTGGGATTATTGTTGGTTATGTTATTGCATGGGGTTTGATTCAGGGTATTAATAACTATTGGGAAATATCTATGTTGATATGGATTTTCATAATTTTCATTTTCAACTTGAAGCGGACTGGCACCCTTGATTTGCCATTTATTGAAATCGAGCATGTAATGGATACTTCTCTACCTACAACAGGCTTCATTGGCCCTGATAATGATAGATTCCTTGATGTGAATATTCTGACGAGAAGAGGCCCTACACTTGTATGAATCACATGCTTAGATGGGTATGCTAAATTTTCTATGATTTTCCACTAACTTTTTATTGGATTGCATACTATGATACCATTCGGTATGCAAATTATGTGTTTGGTTGAACGCTATCAGCAAATTCTGTTAGCACACAAAACATGTCCAGGTCATATATCCAAAAGGTACGACTCCCTGGACAAGTAACAAGAGCTAATGTCTTTGCGCACTTCAAAGATGTTGTCAGAAGGGATTAGTTTACTGAACTCTGAAATGTTTTTTTTGCAGGGCTATTCCTGAAAATTTCACTGCGTTGTTTGTGTGAAATGAAATGGGTTCAAATTTTTTCTTTTGTAAACTAGATGATCTGAGGCTGTACAGGTTTTCTTGGTGGAGCCTTGCATGCCAAGACTATTTGACATTGAAATTGCTTTGATTCAAATCTCAATCAAAAAATAAGTATTGCATCTATGGCCCTAGGAAATTTAATATAGTAAGATGTTGTTGCCATGTTGGATTGCATACTGTGATACCATTTGGTATGCAAATTATGTGTTTGGTTGAACGTTATCAGCAACTTCTGTTAGCACACAAAACAGGGCCAGGTCAGATATCCAAAAGGTTTGGCTCCCTGAACAGGTAAAAAGAGCTAATGTCTTTGTGCACTTCGAAGATGTTGTCCAAAGGGATTAGTTTACAGAACTCTAAAATGTTTTTTTGCAGAGCTATTCCTGATAATTTCACTACGTTATTTGTGTGAAATGAAATGGGTTCAATTTTTTTTTTGTAAACTAGATGATGTGAGGCTACACAGGTTTTCTTGGTGGAGCCTTGCATGCCAAGACTGTTTGACATTGAAATTACTTTGATTCAATATCTCAATCAACAAATAAATATTGCATCTATGGCCCTAGGCAATTTAACATAGTAAGATGTTGTTTCTATGTTGGATTGCATACTATGATACCATTCGGTTTGCAAATTATGTGTTTGGTTGTATGCAAATTATGTGTTTGGTTTAACGCTATCAACAACTTTGTTAGCACTCAAAACAGGGCCAGGTCAGATATCCAAAAGGTATGGCTCCCTGACCAGGTAACAAGAGCTAATGTCTTTGTGCACTTCAAAGATGTTGTCCGAAGGGATTAGTTTATTGAACTTTGAAATGTTTTTTTGTAGAGCTTTTCCTGAAAATTTCACTACGTCGTTTGTGTGAAATGAAATGGGTTCAAATTTTTTCTTCTGTAAACTAGATGATCTAAGGCTATACAGGTTTTCTTGGTGGAGCCTTGCATGCCAAGACCATTTGACATTGAAATTGATTTGATTCAATATCTCAATCAACAAATAAATATCACATCTATGGCCCTAGGAAATTTAATATAGTAAGATATTGTTGCTATGTTGGATTGCATACTATGATACCATTCAGTATGCAAATTATGTGTTTGGTTGAACGCTATCAGCAAATTCTGTTAGCAAACAAAACAGGGCCAGGTCAGATATCCAAAAGTTCCAACTCCCTGAACAGGTAACAATAGCTAATGTCTTTGTGCACTTCAAAGATGTTGTCTGAAGGGATTATTTTATTGAACTCTGAAATGTATTTTTGCAGAGCTATTCTTGAAAATTTCACTATGTTTTTTGTGTGAAATGAAATGGGTTCAAATTTCATCTTTTGTAAACTAGATGATCTGAGGTTGCACAGGTTTTCTTGGTGGAGCCTTGCATGCCAAGACTGTTTGACATTGAAATTATTTTGATTCAATATATCAATCAACAAATGCATATTGCATCTATGGCCCTAGGAAATTTAATATATTAAGATGTTGTTGCTATGTTGGATTCCATACTATGATACCATTCGGTATGCAAATTATGTGTTTGGTTGAACGCTATCAGCAACTTCTGTTAGCACACAAAACAGGGCCAGGTCAGAAGTACCTTAAACCCCAATTCATCTCATTTTTCAGTTTCATACTTTGGAGAGCAGATTTGGACAACATAAATGAGAACAACTTAGGGTGGACAAGTTTGGTAGAACAACATTGAAAAACAATTTTGGGAAGCATATTTGAAGTGAGGAACTCATAACAGAGTTTTTGCCAACAGAGCATCACTCAAAACTCTTATTTATTCTTTTGTTTCTTACTCGCATATATTCTTTTGATGTAATCGCATTCATCATCTCAGGGAGGGTATGATCATAGAAATTATGGTGGAAGCAGTCGTGATGGGAGAGGAGATGGGGAAAAAAATAACAAAAAATTTCCAGTGATTCCCCTTTGTGGAAGTGCGTAATAGAAAGAGAAAAAGGAGAAAATTAAGGTGGAAACTACTTATGGAATCGCATAAGTGCGATGAAATTTTTTGATTCATACTCAAGGGGTAAAGCCCTTTTGTTTTGGATTCCTAACAATGGGGTTAAGTTTTGTAATCTAAAACTCAAAACTCTTATTTGTTCTTTTGTTTCTTACTCGCATATATCTTTTGATGAAATCTCATTCATAATCTCAGGGAGGGTATGATCATAGAAATCATGGTGGAAGTAGTCGTGAAGGGAGAGGAGACGGGGAAAAAAATAACAAAAATTTCCCAGTGATTCCCCTTTGTGGAAGCGTGTCACAGAAAGAGAAAAAGGAGAAAACTAAGGTGGAAACCACTTATGGAATCGCATAAGTGCGAGGTATTTTTTTTATTCATACTCAAGGGGTAAAGCCATTTTATTTTGGATTCCTAACAATGGGGTTAATTTTTGTAATCTATCACCCCAAACATTGAGGCACAATTTCAAAAGGAGCATGACGACACACAATCAGCCAGGGAAGAAAGGAGAGGTCGCAAGCATGTTCTTGTAGGTTAAAAAAAGGGCCAATAAGTTCCTTCAGCGATTGAGGAAGCATGGAAGAGATTAAACACCAAACTCTTGGAAATAATGTTTGATTGTGGAAAGAGGGAAGAAACAGATAGCAGAGTTTCCCCTGCCATGCATGCATGTGGTATTCAATTTATAGAGTATTTTGTCTCTATATTTCCAAGTCATGTTTAGAGTGGTGAATGAAGCATCCATTGGTTACAAGAGACAAAATTTGAAAAAGTATGCACCATCGTTCTACAGAAGGAGAACTCGTCGTCGACTAATACAACAAACCATCCATCAATAAATTTGATAGTATGTCTCCTTCAGGCCCATACTCTTGAGAGAAATAAATGTTTCAAATGAGGAGAAGAGCATTGAATGCATGGTTGAGACTTGCAAAAGTAATTGAGATTTCAAATCATGGATACAATATATGAATATGGATACTAATGTTATACAAAAAAAATGTCTACCTAAAAAAATCCCATACAACCAGATGTAGGTGTCAACATATCACAAAATGAAAAACATTTGAATTTTCCAAAATGCTAGAAAATTTAAAAAATAAGTAGACAAAATTAAATATGTGCTATAAACTTATACAAAGTTTATTCCATAGACCTATGAAATCAAGATTTTTGAGGCCTTTTTTTTTAAATAGTGATATTAGGGGAAATTTTCCCTGAATTTGTATACAACATATTTTTGGTTGTACCTTTCAATATGGATACAGATAGATTACAATCAATTGTATGTAGACCATGTTATATATGTACAATACAGAAAATGTACAAAACAATACATACCTCAAGCCCAAACAAGGTTGTATGGTGACTATGCTTCAAACATCATGCAAGTTATCACAAACAATGCAAGGTCATGCAAAGCAATTGATGCAATCATTGGGTAGGTATGACCATATGTTTGGGACACAATGTGTAGTTCCGAGTTTGAATCTTGCTTTCAAAGCTATTATTGTTGAAGTTGCACAAACGAAAAAACATTCTCATGAAGCAAAATAAATATAATATTTTATTACGAAGGACCAACATGCATAAACAATGCATAGGAAATTTACCAAGCTCCAACTTCTTAAGATTGGATCAAATATATTTGCATCACATCGTATCTTGATTCAATTATGCGGCACTGGGGTTGCTTTTCCTTTTATGGCAGTTTGTCCCAAGTGGCGAACATGGAGATCACCCAACATTGAAAAAGCAATGCACATTAGAACTATCATTATGATGAGGCTTGTTGGGTTAGATTGAATTGTTTCTTTCCATATTGAAGCCATATTTGATCTATTATAAACTTTGTGAAATGGATACTCCTATGTTTGGAGACATTTATAAACACATTTATTGTATTTTGGAAAGAATTCAGTAGATTCTTGAAGAGTGGGACCCTGTTTTGTATGGCACCCATGAAGGGGATAATTATCAATAAATGGGACATATAAAATACCCATTTGCATTATTTAGCCTATTCATTGAATCCAAAGTATACAACAAGGCTTACTTAAGTAAATTTGGGAATGAAAGGAAAGCTCCAAACAAAGACAAGGAAAATCATGCACACTTGCATCTCTCTTCCAATCACAACGGGTGGTGAGCTCTTGAAAATAGAAACTCAACCAAGCAGAAGAAATTAGGATTACAAAAGTTTATTGGTGTGGAAAAGTGTGTTAAGGGACACTACAAAGTTTTTCTACCTAAGTGTTATAGTGTGATACAATACAAGAAACCCAAAATATACAAGAAAAACAAGCGGACAACAGGACCAAAAGAGACAATGCAGATTAAGACAGAGATAGGCTTGTATGTACGTTTATTTTGGATACGAGAGAATGAGCGACAAGAATGCAGGGATCAAAGCAATATGAGAAATCATAGTAAATATTAATTTCCAAAACAATTGCGACAGAGTTCAATCCTATGACCCAATCAATACAAAATTGTGTAGATACAGTGTAACATTGTATGACACTACAATTGCTATTGACTTACAAATGGAGTGTAAATATTATTGGATGTCAAACTTCCATAACAAGCTATGTATCTATTTAGTTATTAGACAAATATGTTGGACATGCAATAATATTAGACCTGAGAATGAATGTTGGGGCTGCTAAGTGAATAGATCCATGTGAAATTCATGCCAACGTCCTTTCAAATTCACTGTCATAAAGTATATTCTTATTTGTTGCTGGAAATGAAGTTCTCTCCCATATATCAAATGGAACATCACTAGCTAGTCTATAACAAATTGCTAACAAAGAACACACCACTTAGCCTAACAACATCTTTATTATCATAAATTCCAGTTTGATTAAAAGCTAGCACATGAGTAGCTTGGTCATATTTTATCCCTTTCTATCTTTTCCAGTCATAATGATGGGCTCGGAGCTTCCAGACTATGTCTGTTTGTGGTCCCATTACTGTTGCCAATAATCTCAGCATGTGTGCAAGTGCTAAGTCATATTTCCTTTGGGACTATGGACACGTTTCAAAACATAGACAGACTTTGAGTGCACATCATCCTCATAAAATGACACATACTGATTCATTTATACAGGAAAATGTTACTATTATACATAAAACCATGAGTGGAAAGAAAATATGCATCAAGACAAACTATCTACATCAACATGAAAGGTCCATGCATCACCAAGATCAACCCAGAACAAGAAGCATGAGATCACCAAGAAATAAAATATCAATGAAAATATGGAAACAGTGTAGTAGAGGGTTTGTTACCATCATCATCAAACTGATGTACATCCACATGAAGAGTATCATCTCAAAGTTGGGCATCACTACATTAAGGAAGGAGAAGCATTGCTAGGTTTACCACCTGAAGATGAAGTACCAACAATGATGACCTCATCTAGTAGGTAAAGGATGGAAAAAACATCCAAAGGATAGGATGTACTAGATGATGAAGTAATCCCTTTAGTCCTGACTCCCCATATAATATTCAATAACTACAAAGGATGAACTCAGATAAGTTTGTATAGGTGGAACAATACAAGATGGAGATGTGGAAATGTTAAAATTGGAAAATAGGGCCAAATTCTAATTTGAACCGCTCCTATGGGGATTATAATTGCAACATTGAATTCCTATTTTTGAGAGGACCAAAATCGATCTAAATCAAATTTGGATAAGTAGAAGTGATATTTTGAATTTATTCTTCGACATGAAATTTAACCAGGTCAACCTCTCCTATATGTCGGTTCAATAAGCCCAAGGGTCACGTCTCTTCAATCCCATCGAATTATATATATAGAGGATCCTTCTCCGTCATTTCACATCGATTTCTTGGATAGAATTCTGAGGTAGCCGAATTCTTGGAGCAGGTCGAAGGAGGATTTTGTCTTTGGGTTTTCTTCTGCATCTAGGCCGAGACATAAGTCTATTTTGGATCACCTTTAAGGTTGCTAAGGGACGTAGTCATCCAGCAAGAGAGCTGAGTAAGTTAAGGCTTGGTTGAGGGCTATTTTGTGCTCGGTTGAGATGGTTTTTCCTCATTTGATTAGACTGCAGACTCTGTCTCACTCCAGGGTCCGAGTTTTATATGGGAAGCAGCGTTAAGAAAGTCACAGGTCTATTCAAGAGAATGTAGAAGGGTATGAGCCCTAGTGCTATATATTGGAGGGATGCATAAGGCTATATCTTGGTTTAGAACAACTGTTGAATTGGAGGTTTAGACCACACTCTATTAGATGGACTATTTCTTTAGGATGGGCCGCTGAAATCAATTTTATGAAGGATTTGATTTGGTCATAGGCTAGCTATTAGAGCCATGGAAGGGAAGCCTCTTGCAGGGCAAGGAAGGTCTCAGTGGAAAGGAGGATTTCTGGACCTGTTTTGTTAGACAACGATGATCTACAGTTTCCCTAACTAAACCAACTTTCTTCAGTTGTACACTTTGACCTTTGTGGACAGAGTGCCTAAACTACAGTATTGATTAGGCCTAAGAGCTGTGATTCTGGATCTTCTTAATGGCAAGTATTTTGACTCTAAATTATTGTACTCTCTCTCTTCTGAACATTTGATATTAATAATAAGAAGATTTGATCAAGGGATTTTCCCTGGCTTGAGCCATATTCTCGTGTTTCTCTGTCTTGGCTTGTCTTCAACACTTATTGTTCATGTTCTTTTGTTAGTTAAAGTTTGATGTGACTGATAATGATTTAATGGGCACATGGCTGAATTAAATAACTAACCTAAGAAAAGAACATGTTACTCCAAAATTAACATGGTATCAGAGCTTACGCGAGGACAAAGGCCAAGCAAGACGGTAAGAAAAAACAATCACCAAGTGAAGTTTTGAAGATAAATCTCCATGGTCTCCTCCATCTGCAAATCTGGGCACATTTATTAGCTCTCTTCTCTGTAATATGACCGCAGTCTCTCTCAGGAAAAGTAAGAGTTGAAGAACTCTGTTTGATGTGAGTTTTCCTTGAAGACTGAGCTGCAGTTCTAAGGTAGACAACTAAGAGGCCTAAGGGCAGTTCATGGAAAATTTGGCACAGATCTCTTGCAGAGGTAAGTAAGGGTGTTTTGTGTATATTCTGATATAAATTGAACCTCTGTTCAGGGCTGCTGGAAAAGTTATTTGAATGAAATAATTTGGTTTGCAACTCTTCATGATGTGATGTGAAAAACTTCACATGTCTACAGTACAAGACCCTTGCTCTAGGTCTACACTCTTGCATTGAATATAAGACAACCTTTTTTTTTTATTTAGAACCTTGCCATATGGTCACGCTCTGGTCTGATTCAAATACAATAACTCATGATCCTGTTCTCCGTATGATGGAATATGACACTGCTCTTGATGAAACGATATATCATCTATGGTATCTATCACTGTATTGATATAATTTCTTGGCTTTGCATCACTGTTACGTATATATTGGATGGTCATTCATAGAGCTTTTCATCTTTGAAAGAAGGTGAATTTATAGCCATTAATGAGGACAAGTTAGCTTCACTATGGGTCGTGATATTCTCCTATTCACTATTGATTGAGCACACCCCATTAAGTGCCGAGATATTGCTGTGAGGGACGTATTGTCTTGATCAAAGAACAATTCTTACTTAGAGAGAAGATGGTTATAATTTGTTGATCATGTAATACTCTGGAGCAGCAGACATTTTTGTTTTTTTAGTTATTATTGAGCTATACTAACCAAGCAGTTGAAATATGAACAACACAACTAAATGATGGAATACAATATTATAAGTAATGCTATAGAGTTATATAGGATCGATTACACTTCTAGCTATTTCTTATGTGCTATAAGCAACTTCATTATGATCAATATCATAGGTAAAGCATGACCCTTTAATGACCAATATGGGATAAGTATTGGCATAATGTATAAAGTAGAGTGGAATGCTTAGTAATAAGAAAGGATACGATTCTCTATGCATGTATTTCCAGAACAGCACTAGTTTTAGTTTGGACAAAAGACCAAACATCCTATGCAAATCCAGGAGGTGAACTTATATGTTGAAGGGATCATGACCAAAATATTGTTGGAATTCAAAATTTCCAATCTAATTTATCATGACTGAAGGCTGGAGATGCATAGCTTCCCAGCACTAAGCATAGATGTTGATGATATAGCATTATGACAGTTGTAAGACTCCTGATGGCAAGTCCTGCAATAAATTTTCGAGCTCTAATTCACCTTCAGCAGACCTCTTGAAGCTACGATAAAGGGTAACCCTTAGGAACCCCTGAAGAAACAAATTTGAAGTCTAAGACCTCACAGTTGGAACAATGAAAAAGCCTTATTTCTGGAATTTTAAAATTAAGCCCATGTGACAGAACTTAATGTATTTGAAGCAAGATATACATTCCAAGACTATATGACCTTGCTACAGTTTAGGAGTATATATTCTATATGGAAGTGTTAAGTACAGGAAATATATTATATATGAAAGATATTCACTCAGATGCAAGAATTGTATAGAATTGACCTTGAATGAGAGATAATCACACTAGTAGTATCTCTTGACAAGAATAGGGTGATAGTCTCACCTTAATCAACAGTAAACCTTGCTTGGCATTAATATCTTTTCAAATATGGGTTCTTGGTCTAAGTAACATTGGTATCTGTGCATCAAACAATAATGCATATGTCAATCAATCCTTTCATACATGTGCAGCCAAAATCCTGGTATGTAAGTGACAATTTGACAAGAAATGTACACAATAGATATGATTGGACAAAAGTGGAACAATGGTATGATGAAGGAAGAATGCCAGTAAGAGAATTAGCAGAAGTGGATCTTGAAAAATGATAGTATCAACAGAAACAATGGATTGCAAAAAGCCACTGGCAACAATGATATGATTTGGAATGAAGTCCTGTGACATATGGAAGAAAATGGAACAACAACACATATACCTTATCAGTTATATATGGCATTAATTCTAATGGCTTCTCAACATTTTTTTATCCTGCATTATGTATAAGATCATTACAATACAGTAGCAGTATGTTGTAGCCTCAGTAAATTGATGACAATTTATATAGAGCTTTGTTCACAAACGAATTTGTGAAGAAGATAGATGTAACCTTTGGATAGATTATCTACTATGAATAAGCTACAAATATCTGCTAGTAAAAGAAATTGCAGGGGTGTAGCACACTTGAAGCTTTCATGCTTGAAGAACTCCAAGAAGAAGAAGAACATGACCCTTTGGATCAGTTCTTTATAATAACCCTTATCAGAATGAAAGAGGTACCATGAAGAAAGTGCATCAAAAATTCTATGTCTTGACAAGAAAAAATCCTTGACTCTTACATCTTGATTTCATTGAGCCAATATCTCACCATGGATATTCTAATACTAGCTCAGTTGGCAGTATGATGAATACACATCTAGTGCTGTATTACTTGGTTCTATTACTCCAGGAGCACTATTGAATCTGAATACATGGCTTATTATTGTGAAGCCTATTTGTTTTTGAAGCTCTTTTAGCACGTGCTGGTGTAGTAGAGGGTTTGTTACCATCATCATCAAACTGTTATACATCCACATGAACAGTATCATCTCAAAGTTGGGCATTGCTACATTTTGGAAGAAGAAGCATTGCTAGGTTGTACACCTCAAGATGAAGTACCAACAAATGACCTCATCTAGTAAGGGAAGGATGGAAGAAACATCCAAAGGATAGGATGTACTAGATGATGAAGTAATCCCTTTAGTCCTGACTCCCCATATACTATTCAATAACTACAAAGGATGAACTCAGAGGAGTTTGACATTTGTATAGGTGGACCAACACAAGCTTGAGATGTGGAAAGGTTCACTACAACCAGCTGCAAGTCATTAAAAAGAAACCCAACAAGAGAACAAGAGGTATGTTCCATGGATACATGCTGGGACTCATCACCAGAAAGGAGCTATAGAAGAGATCCTAGCAGCCACCATGAAAAGGCTCATCAAAGATAGCATCATGATGCTTAGTCACTTGGTGAGAGGGGGGGTCATAGAGATGACACCCCTGAAACGTTTCATTGTAACAAACCAAATTCCTATAAGGATTCTAACAAATAGGTGATATATCATGTCTTTCATAATACAAGTGGGTCCATCCAAAGAACCTAAAATGTGAGATAGAGGACTTCCACCCATGCAACCAATAAGTTTCTAACCTTAATTTTGCATCAAGGAAGAATTTGGGCTGGCCATGGAGACAATATTATCTACAAAAGATTTAATGTTGTAGATCGTCACACCATTTTAATTACCATGGGGATAGCACTGTTATTTCCGATGTAGTGAGCCTTGAATGTAGTGAGCTATGAATTTACCGGTTAGATATTTGACGTATCAAACAATTATAGGAACATATGATTTTACTTTTTGGTTTAATACGGTTGTTGTAAATCCAAATATTTTAATGAGATATTGAACTTAGGTTTAGGTCAAAAATCCTATTTCACTGATCTCAAATACTAGGCTATAAATTGGGTCTATTGTGGAGGAGGTCAAGGAATATCTCAGTGCTATCCCAAGGATACGATCACACTCTAAAATTCAGATGGAAAATTACAGTCAACAGTTCGATTATCATTTCAGGAAGAGGCTTGAATAAGGGTACATAGAATCTCGGTGTAATTGCTGAGATTACAATGCATACTGGAGTAGAGAACTTAGGAAAAGTTTTGGTGATGCCACAATGAAATTCCCTCACTGTCTTGGTACTATATCACAAAAAGGGTCTTAGTGTAATTCAGTGCCACCGTACTTAATTGATATCACAGTTTGGTGACTATCTCAGTCATGATGATTCTACAGTCTTGGCACCATGATGCTCATAGATATCAATTCTACCCAACTCATGGTGTTTCTGTGATCTCAGTGTTTTTTACCTGTTTAGCAAGAATAGCATACATGAATCTCAGAATGAACACCATTGGAGTCACAACATTGCAAAAGATCCATATCCCCCAAAATTAGACCTGGCATATTCCAGTGACTCAACCAGTGGTTCTCTATCAGATTAAAGCTAATCTTCTTCCATATCAAGATTCAAGAAATTTCTCTAACAGAGCTTCATCTATGTAATTCGAAGATGGCTAGAAATCTTCCACAAGGACATCCCTGGTCAATAATCTATGTAAATTCATATTATATTGGTTTGTTATATTGTGTGCATATTAAATTTGACTTAAATTGTGATATTATAATTGTTGTTCTAGAAAGTGGTCTCCTTTTCTTTGATTTAAACCTTCTATTTTATGTGAAATTTGCATCAAAATATTATTTTATTTCATAGAAGGGGGATTTAAATTTTTGAATAAAAAATTGGAAATTACAAGAATATACCATGTATAATTAATAGCTTTACTCCCTCTCTCAATTCGCGCTAGGAGGAAACATGTCTAACTTATTACCACAATTAGTTCCTAGCTACAAACATGTCTTTAACAACAACGTTTTGTTCCATAGAAAATGCTTCCTTTAACTATAAATAAAACCACAAATGCAAATGAGCAGTTCTTTCCAAAAAATTTGGGTTGCAAGAGTAACAATCACAAGCACTATCCCTTAAGGCTTTAATAGTCCCTATATAAACAAAACTATGCTTTGATTTTCCACTTAATATTTTACTGCTGCAGTGGCTTCTTGACCTCATAAATCACTAGAACCAAAGTAGCACCAATATCATCTTTTCTGAGGCCAACTACGCTGAAACTCTTGATTATCTCTTACCATATGATTAGCCTTGTTTCAACACAAACCAACACTCGAAAGGGTCTTCTTTGAAGAAACTAAAGGCACTGGAGATGGAGAAGGAAATTCTCGACTTATGGTTCAAGGGGCTCTCTAGATTTGAACTGTGATTTGGAAAAAATGATCATGATACAAAACCACCTTTGTTAGAGCAAGAAGAAATATATATGTAAGGGATTTATTAAAAATTATATACATATTTTTTCTGATTTATAAATGAGGTCCCAATTCTAACAAGTTTCCATATAGTTTAGAACTTGATAGAGAAAGGTTGTTTATTATCCATAAGGGCATCCTTCTTGGAAATGGGATTTTGGGAAAATATGGCCAAAAAAGGTCCAACCTAGTGTCGTGCAGAATTAGCAAAGGGGTAGAACAAAAAAAAATGTTTCAAACATTGTGTATCATATAAAGGATGGCATTTGGGTGTTGGTACCAGGGACACTCAGATGGACAAGGAAATGGCCAACAAGGAGGCCTACTGAGATGTGGGGGTGAAAAAGTATTTCTTGGGTTACAAATGTTATTTCCCAGTAGTCCTTATTATTGGACATACAAAGTAAAGTGCTTTTCTTGGAATTGAGCTTCAAGATTTTTTGTTCAATTGAGCATCTAAAAATGGCCTCCTTGCTAATCAATGATAGTTATCCACTTGTTATACTAAATGAAGGCCTATATATGTTCCACTTTTGATCTTTCCACCAATTTCCAGGTATGAATTCCAAACTTATATAGAAAAGAGCTAGATCTTATCTCTAAACATTATCAAGTGCTAGACTATTTGCATTATTCAGTTTGACCTTTTCCTTCATTTTGGGTGATTGGGTTCATCCCTGGTTCCAACATTAAAAAAAATATCCAATACGATCTTAATCTCTCCTTAATCTCTTCCTAGTTTGCAGGGTAAATATTGTTTTACAAACATTACCTACCACCTCCATATATGCTCAGCCAATATTGGCAAATTTTTCATAAAATTCCTCAAATTGAAGGTGTTAATTTAACTCCCACAATGACTTTGTATACACTGTCATTTAACTCCACCAAACTGCAACTCGATGTCATTTGAAATAAAATGCCTTTTAACTCTTCTCACTTTTCTTGCATTATCCCTCCTGTCATCTGCAACATGAATGCTTAATAGAAGTTCATAAAATTCAGAAAATTTAATAAAATTCAGAATCTCTTGGCTCTAAGTTGCAAAGGTGTTCCACTTTAACTCACCTACATAAAAAATTTAATGAATTTAGGATGCATCAAACAAGGAGCTACACAACAACAGGATCAGGTTATAATGTCATCTTTCTTATTAAAGTCTTGAGTCTATCTGAAATAATATGCGTGACCAATATGATCAACTATGCAAAAATAATATTTCTGGCACAACACTTCTGACTTTTGTTGTATCAATTTTTTCTAGCTCTCTTCATCGAGTCTTGGATGACTGTGAGTACACAAAAGTAAAAGAGATTAAATTGGTAAAAGAGAGAAATATTTACATCCTTATACTCATTACAATAGATATAAATTCAACATCAAGTCTAATAAACTTCTAAATCCATGTTGATGTTAATCTGGTATTAGCACCAACTACAGTAAATGCTCTGAATTAAATTAATTCTTTGTTAGAAAGGAAAGAGGGAAGTGTTGTTAAGATTCTGAAATAAATTAAGAGCACAATAAAAATGTATCTAAAAAGGTGGCATATCCTTCAAAAACGAAATTAGTTATCTAGGTTGAAGCGCAAACACCTAGCTATAGAACTTCACAAAGGAGGTCGTTTAAGATTCCGAAATACATTAAAATCACAATAAAATTAACTAATGATCTAAAAATGGGTTGGATAACTTGTTATGTATTTCAAGAGCCTCCCACTCAGCTAAACAAATAAAATATCTAGCTTGTACTTGACATTTTGCGGAATTTTTACTTGAAAGTGGCGTATGATTTTTAACTATTTAAGTGTCTTAAGTCCATTTTTTATTGCTGTAATTTAACATGTATGAAAGCAACATAATGCAGCAATAAAATATCCACACATAACAACAAAATTAATCTAGGAGTTCACCCGAATATCGTGGGCTACGTCTCCTTTGAGCTTTGTCATCTTGACTGGCCTCCCAAACCCCCAACGTAAAAACCCACAAACTTTAAATATATGTAAAGTCCTTATACGGTTAAGAAATACGGCATAGGGCAGGCCATAAAGGTGTTGCATGTGCAGGCGGGAGGTCTCGAGGTCGAGCCCTGGGGACCCCAATAAAATTTTCCCACACCAAAATGGGGCCACGTGGCAGTCTCCGGGCCTGCCACATGGCAACCTTCTATTAGTTGAAAATTGCAAAAGTCAATCCAATGCCAAATCTCCAGTTGCCACTTGTCAAGAGCCGATTGGACCATACAGAATATTCTAGGGAATATTCCTTGGAATATTCCATGAATATTCCTTGGAATATATATATATATATATATATATATATATATATATATATATATATATATATATATTTTTAAATTTCCCAAAAATGCCAAGTCAAACTTGGTCAAAGTCCAGTTTTTGTAGTTTACTTGACTTTTCAAACTGCGATAACTTCTTCATACGATGTTGGTTTTTCGAACCGTTCACGGTGCCAGAATCATAATGACGAGACCTTTCTGGTCGCTCAGGTCCGGTGCACTTCCAAACACTTTGAATTTTGAGCTATCATTCTGGTCCATGATCCAGTTCTGATCAACTGAAAAGTAGACATATCCTTAAAATACAAAATTAGCTATCTAGGTTGAAGCACAAACACCTAACTATATAACAACACAAAGAAGAAGGTTGAAGTATGTCAAGTGGAGGGATGGAATATTGGGAGCAAAGGATCAGATTAATGAAACATATCAAAGGTTTATGTTGAGCTTAAAAGATTTAAATATCTGAAGGGTATGGATAGCCTAAAATAATATTCCTATCATCAACCTTTGGAGAGTTCAATTCACATAGCAATCGGACAGATTTTTTATGGTTGCTTAAAAAGTAGCCAAATGGTGTTATAACAAGCAGATATGTTGATGAAAGACAAATAATCAACTAGAAAAGTTTGAATGTTTGTTATTTAATTGTAACCGGCCTCCAAGTTCAAAATGGGTAAGAACCAGAATTTTCTCATGCCATATTTATTCTTTGCGCCAACGGAAGCAAGGTGCTTGATAGTCCAGGGTGGGGGAAATCCCCATGTGTGGTTCTGTCACTAATAAAATAAAATGGAAAAAAAAAAAGACCCGACGTCTTATTTATTTCAAGACTTCAACATAAAATAAAAATGAAATGACATCATATTTATTTCAATTTCTATATTTAAATGTTAAGCAACTATAAACTAACATAAATCCATCTTATCCTTGGATTCATTAAACATTGATAGGAATAAAAAAGGCAAGGTGAAAACATCAAACATTTTTTCTCACACTAACGGATATTGGTTGAACTAAAATCAGGGGATTGTAGTTGTACCTATACAACTTGTTACAACAAAAAAATGGGAGAATTATATCAGCAATACTCATATCCGTCCATCTCCATCTCAAGATGGGTAGGACGGTGAATTTTTTTTCACAAAATCCATGCTCTAACATAGCTACTTGGAAACTATTTTACAAACTAATTAGATAACAGATACATAGATAGATCAAACCTAAATTTTCAATAGGCCTCAAAGGAAGTAGCCAAACTTGGTGAGCAAGGATTGTAATCCCAATGCTTTGTTCCATTTAGATTTTTGTTCCTGCATTTCTTTCCCATATTTCCTCCCTCTCATGATTGGTATAGAGCTTGATGTTTATTTAACTACACTTTCATAAGTGAGAGTTCTAATGTCTTCCTTTGTTACCCCTAGGCTAAGGGAAAATTTCCCTCACTATCTCTAATCAGTGTTCCTCCCATGGATTATAAATTCGTTGTTTCACCATTTTGCCCCTGTATTTTTTCTCCATTTTTGCATTTTTTACCTTTTTTTTATTTTTTGCACTTATCTTCTCCCTGTCAATATTCTAAGGACTTCTTGTGGCTCATTTCCCACTCCTCGCTCATATCTTTATATACCAATACATTATAAAGATCTTTATATTCCATATGAGGAATATACATATTTCAGTGCTCGAGGGATTGCTTAGAAAACAAGACTCATAGCCATTACAAGAAATACTCATTATGAGTTCACCACATCGTTACATGTAGGATTTCTACCTACCACCTATGCTAAACCTACTTGACTTTCCATAAGAAATATCTTTATATTCCATATAAGGAATATACTTATAAGGAATATGTTATTTTTGGTTCTTGATGGATTGCTTAACAAGGCTTGAAGTCACTGCAAGAAATAATCATTATGAACTTCGTTAGCCCTTTACAAAGCCTTTATTATTTAGTGAAATATTCACCAAGATCTTACAAGATTTTATAATTCAGTGAAAAATTCGCCATGATTTTACAAGATAATATAATTTGGTGAGAGATTCGCCAAAAAAATTATATATACATATTATATTATTTATAAAATCACCTTCTTTTTTTCCTATGTATCATGGGATTCGCCCATTTATTATACTTATCAATTTAGGGGGGTTCTTAAAATTTTTCCTGAGATTCCCATCATCAAACCTTGAGAAGAGCTTGTCCATAACAAGCACATAACAAGTCTTGGATATGAAAAGAAGGCGTCCTTTCATATTCCAGAATATTCCAAGCCCATCAAATTTCAGAGTGCCATATTTCTTCATGATAGCTCACCTTCAACTGTTCTAGATTTTGCTCCTCTTCCACAACAACAACAACAATAGATTGTGAAATGCCAACACTGTGACCGAGTTGGCCATATGAAAGATCACTGTTTTGATCTTCACCTTTGCAAGCACTGTGGTCAACACACTCATTCTTCACATAGATGCTTCAAAAACAAGCCTCTTGCAAGAACAAAGATTCATCTTGGATGGATCGCTTCTTGGCAATGGGCATCAACATCCAAGAAGATGTTTCAGTTATATGTCAGAACTTGTTCAAGAGTATTGAATAGTCTTGCAATTGAGTTTTCGCCATCATCTCACCTTGTATTTGACAGGGGGGAAAATGATGGTCATCTACAAGCTTCAAAGCCACTTCAAGTGAGCCTGAGCCACAACTCGTCATTCCAGATTCAAAGTTGTAGCCAGAGACACAAAATTTCAAGCGAGCTTGAGCCACAACCTGTCATTCCAGATTCAGAGTTGTAGCTGCATGTCAGATGCATTGACAGTTGCCCTTGGTTGTTATTCTTCCACGTAAACCATTTATGCGACGTTTATATTCTTCCTCTTCAAATAATTTGGGACACTTACTCTAGCAGAAGACTTCAGTTTTTTGTCAGTTTTGGTAGACTTCTAGGAATTGCATTGCCATCTTGAAGGCATGGGTCATACTTAAACCATCACAGCTAGACTCTTTTCGTGTTGAAGTTCTCCCTCTTCAAAACATTAGGAGCACTTCCTCTAGTAGAAGACCTCAGCTACTTGCTAGATTTGGAAGAGTTCCGGGAACAACATTAAGCGTTCCAGTATTGATGGTCATCCTTAAACCACCTCCTTATGCCAACATTTAAGAGAGCACATTCAGCCTAGTGCTGCCATGCATATTTTGCACATTTGTATTACAACTCTCTTCTTGGACTCATACATACCCCTTCAGATTAAAGGGGGGAATGTTGGACACCTAATCCTCCTAGGGTTAGTGTGGGATTTGAACAGTCAAGAGGAGTCCAAGAGACCTTGGAAGATGAATCCAACTAGTCAGTTACACTAAAATTTGTCACCATGACATTTGACTGTTCATATGGGTCTATCACCATCCATATCATGTTTCCTTAGAGGTAAAAAACACCAATGTTCCTAAATCAAGTCTTGGAATTAGAGGAAAGCTCTGTAAAACCCTTAAAAGTCTACCTGCGTGGTTTTTCTAGCCTTTCCCTATGCATGCGCTGATGTTATTCCCATAAACTGTGATAACTCCCGCACTTTTTGCCAATATAACCTGCGCACCCCTGTGAAAAGAAAAATAAAAGAAAAAGCAAATTATAGAAGCCTATCTGGTCGAATATTCTCCCAACTGGAAGCTTCTAGAGTTGCGATCAATTCGAGCTTTATCCCTCTAGTCATGGATTTTATCCCTTAGTCCATGGAACTCAAATCCCTTCATGAGAGGAATCCACCCCCCTCTTCATGGAACTGAAACTACCTCCATTTCCCTATAAATTGAGCTCAAGTTTTAGGTTGAATGGTAGATACCAATGTGATTAGAGACTAATCTATACAGTTTCTAAGTTGAAGAGAGTTCATAGAGTGCATACTTTCTACACTAGTGAGTTGTTTTTGGCATAAGGAAGATCACACCTTTATTTCTATAACTTCATGCTGGTATTCTAGAGAGGAAGGCTTATCAGACTAATGGAGAACAATTTTTCAGGACCCCAGGAGAAATCTGTACAACATCAAGGCATCAGGTTGTAATATTACTCTTTCTATTTAAGATAATACTTATGGATATCTTTTTCTCATTGATTTGTTTCTATGTTTATTTGAATAATGTCAATATTTATATTCCTTGATCACTAAGTTGGATTAGTAATTTTTTATTATTATATGTTGCAGATGCTTTGATTATTTTTCTTGCCTTTGATTGTAGGTTCTACTCATTGGAGAACTATTTTGGAGCGACGGGACAAAGGGCTACATCAAACTTTTGGATTTCAAGGTAGGATCATGTCCTCTCTACTAAAATATAATAATAATCTTGAAATGCAATTAATCTAGAGGAAAAGGTTTCCAAATGAATCTTTGTTTCTAGTTACTCGCTGGAGTACTAGGGGGATTGCTCTTGTCCGCAAGAGGGATTAATTCACATAACACGGTCACCCCATAATGTATTAAAAATGTATACCATGTTAATGGTAATAACACTCTCATGCTTATCCTTCACCTTTGTCTTCACCATTGGTGTATTTAACATATTATATTAATGAATATACATAAGAGGCACGCTGTTGTGGGGAAATTAATTGGCGCAATTACTTAGCTCAAGATATTTGGGTGCAAAGTCAACAGGACTGGCAACATGAAAAACGCCATCGCAACCATCGATGGCATCATTGAAACTGCAATCTTTGGACATATCGGCTCTAAAGAGCTTGAGTTTCTCCTCAACTCTAGAAATTTCAAGGAGATGTCGCACCTTTATCATGTTCTCTAAAGACAATATTATTCTGGTTAAATGTCATAACCCCTTTATGAATTAGGAGGAGGCAGTGAATTTAATTACTTGGATTGCACATGGTAGCGTGGACAGTGTAGCCATTGTGTACTAAGTGCTTGATAAGCGAGGAGATCAAGAAACTTGTCGCCCCTGTCACACACATAGTGGTTGCCTTGTAGCTCTTGCCACTAAAATTTGTAGCGACCATTTTCATCGATTAGGTGGGTTCTTATATCTTACAAGTGCAGAGGACGGTAGATCAACAACTTGAACGGTTACACAAATCAAGATTCGGTTGACAGTTAAAACAATGGCATGTAAAGGTGGAAGAACTTTTAATCGTTTAACAATAGATCTGATGGTGCAAAAGAGTGCAGAGTGGAAACCATGGGAGTTCTTCTCAAAGGGAAGAGTCTTACAACGTAATTAGGTGAAACTGGTTTATAATGTATGGTGTCATAATAGTTTCATAAAATAGAATTGGTTTTCATTTTTATAGGACTTAAAAAATTTGGAAAATTATAATTACAGGCCCTCTATAGCCCAATATGGGGGTAGATCTCAAGTATAAACATTTAACATGTCATGTTTAATCTAATGTCGACCCTAATTAATTAATTTAATGTTGGCCTTATTTAAAAATCAATCTAATTATTATTATGTATAAATACAATATAAATTTAAATATAAAGAAGTTTATATTTACGAACACTCAAAAAAGAAGTTTTATTTGGGTGAAGCATATGGGCCAAATACCATGGGATAAATTATTATTAATACCATAGGCCAAATACCAAGATTTATAAAAGAGGTATGGTAAATAAATAAATATAAAATAGGTATAAAGAGGTATGGTAAATAAATAAAAATATATCAAATAGGATTAGAAATCAACATCTAATTATATACCAAGCCTATGGGCCAAATACCATGGTAAATAAAAAAGGTATGGTAAATAAATAAAATTATAAATAAACAAGTATGGTAAATAAATAAAACCACTTTTTATATTTACTCCATAAACATCTTTATATTTAAGAACACTCAAAAAAGAGGTTTTATTTAGGTGAAGCCTATGGGCCAAATGCCATGGCCCAAATTATTATTAATACCACTAAAAAAAACATTATTAACCCTAATATTAATATCATTATTAAATCTAATATTCATATTAATATATTATAACATTAATATTATTAAGTTTAATAACTTTAGTTCAATACAATATTAAATTTGTTATATTATAATATATATTAATATAGCATGATATATATTAAATCTAGATATATATGGGAGGGAAGAACAAAGACATAGAGTGATAGAGGTGGAGAGAAAGGGGGAGTGACAAAGGAGAGATGGAAATAAACTGAAGGAAAGAGGAGAGGAGGAATGAAGAGAGGGAGAGGGAGAGGAGTGAAAGAGGTTGATATGGGTAAGAGAGGGAGAAGGACACACAAAGATGGAAGGGGGAGGGAGAGAAGGAGAGAGGGAGGGAGATAATGACAGGATTTGAGGGCAGAGAGAGAGAGAGATATGGGGGAAGAGAGAGGGAGGCAGGGGAGAAAGGGAGAGAGAGGAAGGACAAGAGAGAGTGTTATAGGTCAATTTGGGCACCATTCCCAATGACCTGGTTAACTGGACATCATCTCTAGGACCAATGATCAAGGGTCTATCATTCCCTATCATTTCAGTTGCTACATGCCCTAAGATAAGAAACAAGACAAATCAAGCAAGACTTTCATCAAGCAAAGGTTTCCAAGATTTGAAGCTTATTATATAGCATATGAGAGCCCACCAACGCAGGCTCTAAGGGGCCTAAGTGTGTTGCATATGCAGGTAGCCCCATGCAAGGCTGCTCTGCAAAGCACTTCCTGACATTCATAGGTGCATTGGTCACATTGGGAGCGAAATTCTCATTGTTCCGGAATCTCCACTTGGCCAGTGCCTTCTAGAAGAGTTCACATGTGTCAAGCTTTGGATCCAAGTGTCCATTTGACATCTACATGACTGGAAACATGTATTTCCTATTATTGGAAATTCATTGATTGCAAAACAACCTACAGTTCATCTATAAATTGAGCACAGATCTAAGTGCTTGAAGAGGAAGAATTTGAGTAGAGAAATGCTGGAGAATTTTCAATTGAGAGCTAGATTTGTGTAGCTGCTGTTGGAGAGATTTATACTGTGATGAGGCTTGGGAACGTTGCTGGAAGGTCACTTCAAATCAGTCACTAGGTTGTAACCTCTCCTTCTATCATCAATAAAGAGTACTGCTTATTTTTCCCTATATGCATCTGTATTTGCTTTGATTTTCCATATTGTAAGATCTTGGTTGATGTGTATGGTTTATGCTTTACTGATTTAGCTAACTAGCTTGAATAGATATCTATATTATTGCATCTTCTGTTGTTTTAGTGTTCTTTCTTGCAGGAAGCATTCAACCCAAAAAACCGCTTGAATTTGAAGCTACAACAGAAGCGAGAGAAGGATCCATTTGGAAGCGACTGAACAAGTAAGCCTCCAATCCTCTCTGTGTATCTGTTCTGAGTTAGGAGAAATAGTCGTATAGTCTTTCACCTGTTGTTCTAGACTAGCACCTGTCTAAGGAAGCGTGATTTATCCGTAATTCACAATTCTGGCCCAACAAATTGGCGACACCACTGGGGAGAATTTCTCTTAGTTCTAGGTGTTTAAGCCTCTGATTTGCTTTGTTTATCCACCCAGTAGTTGTTACTCATAAAAATTAAACTTTTTCAAAGTCAAATTAGCAAAGACGATGAGTTAAACAATAGTATTTTTCTTTGTATATTGCGCCCAACACACCCTTAGACTGGACACAGTGCTTTGCAGAGCACTGTCTCCCTTCTTAGCTTGCGTTGCAGAGGACTGTCTCCCCTTGGAGACTGCGTTGACTCCTGAAAGTACCCAAATTCCACTGAATTTGACTTTGCAACTTGCTTCAGTTTTTTTTGCTGCTATATTCTGAAAACTTTGATGCTCAATTGACCAGTGACTCTATATATTTCTTTGCTTTTGGCTGAAAATTTGTTCAATTTTTGTTTAAAAAAGTTTTTCTTTATCATTGACAAGTTGATTTCAAAGTACTTTTTATGGTCGCATTAAGAATCATTTTCTTTCAAAATAGGAAATTGTCGTAAAATCTTCATTTCCTTGATAGGATAAATTGTTGTTGAAATCCTCATTTTTCCATCAAAAGAGAAATTGTTGTGTATTCTTCATTTCTCGAAAGTAAAAAGCATTTGAATTATTTATTTAGTGCACCTAGTTTCTTTTCTGCATTCATAACATTAAGGAAACTGAAAAGAAAAACTTGCATTTGCATGTAGAATAATGTGTGTTTTGCAAAAGGAACATTAGGAAATCTGCATTTAGTTTGAGATTCATTGATTTGTTTTGTTCATTGATTTGTTTGCTCTCAAATTATTTGCTCTCTTCCCTTAGTAGCTAGGTTCTTCATTGAAAAAGCTGAAAGTGAAAGTTTGTTTATCATTCTTAGCTTGCATTTTAGGAATTTCATACACATCATCGTGGTGAACCTTTGAAAGGAAAATTTTTAAGCAAGATCAACATAAAATTAATCTCAATTTACTTAACAACGCATTGGAACCATAACGATAACATTTAGAAGGTCTAGGCTAGAGACGTGTTCCGACGTCATAAAACATAGCAGCTATCGTTAACTTGTCTGCGATACATTCTGAGTGTGATACCTCACTCCACGTACGTAAGTATATCGTAGCTCGTCCACGTACTTTCCGGTATATCGGACGGTGTTACAATACAATAAGTATGAAGGGGTGCTCTAACTGTGTGGTTTCGCATCAGACAGCGCTAATACAGACTTGGGCCTCCACGTACCTTGGGGTATATTTGGGAGGACAACTTTTAGGTGCTATCCATCCATAGTGAACCGAGTCGGCCGCCTTGAAATTGTGATACACCGAACACAACATTCGGGGAGATGAACTGCCCATACTTCTTGGTTCGCCAGGAGGTATTCTGCAGTTCACAGTTTCTTGGTAAACCCTTTTGCCTAGCATTACCATCTTTTTGTTTATTTTTTTTTTGGTTAAAATAAATCAGTAATCATGGAAGAACAAAATCATATCCTGCGTCGTTCGCGTAGATTAGCTTAAAAACCACCTTCACTGCCAAAAGTTACTTTTGGTAGGCGAAGGCGATCACGATATGCCGAATCAAGTACAATTCATACCTTTGTTGAAACATTATCTTTTAAACCAGAGTTATCTCAAATTGTTTCTACATATCCCGGTTCGTCTACTGTTGTCGAAACAGAGTCTTCACAGCTACCCGTGGTCACGATCCATTCAATCGCTGAGACCATACCTCCTGGACCCGACGTTGTTCAATCACAAATTGATCCAGATCCTGTCTCTTCTTTGCCACAACATCTGAATCCTGAAGTTGAACAACGAGAAGTTGTTCCTACCTTGGTCATCCCACAAAGTTCTGTAGCTATTGAAACTCCTATATCACATAGTCAACCGTCTGAAATATATTTTGGGCCTGACAGTGAATTTCTTCCTCCTGGTTTAATTGCGATTGAAGAAATCCCACAAGACGATACACCTTTAACTCCAACCCATTTTGGGGGGGACCTTTACTTGTATGAGTCTTTTCCTCAATCGTTTCCATCTGATTTTGTTGATCCTATTCCCATTTAATCTCCCGTCGATTTTCGAGGGTATACATTTAGTCAAACAACCATGTTTGAACCAACATCTTCGGTTGGGTCTGTTGTTCCAATTACGTCAGCTCCTACCCTCGCTACTCCGTCGATGTTCACAACCTCACCAGAGTCATATTTGCATAGTGGTCCTTCAATCCCAACAGGTTACAAATCATTATCTGGCACTTTCTCTGGTGCATCTTCATGATCATGGTCTTTGCCAATGTCATCATTAACTGGTAGTCCTATTGTTAGTACTGAATGACTTGATTCATTACATATATCATCAAGGCAATATCAAGTCGGTCCTTTTGGGTCAATTCCTTTAAGTACCATATCAACTAGACTCCCAGCATTTGGAGAAAATTATTTTCCGTCTTATTATCCTCCTTATGCTGGGGGGAAACCTTTGGTCACCCAATATGACAGTACTCCATCACTTTTTGGTCAAAATAATGTTGACATGAATGTTTGTCAATGGCAGCCCACTCTGCCTATCCAACCACAAACGGTTGTACACTCGTATCAACCGGTTCAACCTGTTACACCCACTTCATTACCACTTGTTAATACATCTATACCCCTGTTACAGAATCAAAATATTTTACATCAACCTTATCAGGCAGGTCCTTCAACTCAAAATCATCAAATGTTGGGTCCCCAGACTCAAAATCCTTTGGTTAATTTACAACAACCTGTATCAGGAATCATTTATTCACAAGCTGGTGTACCATTTTATGTGATGTCACAAACGCAACCTAGTTATACATATCAACCGAATCCAAGTTATACTAATTTGGGTTATACCATTGGTGGATAGACCCCTTGGAAACCACAATTGCAAATGCCTCAAACTTCATTTCAACAAGTCACATATCCAGGTTTTGGTCAATAGAATCCTCAAGCGTTTGCTATGAAAAACAACCCCTATATGGGTTACCAGCAGTAGATTCCATATGCTAGTGCTCAAAGGTCTGTTGCCCAAGAAATTCCATCTTACCCTGGCTATGCTCAACTGACCTTAATCGAAAGTTGCCTTTTGTTGTGACTTTGGAATTACCAGATTTAAACCGTTTAACCAATGATCCTATAAATTATACTCCTTGGTGGCCGGTGATACCTCATAAATTACCCTCTAATATTCCTAAATTCAATGGAAACCCTGGAGAAGATCTGTAGGCTCATGTCATGACTTATCATTTATGGTGTTCATCAAATTCCTTGAATGATGATTCTATTTGACTACGTCTTTTCCAGCATAGGCTTACAGGTCTGGCTGCTAAATGGTACATTGAGTTACCTAGAGCTTCTTTTGAAAATTTCACTACCTTAGATACTGTATTTTTGACCCATTTCCAGTTACCAATCAGATACGAAACTGGAACAGAACTGTTGACCAACTTAAAACAGACTAATGGTACTCACATTTCTGATCATATTCATGAGTGGCGTCGCCGTCGACGAATGGTTAAGACATTTGTTCCGGATCAGCTCCTTGCTGAATGGTTCATTAAGTCCCTGTTACCATCTATAACTGAGGATGTGGCTAAAGGTGGCGTCGTCACAAAAGAGAAATTTATCGCTTGTGCCCAATATTTAGACTTGATTTATACTTAGTTCGACACGCTCTATGAAAAAATCCCTAATGCGCTGCGATCTAATTTCAATGTTCCTCCTCAAATAAAGGACTCTCATGCCAGAGACGGATTGATAGGCACTGAAAACACACAGCACGCTACTGCATCTAATCCTGCTCATACTTCCTAAATTAACGCCGTGTTATTTGACAAAGGCAAAAGTGACAAGAAACCATGAAGTAAGAAAAAGGGGAAATCAAAGAAAAAGAAAACTTCTAACCCACGAGAAAGATCATCTGATCAACCGTCTGGACCACGAAAACCTCGTTATCCATGCATAATCTGTAACGAGGAACATTTTGTTAGGTATTGTCCTCACCGTGTTGAAGTCTCAAAAATCATCAAGACTTCCCATGCATCAGCTGTGTTGACGGACCCATTTCCAAATCCAGACACTAATTTGGTTGCTACGGATCCAGCTCCTAGTTCCCAAGTGTTAATGTTATCCACCACAAAACCTTCACAAGATATTTTGGTGTCAACGCGTAATAAATTCTATGGTAGTCCGGCCACTGATCAACCTACTACCTCGACAACGAATCCATCTACTGAATCAATACCACCCATTGTTATTCCTGAATTGACAATTAAGCCACCGAAGGGAATAATTCATAAATCGACATATAATCCTCGAGAAAGAGCTGCACAAAATTATAATATAGTTGAAGATTTGGCTCAATCCCCTTCAGCTATGTCTTCTCTTAAGGTATTACAAAATTTTCCCTCCTAGAAACAGGATTTATTGTCGACCATTGGTGGAATTGATCCGACTTATTCTAATCTTGTCGTCTTTAACCATACGGGCTATGTGCCGCAATTACCAACATAATTGGCATTTTCCATACAAGTAAATGTTCTCAATCATCTTGTTGATCGCACTATTATTGATGAGGGAGCATCTACCTGCATTATGTCTCTAAACTGTTGGAAGTCACTTGGCTCGCCATGATTATCACAATCATCAACGACGTTGAAGGCTTTTGATGGAAGAACATATAAACCTTGTGGTATTATCAATAACCTGCATGTTGAACTAGGGGGAAAAACAATTAATATTGATGTCGAGGTTGTTGACGGACCCCTTGACTATAATATTTTACTTGGAAGACCATGGGTATATGTAATGACTACCATTGTTTCTACATACTTTAGAATGATTGCCTTTCCACATAAAGGTACAATCACAGTCATTAATCAATTATCCTTTTTTGTCTCTGCTTCGCAGGTAACTGGAAGTATTCCATTTGTTCACTTACCCCAACTAGAAATTCAGAACATTGGTGTAGGAATCTTAAAGGATTCCACTCCTATGGGAACCTTTGCATTACCGCTACCCGCGACGTCGGCAGAAATTGCAAGTATAGAGACCAGCTACATGATCTCTTCCACTCTATCTGGCTTAAGGGAGAGTACGGGTGATTCTGATTTTTCTATGTTGGATGATGTTTTACCACCCAACCCTATTGAGCTGGCATAGCAATCAATCTATTTGGCTTGGGCGGCAAATCCGAAATCAGCGTTGCCGACTGTTTGGGTTGATCGTTCCTTAGATTTTGGTACTCCATCTGATCCATTTTCCTCAAAGTTTTTGACAAATGAAAATATTTTGGAAGCTATGATGTCAGAAGGAGAACCATGGGAAGATTATCATCATCGTTCCCATCTTCGTGATTATGAAGAAAACAATCTCAGTGAACTATATCACCCATCCATTAAAACTTTCTTTTCGAATTCTTTACCGATTAATGCAATTGACTCTGAGCGAAATTTATCAAATATTGAAGAAACCATTTCTATCGATATGTCGACCAAACCTGGCGTCGTATAAAATATTCATGTCGGTGTATCTTGTTCTCCATCAGAACTCGAATCATATCGCTCTCTATTTCGTAAATTTCGTGACGTATTCGCTTGGTCTTATGAGGAAATTCCAGGCATAGATACTAGTATAGTTGAACACACTATTAATATGTATCCTGATGTCAAATCGGTGCGTCAATGGCTTCGTCCTGTTCATCCAAATAAATCCGCTGCCATCAAAGAAAAAGTTGAAAAACTTTTGCGTGCTGGTTTTATTTACTTTGTTCCGCTAACTGAGTGGGTTTCCAATATCGTTCTTGTTATGAAAAAACAAGGAACCATTAGAGTGTGTGCCGATTATCGAGATGTTAATCATGCTTGTCCAAAAGACAACTATCCTACTCCCTTTATCGACCAGATTATTGATGATTGTGCTAGATGCGAAATATTCTCGTTCATGGATGGATTTTCCGGCTACAATCAAATCAATATCCGCCCAGGTGACCAACATAAGACAACATTCATCTGTCCCTGGAGCACATTCGCATATAGGAAACTTTCGTTTGGTTTAAAGAACGTTGGGGCAACTTTTCAAAGAGCAATGGATTATGCTTTCAACAACATCAAGCACATTGTTCAACCATATCTAGATGATTTACCAACGCATTCACGAAATTGGATTTATCACCCGATGCATTTGAGAACCATTTTCTTACACTTCCGACACTACAAGATACGCCTCAATCCACATAAATGTGTGTTTTGTGTTGGTTCTGGTCGATTGCTTGGATTCGTAGTCTCAAAAGAAGGAATTCAAATAGACCCACTAAAGGTTCAAGCCATTATTGATTTGCCTGCACCATCATACTTACTTCAGATACAAAAACTTCAAGGAAAGGCTAACTTCCTGAGAAGGTTCATTCCAAACTACGCCTAAATGGCTAAAGGATTTACTCGATTATTGAAAAAGGGGGTTCCCTTCCATTGGGATCAAGTTGCGCAAGCTTCTTTTGATGCTGTCAAGGACACTCTCGTCCGAGCGTCATTAATGTATCCTCTTAATTATCAAAATGATTATTTCCTATATATCGCCGCGGCTGGAACGACCATCGCTATGGTTTTGGTCCAAGTAGAAGATGGAATTGAACATCTGATCTATTATTTGAGTCGTAATCTCAATGATACAGAAGTTAAGTACTCGTACGTGGAAAAGCTTGCCTTGGCAGCTATTCAAGCTATCCAAATATTTCGCCATTATATCCTGCTCCGAAAAACAACAATATTTTCAGATTGCAACCCCATGACTTATATCTTATCACGTTAATTGCTAGGGGGAAAATATTCAAAATGGATTGTCATTTTGTAGGAATTTGATTTGGAATTCATCAAATCCGAGTCAAAAAAGTCTTTAGTTTTGGCTGAGCTTCTCTGTAACCTTCCCTCTGATAGTACTATTACTACGTCGGAACCATCTATTCCAGACGAGTCTCTGTTTCTGATCGGATCATCTGATCCTTGGTATGGGGATTTTATCATTTATCTCCAAACCCAAACGACGTATTCGATACCAAGCCAAAGATTATTTGATCGTCGGCGATACACTTTATCGTCATGGTGTCGATACCATTTTAAGGAGGTGCCTCACTCATGAGGAGGTCGAAAAAGTGTTAAATGATTGTCATGTTGGGGCTTGTGGTGGACACTTATTTGGATATGCTACCGCGCAGAAGATACTCCGCACTGGTTACTTTTGGCCTACTATTTTTTGAGATTACATCCTCGTAGTCAGAAGTTGTCATGCATGCCAGATTTTTAATTGTAAAATCCGCAAACCGCCAGTGCCAATGCATCCTATTTTCTCTGCTAGAACATTTACGAAATGGGGTATTGACTTCATGACCTGTAACCCTCCTTCATCCGGGGGGCATAATTATATTATTGTCGCAGTTGACTATTTTACCAAATGGGTCGAAGCGATGCCTACATTCAATAACACAGGACAAATCACTGCATTGTTTTTCTTCAACCACGTTATTGCACGGTTTGGGGTCGCACAGGCTATAGTTATAGATCATGGGAAGCATTTTTGCAACCATATGATGTCTGAATTGACTACCAAGTTAGGATTGTCGCATGATAATTCCGCTCCTTATTATCCACAATCAAATGGACAAGTTGAGGCTATTAAAAAAATTCTTAAAAGAATGCTTCAACGAATGATAGGAGTCTGTAAAAGGAACTGGAATTTGATCCTGTACTCCGCTTTGTGGGCATATCGAACCTTGGTGAGAAACGCAATCGGATTTACTCCTTTTCAATTGGTGTACAATCTAGAAGCTATCTTACCAATCGAATGTGAAATATCATCGTTAAAACTTGCGATAGACTTATTACCTGACACCTCAGAAGAAGAAGCGCGTCTCCTTAACCTCATCCATCTAGATGAAATGTGTCATGAAGCCCAATTGGCCAATGAAGTGCATAAGAGACGTATAAAGGCACAATACGACAAAAATGTCTAGCCTCACATCTACTCAGAGGGTGACTTGGTCCTTCTTTACGATCAAGAAGCTGATGTAATAGGTACAAGGAAATTCGAGCCATTGTGGCATGGCCCCTATATTGTCAAAAGAGTTCTTGCTAAGGGTGCCTACGAGTTAGTTGATTACGATGGAATTCCATTGGCACAACCTAGAAATGGGTTGTATTTGAAACGTTACTATGCTTAATCATGAGCGTAGTAATTTTTTGTATTCTATTGTATATATGCTGTTGATTTGCATTCACTATCTTAATTTGTTTTTAGATTTTTCTTGATGTTAGTAATCTGCTTTACATTTCATCGCAGATGACTGAATCTTCGGAACCATTTGTTGGATATGCTGATGGTGCTAGTCGTAGTACACAAAATCTATCCTCCGCAGCGTGGGCCATTTTCGCTCCGAATGACGAGTTAGTGAGTTTTCAAGGGATTTTTATTGGTAGATCGACGAACAATATCGCTGAGTATAGCGCGTTGATCAAACTTCTCTCTGATGCCATTTCATTTGGTATTAACCACATAATCATAAGGTTAGACTCACAACTTGTGGTATTACAACTTACTAGTGTTTATACTGTTAGAAATCCAACACTTCTTAGATTGTTCCTAAGAGTTTGACTTTTGGAAAGACATTTTGATTTTGTTCAATATCAACACATTTCTAGAAATTTGAACACTTTGACTAATTTATTAGCTAATCAAGTTTTAGACAGACATTTGCGACATAGGTAAAGAAAACATTCACATCATTGAATAGGATTGCGCATTAAACATAAGAAAAACTCTGAAATCATATAGATAGATAGTTATAGGTTTTTACAAAATTTGTGCCCAAGACACATTGGTCATCTGACCTCAAAATGTATGCAAAATGTCACAAGTAAACTAGTGGTGCTCATGGTAACATGCTATAGATCTAGAAATCCTACAGAGAAACCGCATCCAATGGTTAGGAACCCCAATAGTGTGTTGCTGCAGTCGCATGAGAAGATCTTCGATTCGGGAATCCGGAATCCCGAAGGTCAACCCCTCTATGTGCTGCTGAAGCTCATCTAGAGTCTTAACCATATCAAGGTCCTGAAGGACTGCTCTCCCAACAACCCTCTCTGCTGGCGCATCTGCTTCGCGCTCTGGTTCCTCTATTGGTTGAACACGACCGATATCTACATTACATCAAACATTTAGTTTAGTCTTGGAAAGAAATCAAAACACAAAAACATTGTATAAACCTTAGAAAAATAAAAAAACATGGTCAAATCATTCTTACCTATTGCACCCCACTGAGCGCCTTCTGGTAATACTAAATCTGGATCTCCACGGAAGTCGACGCTTGCGTATGCATACTCATCGATGGCGACGATCTGTCATCGGAACCAGGCGAAGAATGCAGTAGAGAACACAACGGTCGATTGTCCTGCATGCCGACCCATGAGTTTTACCCATCTCTGCATTCAAGGATCTCTAGGACTAGATATATCCAGTGTTACATGTTGTGGCTGCATCAGTGGAATCCGTTCCAAAGTGAAGGAGATAAGGATTGAACCATAACTGAATTTTTTCTTCCTTCCTCCCTTTGCTTTATTCAGTTGTTCCTTTATCTGAGATAGAACAACTTCAGACCAGTTGAAGACTGTTAGCTCTAAGCACTCTAGCGCATATTGCATTATACAATATGTTTGATACATGTAGTGTAACGGTGCCAACAAGTTTAGCAATCATGAAAAGGATGGTTCTCAAAGGAAAATCCCTGACATCCCATATGTTTATTTTTCCATATTTTCTAGGTTCTGCCCCTGGATAGCAATACTGCATAACATAATCCCTCACTGTCTCTCCCCCAACGGTAGAACTTCAGAGAGAAATGGGCAAACCTCTCCTCAAAAAACCTATGAGAAAATACACATCCTCAACTGTTATGGGAACCACTTTGTTCTTAATGTGAAATGCCTTTATCGCCGGATCCCATGCTCGAACTAAGAACTCCAAGAGTTCTATTTGTTGCCTCATTCCCGACAATTTTAAGTACTTAAGTAGTCCACAATCTCTTAGGGCTCATACAATACCTAGATCATTCAAGGAAATCATATCTTGTTCTTCATGTTCTCTTTCCCCCCATGTAATCGTCATTATAATCCGATGGAAACCTGAAATACAACCACAAGATCCATTAGATTCCATTCATTGCAAAAAACTAGGCAAATTTTGGGCACAACATGAAAACCAAAAACTTGAACTGCACCCAATGCACTCCCTGGGCTGAGACAGTGTGTTGCACATGCAATTACCCTTCACTGTACCTGCTATGCAATGCAGGTTTCTACATTCAGGGGTGCGTTGCCCTCATTTTGGGCAGAATTTACCCTAGGGGCCTTAAAACCCTGAAAATTTGCAAATAATGGAAATGAAATGAATACCAAAGGGAAGAGGAGGTTCATGGTACTAACTTGGATCAAACGGCGATGAAATATGTCCACAGAAACGACTACAATCAACGACTGAAGTTCAAGGGAAAAATCAGGTTCAGAGCTCCAAAATAAAAATGGTAACTATGGAATGGTAAAAATGAATAGTGAAACTACTTTTTATAGTCATTTAATTATTTGCAAGTTAAATTTATTGCTATGACTATAGTTTTATTATGTTTTTATCATGAAACAGGTATTTTTAATCCATTTAATGTTGTTCTGAACAAGAAATACAACTGATGAATAGATTAGTCATGCAGATTTATTCAAAGAATGACTTGACCACAAAGCATACTTTTTCTCCTTATTTTTCGAGCTTTGTTAAAAACGAAAAAGGATTTGAAACACACTTTTATCTCTTTTTCGAGCTTCGATAATAGCAAAAAAGGAACCCCTGGAGTCTTCTTTCAGCTCTTTTCAGACTCCGATAATTTGAAAATATTGTCAAGCACTTGTCTTTTCGAGCTTGTTAAAGTAAATGAATTGATATCTACTCAGTATAAGTTTAACCCTTTTCTGGACTGAGATAGATTATTTACGAAAAAGGAATACCTTGGTTAAACATGACCAAAGAGGTTCTCTCAGATATTATTTTACACTTTTTCGGGTCTGAGTGACAAATTTACGAAAAAGTAATTTTGGAGTTCTCTTTCGTTCTCTTTTTTCAAACTCTCTAAATATGAAAAAGGACCGGGCCATCATTGTCGTTAAGCTCGTTAAAACATAAAATAGTGACGGGCTTGTCGATCATGGCAAGAATCGAGTTTCATTCATCGCTAGACTCGTTAAATTATTAAATAGCGATACTTTATTCGCCCAAAGGGTTGAATTATAGATCAAGAAAATGCTATCCTCCTCAAGCTTTCTAAAAAATAAAGAGGTATTGGTCGACAAAAGACCGGGGAAAATTTGGGAAAAGTAAGTAAATTTTCTTTCTGGTAGCAAGTCGCTCTTGAAAATGACACTTCTTTCACTCCATGTCCGTGACTGTTTGGGTTGGGTAATCATATTGACGGTTCATTCACACCTATGGTTCATCATACCTTCACTTCGGTTTTGGGTCAATGCTGCCAACTCATCATAGTGGCGCTGATATGTTCAAGAGAAGTCATCCAGTGATTAAAAACTCATCCTTCTGCAATACTCATAAACCTTGATTTTCATGACCGTCATCCCTGAAAATTGCTATATTAAGTCATACCCTTGTCTCCGAAATCAGTAACTCTAGTTTTTGCAATAAGGTGACTTCCTGTCGACGACAAATAAATATCCAAGAAGTTGACTTAGAAACATCAGATTCCAGTACCATGAGGCTTGTTACAACATTGACAAGATCCTCGCTTCTGGAACTTTGACCGAAAGATTTTGTTTGGTGTTCGACATCAAATCATCTATTCACGCCTTAAAAAATGTGTTGCAGTACCTTGAGGGCCATTGACATTAATGGTGGTTCTCTCGCGTTTGTTAACAACTCACATCATTGGCCGGTAATCAAACGATGTCTTTCCATGTTCAACTATAAATCATATATTCGCATGGCTAGACTTGTACCCGAATGATCGAGTGAACGAGATAAGAAGTCCCCGGATCTAGTTTCATCCATTCGGGCTGTGATTCCAGGATTTTTGTACACATCATCTGTACGGTGACCTTACATACATATTGTCATCCAAACATGGGCCTATATCTGTAGGCATGTCTGCATCTGGGCAACATTCTAATGAAGACGATTTTCTAAATTATGTACATGTTATTAGATTGTTTTATGTGTTGAACATGGGAATGCCTACCCTTAGCAATTATGATCAACGAGGATATATCATGATGTAATGTATTGTAAGATTGATGTAGGTGACCACTCCGCCTCGTTTCCAGGCTCATCACAGTGTAAAGCATCTTAATCAAATGTTCTTATTATTTGGATCTCATGCTTTAGGGGGAAATTGTTATAGGTCAATTTGGGCACCATTCCCAATGAAATGGTTAACTAGACATCATCTCCAGGACCAATGATCAAGGGACTATCATTCCCTATCATTTCAGTTGCTACATGCCCTAAGACAAGAAACAAGACAAATCAAGCAAGACTTTCATCAAGAAAAGGTTTCCAAGGTTTGAAGCTTATTATATAGCATATGAGAGCTCACCAATGCAGGATCTAAGGGGCCTAAGTGTGTTGCATATGCAGGTAGCCCCATGCAAGGCTACTCTGCAAAGCACTTCCCGACATTCACAGGTGCGTTGGTCACATTGGGAGCGAAATTTTCATTGTTCCGGAATCTCCACTTGGGTAGTGCCTTCTAGAAGAGTTCACATGTGTCAAGCTTCAAATCCAAGTGTCCATTTGACATCTACATGACTAGAAACATGTCTTGCCTATTATTGGAAAGTCACTGATTGCAAAACAACCTACAGTTCATCTATAAATTGAACACAGATCTAAGTGCCTGAAGAGGAAGAATTTGAGTAGAGAAATGCTGGAGAATTTTCAATTGAGAGCTAGATTTGTGTAGCTGCTGCTGGAGAGACTTATACTGTGATGAGGCTTGGGAACGTTGCTAGAAGGTCACTTCAAATCAGTCACTAGGTTGTAACCTCTCCTTTTATCATCAATAAAGGGTACTGCTTATTTTTCCCTATATGCATCTGTATTTGCTTTGATTTTCCATATTGTAAGATCTTGGTTGATGTGTATGGTTTATGCTTTACTGATTTAGCTAAATATATTGAATAGATATCTATATTATTGCATCTTCTACTGTTTCAGTGTTCTTTCTTGCAGGAAGAATTCAACCCAAAAAACCGCTTGAATTTGAAGCTGCAACAGAAGCGACAAAAGGAGCCATTTGGAAGCGACTGAACAAGTAAGCCTCCAATCCTCTCTGTGTATCTGTTCTGAGTTAGGAGAAATAGTCGTATAGTCTTTCGCCTATTGTTATAGACTAGCACCTGTCTAGGGAAGAGTGATTTTTCCGTAATTCACAATTCTGGCTCAACAGAGAGGACTTGAGAGAGAGAAGGAGAGAGGGAGGGATAGAGAGATGGATTTGGAGGGGGAGAGAGGGAGGGAAGAAGAAAGACATAGAGTGAGAAGTAGAGAGAGAGAGAGGGAGTGACAAGGGAGAGATGGAGAGAGAGTGTGTATGTTTAGGGGCGAGATAAAGAGACAAGGAAGGAGAGAAGGAGAAAATGGGGGAGAGGAGGAGAGAGAGGAGAGAGGGAGGGATATAGTAACATAGTTGGAGAGACAGGAAGGACGAGAGAGGCAGGAGAGAAATTAAGAGAGAGGAAGGACGAGAGAGAGGAGTAGAGAGGGAGGGATAGAGAAATTGAGTTGGAGGGGGAGAGAGGGAGGGAAGTAGAAAGACATATAAATTGATAAGTAGAGAGAGAGAGGGAGTTACAAGGGAGAGATGGAGATAGAGTGTGTATGTTTTGGCGTGAGGTAAAGAGACAAAGAAGGAGAGATGGAGAGAATGGGGGAGAGAAGGAGAGAGAAGGAGAGAGGGAGGGATATAGTAATAGAGTTGGAGAGAGAGAGAGAGAGACGTGGGAGAGAAAGGGAGAGAGAGGAATGAAGAGAGAACGAATGTGAGAGAGTGGAGAGAGTGAGGGAAAGAGAGATGGAGTTGGAGGGGGAGAGAGAGGGGGGTAAGAAGCAAAACATAGAGATAAAGGTGGAGAGAGAGAGATGGAGTGATAAGGAAGATGGAGAGAGAGGGACAAAGGACAATAGGAGGGAAGAGAGATAGAAGCAGGAAGGGGGAGAGAGAGAGAGAGAGAGATAGAGAGGAGGAGGAGGGAGGGATATATATATATATATATATATATATATATATATATATATATATATATATATATAGATTGGAGAAAGAGAGTTTATGTTTTCGGGGTGATATAGTGATACATACAGAGATAGAGATACAAATGGAAGGCGGAGAGGGAAGAAGAGAGAGATGGAGAGAGGGATCAAGGGACATAGAGATTTATAGATATTGAGTGAGAGAGTGTGCGTGTTTGGGGGGGTGAGATAGAGAGACAAAAAGGAGAGACGGAGGGGGATATAGATATAGATGGTGGGGGAGAGAGGGAAGAAGATCTCTTGCACTATATGCATTGATTTCAGTGTATATGGTGATTTCTAATCCTATTTGATTGCTTACACTAGATGCATTGATTTTAGTGTAGATGTTGATTTCTAATGATATTTGATTGCTTGCACTAGATGCATTGATTTCAATGTAGATGAGTTATAATCCTATTTGATTTCTTGCACTAAATGCATTGATTTTAGTGTAGATGGTGATTTGTAACCCTTTTTTATTGCTTGCACTAGATGCATTGATTTCAATGTAGATGTTGATTTCTTGCACTAGATGCATTTATTTCAATGTAGATGACTTATAATATTATTTGATTGCTTGCACTAAATGCATTAATTTCAGTGTAAATGGTGATTTATAATCCTATTTGATTACTTGCACTAGATGCATTGATTTCAATGTAGATGTTGGTTTCTAATCCTCTTTTCTTACTTGCACTAGATGCATTGATTTGAGTGTAGATGTTGATTTCTAATCATATTTGATTGTTTGCCTTAGATGCATTGATTTAAATTTTGATGTTGTTCTCTAATATTGATTGATTTCTTGCATTAAATGCATTGATTTCAATGTAGATGTTGATTTCTAAGTTGATGTAATTGGATGTATGATGGTACATTAATTTTAAAGTGATTGAATTAAAAGTGTGCATTGATTTCAATGTAAGCACAAAAATGTATTAACAATGTACATTGATTTTTGTGTTATAGTAATTCAACCTGTTAATATTGGAGAGCAAGAGAGATAAGGTATGATGTTTACTACAACAACTCGAGCCAAAGATTTAAATGGTTTAGGATTTCAATTGCCCTTTTCATATAATCGATATGAAAAGATGACAAAACTAACAAGGGTGAGAATAAGAACAGTAGAAGAAAATAGTTTGAGATTGATCACAATGAAGACTATTTGTAATTTACTACATTCTTATTATTCACATTTTCTATCATTCAACACTGTTACATTGTCACTTTTCATTCAAAGTTTTTAATTCATCATTTTTCATCATTAAAGTTATTAAAAATATTTATCATCTCAATAAATTGAGGTAACTAAGAAAATTTAAAACTAAAATGACGAGATTAATCTAAGGCATATTTAGCCTATTTAAAATGATTATATTAATATTATATGCATTTACATATTATTGATAAAATTAACCATATCTTCGACAGATTTTCCTTGGTTGCACATGACTGAAACCAACCTAGATCCATCTTAACTCCGTATCTATCAAGTGTCGCGAGGGATCAAATCTCTCGAGGTGCAAACCTCTTTTTTTAGTGAAAAATTTGAGGAAATATTTGCACCTCGAGAGATTTGATCTCTCTCGACACTTGATAGATTTAGAGTTAAGATGGATCTAGGATGGTAGTTAATAAGTTAATGATTTTTCCTCAAGTTTTTCACTAAAAAAAGAGGTTTTCACCTCGAGAGATTTGATCTCTCTCGACACTTGATAGATTTAGAGTTAAGATGGATCTAGGATGGTAGTTAATAAGTTAATGTTGGATTCATTGTGGAATGAATATGTAAACTTCTAAACTATTAGATTAGTGGTTTGTTTTTTTGAAATGAAGATGCAAACTAATTATTAAATTAATGGGTGATTAATTATGGGATGAATATGTCCACTTGCTTATTAAAAATTTGATAGTGCTCTTATTAAATTAATAATAAATTGGTTATAGAGTGAATATAGGTGTTTCCTCCTTATTAGAAAGTGTTGCCTTCTCTCCTATATCCTCTCTTATATGAAAGAAGAAGTTTATGCACCATCATGTGTATTTGAAATGTTTTCACAACTCTAGAAAAAGTCCTCTCTTCTTTCACTTTGGACTTATGAGAATATAATGAATTTTTTTTTTTCTTAAGTCCTCTCTTCTTTCACTTTGGACTTATGAGAATATAATGACAAAAAAAATATCTACCATTGACAACAAGGTAAGAAGAAAGTAAGTTGAGCACAAATTTATGCCAAGATTGAATGGCTTCTACATGTAAGGAAACAAGGGTTTAGTTTAATGAAAATTCAACACCAAGGTTAACAATGATGGCCTTTCTCTAGGAGGCAAGTGCGAAGGGTTGTCTTTCACCCTGGAGGAATAATTGAAGGGAAATTTTCATGGAAATTAGGTGTGCTCTCTAATAACTTAGGAGAATCACATGCTCTTCTTCAAGGTATCTTTGCAACCGAAAATTATCATCCTAATCATATTCTTATTTTTGGTGACTCTAAGTTATAATAAGGCATATGCTTAAAGGAACTAAAGAAAAATACTTAAGGTTAGAAGCCATCATCAATAGAGTTTGTGCTTTGGTGGTCTTCTAGGTTGCAAGGTTGAATGCTTTCATATCAAGAGACAAAATAACAAGGTGGAAAACTCACAAGCCAATCTATCTCTCTTTAAATGGAAAAGGGGGATTATTATTCGATGGACATGTGTTTCTCAACCTATCCTTAGTTTTCATGGATCAACAAGTGTCAAATCACCCATGCGTCATATGGAGTCACCGCCATGTATTTCACTGCACGTAGTGGATAGTGGGTGCATTAACTTGCCACCTTTGGTCACAATGGATCGTAGGTCAACCTATTTGGAAATTATATCACCACGTCTTGTCCCAAATAGCACCTATGGGATTTATTCGGTTCATACATGGACTATAATGGGTTACGAAGCTAGCTTGTTTGCAAATTTGGTGATTAGTAGGGAATTTTGTTTCTCTGGTGCAAATTGTTGGAGATTATACTTTGTTTGATCGTCTCTTCATCTTTGTTGCATACATATCTAGGGATTTTAGGGAACTGCAAGCCATGCACAATTCCCTTTGTCAGTATGATAAGGAAATTCAGGACTTGTGTGGCAACTTTTATGCTCTGGCAGATAGATTGACAATCTTGGAGGATAATTCAGGTAACATGATTCATGTTTCTATGAGTATCTTACTACATCTAAAGTGGAAATTTGGTTCTCTCAAGCAACATATCTTCAAGCTGGAGAATTTGGGTGTTCTCCTCCTCAATCAACTCTAATATGTGGCCAATTAATTCCTAGAATTTGTAGCTTTGTTTTCTCTATGAATTATGAATTGTTCCACCCCTTCTTGCTCTAGAAGGATATGCATGGTTTCAAGGGATGTTCTTTTTGTCTATGTATAATATTTGAAGGTGAACCTCCTAAAAACTCATGGATTCCATCTCATAACTCCTTTGTGTTCTTCGAGGATGTTTTTTATAAATAAATAAAAATTCCCCAATGTTTGTTTAATGGTAGCCTTTCTCAAATCTTAGCAGACATTGAAATGGATGACTGAGTATTATCTTTGGAATTAAATAGACATTGCAAATATTAGTCATTTCCCAAAACCTAAACAACATTTGCATTTAATATCCAACCAAACTTAGTTTACCTTTATGACAAAGATAAAGAATCACCTCCTTATGAAACTAAATTCTTTAACCTTCCAAAAGTAATGCAACTGGAATGTAATGTGAATGACTACTTTGAAAAGAGTTTCCTATCCATGAATAATGATCTTATGTGTTGCATAATCTCTCTTGAAGTGTGGAATATATTATTATGTTAATATGGAGATGAATGAGGGACCAATAAGAGGGGTGCATGCAAAAATAATTTTCAAAGGTGTTGGTTATTGTCTACTATTATGTATATGTCAATATGCATTAGAGCTCTAGATGATTAGGTATAGGAATGAGATAATCCCCTTCATAATTATTAATAATAGAAACCTCAAGTTTGATTGAAGGATTGAAATATGCTACACTCCCCTTGTGTGAGAAAATGAATAGTAGTGATATTAATGAGGAGGGTGGTGAGAAAGGAATATTATGGCATGAATGAATTGAAAAGCTCTTAAGATATGAGTTAAATATTTGGCTAGAATTTCAATATGCTTATAATTATCTAGTTATATGTTTATCATTGTTCATGGTTTGTTTTAAAATGTTGTATGGATTATTCTATATAAGTTTTAATAACTTTCTTATGGGTCTTGGATTTGTAATAAGTTGTAAAAGCCTCTATATTCTTCTAAATTTCAATTTTTTTGGCTAAAATATCTAGGGTTTTACCTACCTATTCACTTAGCTTAAGTGAGATTTTGGACCTTCATGGGCTTTGTTTTTTTTCCCTTCACTAGAAAGGGGTTGGGTTTCCTTTTGTATTTGATTTTTTGGTGCATTTCTCAACCCATACTATATGCCTTATCAAATTCCATGCTAGTGTTAGTTTTTCTTTGGCCTCTAGGCTCTAGAGAATTTTTGGGTCGAGTCCCAACCTTCTCTCCCCTGATATCATACCTAAAGGCTTCACCATTATTGGTAAAGGTGCAACAAGGTGTTGCACGTTGTATCAAGATGTGATACATGCCTTTTGTGATCTGGGTTTATATTCTGCCCTTCTTAACCCTCATGCATCCAAGATATTGCATGCTTGACTTTATTTAGGTCTCATCATGCTTGACCCCTCACCCAAGACCAAGACATATCCCTCATCATGATTTTATTTGTATCTACATGTGCAACCAGTGCCTTTTATGAAATTCCCTACGATTCTAGTGCAAGTACTTTATCTACATGGTGCAAGGTCTAATTATATATCATTACATGAATTTTTGGCCCACTCCAACTCTAGGTTTTTAATCCATGTCAACAATATCTTGTAATTTGGAGGATCTTAACTGATCGAAATTCATCCAACCAGGGTGGTATCTAAGATTAGAGGGATTTTTTACCGTATATGTTATGATTAAGGTTGATTAGTTGTGGTCACCTCATTTAATGCATTTGAACACTATAACATCTAAAATTATGTATCTCTCCACTTGTAAATGGTTCTAATTTGGTTCATATTGTATTATTTACGAGGGCAAGCTCAACATATTCATTATTGGCACTTAAGTTACAATGAAACCGCATGTCACTTCAATTCTCACCTTCATAATTCATTTGTCTATACCAACAATATATGCATATTAGAGTAGTTCTATAGTGTCCTAATTTTTTGCTTGGTTTGGAATTATTATCTAGTTTATTGTTGCATCTTTGTTAAGTTGATGATTGCAATTAACCACTTAAGTACATATGCATACTTTGTATGGTTCTTGTAATACTCATTTTCTTCTAGTCTATATTTTTTAATCATAATAAGCTTATCTTGGGTGGCATTGTTGTCATAATAATCACCCCTTTAGTCACATCAATTCTGGGTGACCAAATACGAACACTTTGTTTTAGTGTAACTAAATCACACAATTTGACCAACCTTCCTACATATTAAAGAACATTCCACAATGGATAAATTAATGTTATTGATGTTGATTTTCTTAGTGCAATAGAAATTAGCACAACATTTCTGAAAATTTGATAATTAATTTAGATGTTGATCTTCTTTTAAATTATTCCAATATGTAATTCAACAATTTTACTTCATAAATTCAACTATAAAGAATAGTAGAACAATAGAGATCACAATGCACAAAGAGAAAATAATATTTACCCTAGGAAAACCTGCCAAGGGGGGAACCCAACAATCTCTTTAATAGATAAATTCTTCTATTCAATAAGAGAAACACCTAGACCTAGTGTCAAACCTGATAAACCCCTCCAAGTCAAGCCTCCCATTCTGATCCAAAATTTCACACTACCTGTCCTTGCCTAGAATTTTGGCCCTCTTACAACTGCCATTTGCCCCATAATTTTGACCCCCTACAATAGAAACTTCCCAGAAAAATTGTGAACCAGAAGAAAAAGAATATCCACATGTGCATGCTTCAGAGAGATATACAAAGATATTAAATCCATCTTCTTCTTCGTCCTCTTTGTCTTTCTTGTCCTTCACTTGCTTGAGAGAGAGATGTGAATTGGTGGTGGAAGAATGAGGTCAAGTTGCAATTATATAGTGATCTCTCTTGGGTGAATGGGTGTGTCTTTTTCCTAGGACGACTTGAGTTGGAGGGATGCTGACTTGAAAATTTTTGGAGACAAAAATTATAATTCCAAAATTCAAATTTTCTTCTTTTAAAAGTTGCAATGGGATTTTGACTCAAAATGAATTTTCTTTTGACTCTAGCATTTAAAATATGTTTTCCAATAATAAATACAAGTACATCAAGTGGCCAAATATACATAATGAATATTGACCATAATTAAAAATTCAACACTCCCTCTTAACTAGGGAGGTATTCATAATAATTGTAATAGGTGTTCTCAAGTTGACAAATTTATCTAAGAAAAGGTTATATAAAATCATCATCTACCATCACCATCGGCTAGTGGCCATACCCGGGGTGGTACCAAACCCACGACATTGTCATCAGCATATCAAGAATCACTCCTCCAGAGTGATCGATCCTCAAATATCAATGCCTCTCCATAGGCCAAAATGTTGAGACCCTCAACTAGCAAGCACACACTTACCCTTCTTGGTGAGAACTCTCAGCTAAGACCTCACTCAACCCCTCCTTAGTTGGTGATTGGGTCTAGATGTTTAAAGACCTCACTACACCCTACCTGGTTTTTTATCGGGTCTAGATGTTAAAGGACCTCACTAAACCCTCCCTGGTGTGTGACTGGGTCCAAGACCTCACTACACCCTTCCAGTGTGTGATCAGTTCCAAATAAAAATAGACCTCACTACACCCTTCCGGTGTGTGATCAGTTCCAAATACAAATAGAACTCACTACACCCTTCCGGTGTGTGATCAGTTCCAAATACAAATAGACCTCACTACACCCTTCCATTGTGTGATTAGGTCTCTTATGAGAGGCACTCACTCAACCCAATAATTGAGCAATCTGGGCCTATTGGACCACTCCCCCTTTTAGGAGAATGTCCATATGTGTTCCATACATGTCAACACTCCCTCTCAACGAGAGGGGTAATCTCCACAAGCCTCGACTTGTCTCTAAAGTACAAAAACTTCTCTCTAGGCAACAACTTCGCCAAAATATCAGTTATCTGATCATCAGTGGAGATTTAATCAAGCCTTATCACTCTCCTCTACACCATGTCATGGATGTAGTGATAATTAATCTCAATATTCTTCGACCTGTCATGGAACATGGGATTCTTTGAAAGCTCCACACAACTTTGATATCACAGTGTATCATTATCGGTTTCAACTCTTGGTCAAACAATCCTGCAAACAACTTTCGAAGCCATATTGCTTTGGTACAGACCTCATAGGTTGTGATGTACTATGATTTTTTAGTGTTGAGTGCAACCGACCTCTGCTTCTTTCTCATCAAAGATATCATAACGGAGCTAAAACTGAAGCATACCCTCAAGGTACTCTTCCTGTCATCAACACTTCCAGCCCAATCTACATCTATATATCCCAAAAGTTGTACATCCTTGTCTACAACATATCTCAAGCCATAATTCATAGTACCACATAGATATCTCAAAATGTGTTTTTCTACAATCCAATGCTCGTGTCTCAGTTCCACCTAGAACTAACACAATGTGTTCACGAAAAATCATATGTTCAGTGTTAGGTCCCTATATTACTAGTGTAGTCCATTATTGTTGTTAGTGTAGCCCCCTTATTGTTATTGCTATACCCCTATAGCTCCCATATTGTTATTATTATGCCCATAAAAGCCACTATGGTTATTGTTGTGCCCTTCCATTATTATTGTTAGGTCGGCTAGGATTATATTATGACCCCATGGACTCCTATATATAGAAAGGAGGTTTTTTCATTTGTATCATCCAATAATTGTTCATTTATGTAATGTAAAGGAGGTTTCCCCCTTGAAATGGATGATTTCTAAGGTGTTGATCTCTCTTTTCTTCTATTTCGGGAGCTGGTTTCATAACATTTGGTATTAGAGCTTTGGATTCTAGGGTTTCGCTGCTTCAAACAGGTCTTCGTGGCATTTTTGATATAATTTTTTTTCTACGAAGGTTCAGAAGCTTAAAAAAAACCCATTTGCGAAGAAATATTGAGGAACTTCATGTAAAAATTTCCGATCTTGGTTCGCAATATTTTTGGAGATATGATATGTGGAAGTTAGGGTTTTTGCAGGCTCCCAAATTTCATCTCAAAGAGGTCACCTTGGGAAAATAGTCATAACTCTCTCTTTGAGCATCAGATTGGAATTATGTAAAAAGTGGCCGATAGTACACAGACTGTAGTTTCCTGTGTATCAATTCTAGAGCTGAAGGAGGAAACTATGACATGCGGCATGCCGTACAAGTTTTCTCTACTAGACCAATCCATAATTAGGTCATTGTGGTAGATTGGGCATAACTTTTTCTTGAAGAATCCAAATTAGGTTAGACCTATGGAATTGGAAAGAAGATTCAGAGGGCTACTAAAGTACCCCCTAAAAATAATTCAACACCCATTTAAGCCCTCATAAGCCTCTACTATGACTCATGAAAAGGAAGAGGGGCAACATGATATATCAAAATTACAAAGCAAGTGCAACAACTTTCGCTCTCGCAAAGAGCAAAAAAAAATGAAATAGAAGTTTTGAAGAAATGCGTGGAAGCTAAGATGGATGCAATGGAAGAAAAAATGAAATATAACATGGAAGACATTAAGAATGATCTAAAAAAAGACATGGAAGGTTTGACAAAGTTGATACAAGAAATTATTCCTAATGGCGAAAAGATATTAGAGGAAACTCATAATGAGAACAAAATAAATGTTAATCTTGATTTCATTAATCCTAATGTTGGATTGAAGACCCACCATATTCTAAAGATCGATATGAGGAATTTTGATGGCAAGGATCCCGTATCATGGATACTATAGATGGAGCAATATTTTGATCTCAATAATGTGCAAAACACACAAAAGGTACTCATTGCAACTTTATATTTAGAACAAAATACATTTGTATGGTATCAATGGCTTTGTTCCCGTAAAAAAATTTCCACTTGGTCAATTTTATGGAGGAAACGATAGCACATTATGAGGATACAAAGAGCAACACATGCTTTAGCCAATTGATAAATCTCAAACAAAAGGGTTCAGTGGTGGAGCACATTGAGTACTTCCAAAAGTTGAATATAAGGGTAACTAATATTCCAGATGAAAACATGATTGATGTCTTCATAGGGACTTTAAAGGATAACATCCAACATGAGGTTCACCTTTGGGAACCTGATTCATTGGAGAAGGCATTTAGGTTGGAAAGAAAAAATGAATGTAAAATTATGGCGACAAGGAAGCCTACCACTCACATCTATAAAGATGGAAGTGTTGCTACTCCTAGACTTCCACAACCTACAAGGTTGACACCACAAGAATTGGAACTAAAAGGAGAAAAAGGGCTTTGCTATAGGTGTGATAGAAAATACACTAAAGGTCATAAGTGTGCTGAGAAGAAATTATTTTACATATATTGTGAAGAGGAGGAAGAAAATGAACAAGAAACTTAAAAATAAGAGGATATACACCAGTAACCAACCCTAGAGAAAGAAGAAATGAGTTTGACCATATCCTGTAATGCATTGGCAGGATTTACCACTCCTTAAAATCTCAAGATAGAAGGACATATCAAGAAGAAAAAGGTAATAATGTTGATTGATCCGGGTAGTACCCATAATTTTATTCATAGTAATATAGCCAAGGAATTTAATTGCTTCATATACCCAACACCAGAGTGTCAAGTGATGGTTGAAATTGGAGGAACTATAAATTTCTCTGGAAAATTCCGTAATATCAAGCTAACCACGGGGGAATATGTATTGAATATTCCAATGCTTTCCATTTCAATGGGAGGTGTTGATGTTGTACTAGGAGTACAAAGGTTACAATCTTTGGGGATGGTAGCTTTTAATTTTCAAGAAATTTTATTGATTTTTTTTTGGAAGGAAAGGAAGTTGAATTAAGGGGTATCACAGGGACGCCGAGAAAGATAATAAGCTCTAATGTCATGACAAATATTTTTAAGAATGAACACCGAGGCATAATTGCACAACTATTCTCACTAGAAGTTCCAACATCAAAATCATCTATTTCTCCAAATCTCCAAAAATTCTTGGAAAATCATTCCAAGGTGTTTGAAACTCCCAAAGGACTCCCACCTATTCGTGAACATGATCATTCTATTCATTTGTTTCCAGGAAGTGTTCCTCAAAACATTAGGCATTACAGATATCCTTATGTACAAAAGAGCGAAATTGAACGTATGATTGAAGAAATGTTAGAGGCTAGTATAATTCAACCTAGTCAAAGTTCTTTCTCTGCTCCAGTGGTATTGGTGCATAAGAAGGATGGATCATGGTGCATGTGTCCGGATTATAGGGAGCTCAATAAGCTCACTATTAAAGATAAATTTCCCATTCTTGCTATTAATGAATTATTGGATGAATTACATGGAGAAATTTATTTTACCAAGTTGGATCTTCGTTCAAGATATCATCAAATTAGAATGAAGACTGAAGATATTCCGAAAACATCATTTCGAACTTATGAGGGTCATTATGAAGTTTTGGTCATGCCTTTTGGCCTTACCAATGCACCTTCTACATTTGAAGGGTTGATGAATTCCATTTTCAAAGCCTTTCTTAGAAAATTTGTGTTAGTATTTTTTGATGATATATTAATCTACAACAGGTCTTGGAAGGATCATGTTCAACATGTTGACAGGGTGCTCAAACTATTGGAGAAGAAACAATTATATGCAAAAACCTTCAAATGTTTCTTTGGATTACAAGAGGTGGAATATATAGGTCATATTGTATCTCAGGAGGGTGTTAAGGTAGACCCTAACAAAATTAAATCCATTAAGGAATGGAAATTCCCCACAACCATAAAGCAGTTGCGAGGATTTCTCGGGTTAACAGGGTATTATCGCAAGTTTTTTAAGAATTATGAGAGAATAGCAGCACCTCTAAAAAAACTATTGAAGAAAGATGCATTTTCATGGACTCTTAAAGCAACTAAGGCCTTTGAACATCTTAAAGAGGCAATGTGCCTAGCACCGGTCTTAGCTACACTAGACTTCACATAAACCTTTATTGTGGAATGTGACGCCTCAGGAAATGGAATTGGTGTTGTTTTAATACAAGAAGGAAGACCCATTACTTTTGAATGTTGTCCAATCAAGGAATGTATTTACATAAAGCTATTTATGAGAAGGAAATGTTGGAAATACTACATGCACTAAAGAAATGGTGACCTTACCTAATGGGAAGACACTTCAAGGTAAAAACTGATCATGATAGTCTTAAATACTTTTTGAAACAAAGAATATCTTTAGAAGAGCAACAAAAATGGGTCACGAAGATGTTGGGTTATGAATTTGAAATCATCTACAAAAAAGGGAATCTAAATGTTGTTGCAGATGCATTCTCAAGAAAGGATGAAGAGGTGGAAGCATTGCTTTGTGCCATTTCTATTATCCAACCAGATTGGATAATCGAAGCAAGGGATGAATGGAAGAATGATGAAGAAGTGTGGACACTCATTCAAAAGTTGCAGCAAGATCCTGGTACATCTGATACATTTAGTTGGAAAAATGATTCCTTATGGTACAAAGATTGCTTATATCTTTGTAAGAATTACCAACTAAAAAAAAGATTCTTTTGGAATTTCACACATCTCCCTTAGGAGGATGCTCGAGATTTTAAAAACTTACCACAGTGTGAAGAAATAATTTTTATGGGATGGCCTTAAATATGATATTCAAAAGTTTGTGGAAAAATGTTTGTTTTACCTAAGTCTTAAGGAAAGAGTGTCATCATGGTGGTAGTTGATAGACTTACCAACTGTGCACACTTTTGTGCATTATCTCATCCATTAAAAGCAAGTACATTTGCTACTGCATTTATGGAAACAATTCAAAAGCTACATGGAAACCCAGAGATTATTGTAAGCGGCAAAGATCCCATATTTACTGTAAATTTTTGGACGAAATTATTTTCTTGTTTGGGTACTCAACTAGCTCATATCTCATCTTATCATCCTCAATCCGATGGAAAAACTGAGATAATGAATAAATTTTTGGAAGGATATCTTCGTTGTTTTGTATCTGATAAAAAAACACAATGGTTCAAGTGGTTACCTCTGGCTGAATGGTGGTATAACACTTCCTTCCATACTACAGAAAAAATGACCCGATTTATGGCACTTTATGGATATCATCCACCGTCCATCACATCATATTTAAGAGAAAATTCTAAGGCTCAAGCAGTGGAAGATCACGTCGAGCATCAACAACAAGTTCTCCAATTATTAAAGGATAACCTAGATTTGGCACAAAATCGGATGAAACAACATGCATATCAACATCGCAATGAGAGAAGTTTTGATGTACTATACTGGGTATTCTTATGGCTACAACCATACAAAAAAATGTCCCTCAAGCAAGCTAGAAAGGATAATAAATCATCACCAAAGTACTATGGTCCTTACAAGGTGTTGCAAAATATTGGTACTATGGAATACAAATTGGAGCTTCCTACTTCTTCTCGAGTGCACCCAATTTTCCATGTTTCATGCTTAAAGAAGGTTATAGGTGACAAAATTCCATTTCAAACAATATTTCCAGAACTTGATGAGGAAGGAAAAATCATATTGGAACCTGAAGTAGTCACGGAAACAAGAACTCGACAACTACCAAATCAATCAATTTCATAGTATCTCATCAAGTGGAAGAACTTACCCACTAAAGATTCCACAGGTGAGGATGATAATTTTATACAAAAGCATCCAGAGTTACTCAAGCGTTGAGGACAACACTTTTTTGAAGGAGAGGGGTATGTTAGGTCCCTATATTACTAGTGTAGTCTATTATTGTTGTTACTATAGCCCCCTTATTTTTATTTTGTACCCTTGTAGCCCCCATATTGTTATTATTGTGCCCCATAAAAGCCACTATTGTTATTGTTGTGCCCTTCCATTATTATTGTTGGGTTGGCTAGGATTATATTGTGACCCCATGGTCTCCTATATATAGAAAAGAGGTTTTGTCATTTGTATCATCCAATAATTGTTCATTTATGTAATGTAAATGAGGTTGCCCCCTCGAAGTGGATTATTTCTAAGGCGTTGATATCTATTTTCTTCTATTTTGGGAGTTGGTTTCATAACATTCAGCCTTGTGTTAACCAAATACATCAATGAACCAATCAATTTCTGAAACATAGATGGATATACCAAAATAGAATTATATCCCCTCAACTTCTTCAAGTTAGTCACCATGGGAGTGGTCATGGATTTTCAATCCATCATACCAAATTTCTAAAGGATATTTATAACATACTTTCCTTGACTAAAGAAAACCTCGCTAGGATTTTTCCATACTTCCAATCCCAAGTAATAGTGCATCAACCTAAGATCCTTCATATCGAACTCAAAATCCAATTGCTTCTTACAATGAATGATGAGAGACTCGACACTTTTCATAAACAATTCATAAACATATAGCAAGAGAATCACATGTGCATTATTCACAACCTTAGAATAAAGGTTTGGATCAAATTTTATCTTGGTAAATCCCTATCCTGTCATATAGTTGTCAATATGAACATACCAAACTCTTGGAGCTTACTTGAGTCCATACAAGGACTTCTTTAGCCTGCAAACATGAAACTCCTTTCCATGCACCTAAAAACCTTGAGGCTAATTTATGTACAACTCTTCCTCAATCACACCATTGAGGAAAGTAGTCTTCACATCCATCTGAAGCAACAAGATAAATAATGGATCTAATGGAGGTGTACTTGGAAATTGGAGCAAAAGTCTCATCATAATCTTCTCCCTCTTTCTAGTAGAACCCTCTAGCCACGAATCGTGCCTTGTATTTATCAATACTTCCATATGCAACATGCTTGATCTTATATATCCACTTGTAAGTCACTATTTACTTCCCTTCTGACCTAGGCACAATATCCCAAACATCATTCTTCATAATCGGTTGATATTCTTCATTCATGGCCTCCTTCCACACTTGTTGGATGGTTGCTTCTTCATAGGTGGAAGGATCAACATCAATAAGGTTAGTCATGATAGTTGCATAGCTAGAAAATATCTTAGGCTTATTAACTTCCCTATATGTGCCATCAAGAGTTGCATGTCCTTATATCTATTCCAATGTGGATCTAAGCCATGCTAGTCTCTTCCTAATCTCAAGAAAAATAAATTATTCTATCGGTTCATGAGGCCCTTATGGCTCTTTAGGAAATTCTGTAGAACTTGGAACATTCACCTTTCGAAGCCTCATGCTTTACCTCATGGGAATCCATGGAAACTTCCTTAGACCTCAAATATGCAACCTTTTCATTGAACGTGATATCTCGATTGACCTTGATGTGTTGTTTCTCTAGAAAATAAATTCTATAGGCCTTTGATGATTCACTATAACCAACAAATATGCCTTTGTTTCCTAAAGGTTCTAGCTTGTTCCTTTTATCCTTAGGAACATGAATGTAGACAGGAAAACCAAATATTCTCATATGCCCAACCTCTAGCTTTCTTTTATAAAACGTTGCTTCAGGAGTCATACCTTCCAGAATTTGATGAGGGATTCTATTTTGAAAGTATACTACTGCCAACGATGCCTATCCCCATAAGAAAAATGGTAAATACAAAACATGCATCATAGCCTTGACACATTATTTAATGGACCTATTCTTTCGTTAAGTGACAAAATTCTATTATGGATTATAGGGAACAATCAACTCCCTCTTAATCCCAACTTCCTTACATAAAGAAGCGATTTCCTTCAAGGTGTATTATCCTCCATTGCCATATCTCAAGATTTTGATCTTCTTACCTGCCAAGTTTTTCCACTTCATCTTTTAAATCTTGAGAATTAATGAAAACTTCATCCTTGGTCTTCAAGGGATAAATCCACATCTTACAAGAGAAGTCATCAATGAATGTTACATAATACAATGAACCTCCAACTGATCTCATAAGCATCAGACCACATACATCAGAATGAATCAAATCTAAAACTACTTTATATCTATTCTCACTACTTGGAAATGGTTTCTCGATTTTCTTTCCAAGTGAACAAACCTTACATACCCCATCATGCTCTATCTACAAGTCAGGAACTCATGAAACTATTTGACTCAATTAAGGAAATTTTCTATAATCAAGATGACCATATCTTCTATGCCATAGCTCACTTGGATTGATTTCATCATGAACTAGGGATTGAAATGGTTGACTTACAAGCCTATATAATATTCCATCGTGAATCCAAATAAACCTAGCATCATCTATACTAGAGCCCTTGGACCATACAAGTACTTTTCCATCCATTTTATCTTCCAAATTAGAAATATAGACAAGATTCCTTTTCAAACCTGGTACACATAGAACATTGTTGAGATGAAAATTATTACCAAATTCTATCTCTATGGATACCTTTCCAACTCATTTGAATACATAGTTGTGTTTTTCTCCTAGCTCAACGCTTTGGGACAACCTCTTTTCCATCCTGCTAGAAATATTTCCATGCTCTCCGATCATATGCCTCGATGCACCACTTTAACCTTCTTTTGATCTTGTTCAACATTAGCTACGGAAGCATTTTCCCTTTCTCTTTTTGTTGTTAGACACCTTAGGAAAATCCCGTTTGAAATGTTCAAATTTCTGAAAACCATAACATTGAATATTAGACATGTCCTTCTTTTGGGAAGACTTATTATGTTGCAGACCAAACTTCTTTTTCCCTTTGTTTTTGAAGCGAGCTGCAAATGCTTGAGAAGCTTATTCCATCTTTTCTCTTGACATAAACCTTCATTCCTCTTGAGCAAAATATGTCCATATTTTTTCAAATGAAGGAGCTTCCTTCCAGATGCTTATACCTGTTGAAAATACATCCCATGATATAGGAAGACCATTGAGTGTTGTAGTCACAAGTTCTTGATCAGGAACAAATTCTCCAATTGCTTGAATTTGGTCTCTTATTTAAGAAATATTCACGAATTATGAAGCCATGGTGTCATCATTCATCATCCTTATATCACAAAGCTCATTCTTCAAACTCATGGATTGACCAATATTCTTGATAGTGTACATATTAGTTAGGGCATCGTAGATCTTCTTGGAAGTATCATGCTTTGAAATGCAGGGGATTAGATGATATCTAATGGAGTCTATTACAAAACTCATGGCAGTGATCTCATCCTCCTTAAAATTCTGTTTCCCTGTAGAATTTGTTGGTTCTACAACCTTCCCTATTACAATTTACAAAACCTTGTTCTTAGCAAGAATAAGATCAATTCTAAGTTCCAAGCTATGAAGTTTGTTGCTCTTTCCAACTTGTTCTCATATTTCATAGAGGAATCCATGCATGCAAAACAACAAGGACTTCGATAAAGTGATCTTCTAGGGTTTCTTCAAAGGTGATCTCAACGTTCCTTTCTTCACCAAAGCTCTGATACCATGTTGATTTTCTTAGTGCAGTAGAGATTAGCACAATATTTCTAAAAAAATAATAATTACTTTTGATGTTAATCTTATTTTAAATTATTCTAATATATCATTTAGCAATTATACTTCAGAAACCCAACCATAAAGAACAGTAAAATAGCATATATCATAATGCACAAAGAGAAGACACAATTTACCCTAGGAAAACCCACCAAGGAGAAAAACCAACAACCTTTTCAATAGAGAATTTCTTCTATTCAACAAGAGACATACCTAGACCTATGGTCAAACCTGGTCAAACCCTCCATATCAAGCCTCCCAATCTAATCCAAAATTTCGTACTACATATCCTTGCCCAAAATTTTGGCCCTCTTCTAACTTCAAGTTGCCCTAGAATTTAAACCCATGCAACTACCCAAAATTTCACCCCCCTCCAACATAAAATGTATAGGAAAACTGCAAATTAGAAGAGAGAGAATCTATCCACATGGGCAAGCTTCAGAGAGAGAGAGAAAGAGATGCAATTCATCTTCTTTCTCGCCCTTCTTGTCCTTCACTTGCTTGCCTCGACACTTTCTTGAGAGAAAGATGTGAATTGGTGGTGGAAAAATGAGGTCTAGTTGCCTTTATATAGTGATATGTCTTGGGCGAATGGGTGTGTCTTTTGCCTAGGCCGACTTGACATGGAGGGAGGTTGACTTGACACCTTTTGGAGCCAAAAATTACAATTCAAAAGTTCAAATTTTCTTCTTTTAAAAGTCATAATGTATTTTCACTCAAAATAAATTTTCTTTTGACTCTAGCATTTAAGATATGATTTCCAATAATAAATACAAATACATCAAGTGGCAATATACATTATGAAGACCAACCATAGTTACAAATTCAATAGTTATCACCATGTTTAGGAGGGATCCTCAAACCTTTCCTTGGTTGAGAACAAAAAAAATATTTTAGAGGGAGAAGAAAGGGCAATGAACATGATATAAATATATATGGTATCAAAAGGTAGGTCCACTTGGATTACCATACCCTCTACTACTCTCTAGTAAGTATATGTGTGTCAAAAAGTAGGTCAACTTGGATCAACATACCCTCTACGAGTCTCTAGTAAGTATATGTGTGTAGACACACACATAATTACTTGAGACTCCTAGAGGGTATGGTGATCCAAGTGGACCTACATTTTAATACCACACACACACACACACACATATGTGTGTGTGTGTTATTTTTTGTAGCATCGGATGCCTTCTAGTCACAAAACTTTGTGGAGAGGCTAGAATAAATGAGTTCTCCAAAACCAAGAATCGTTTCTGGAAATTCCACCTAGAAATGTCTCAATTAGATTATTAACTGATTTTTAAATATTTCCTAAGTCTAAAGTTAGGGAATATGGTTAATTAATTAGTATTAATTGAGATAAACTGAGAATCATCTAGAAACTCACACGGATCGATAGGGAATTAATCTGGGACATAAATTATGTTTTAATGTTGGCCGTTGGTGCTCCAACAAAATATTATAAGAAGTTGATGGGTACATGGAGAACACACCAGTGTAGTTACTGAGTTGCCCAGGCAGTTCGATTTTCTCAGTGGTTGTGATTCAGGAGAGAAGATAGAGCTAGAGGGTGAGTAGCAGGTGAGAGAGGAGAGCAACAAAATTCCAAGAGGAATATTTCCAACTTCTGGAAGAGGGAGAGTGAGAAAGGGTGAATTCCATAGTAGCTCTACGCAGAGAGTAATGCAAAGGCTCCAGTGTGAAGATAGAGGGTCCATCTTAGAGGTAGAAATTTGCATTGGAGTGTGAGAAAATTCTCACAAAAATTCTCTCAGCATTTTCCTCAGATTAGATTTCAAGTAGATCATCTCAAATTCTTGTACACAGATTTTCTGCTGAAGAATAATAAGAAAACCCTCATCTGTTGCACTGATTTTCCCAATTTGGGTTTTTCTGAGGACATTTGTCCAAAAATAATCGTGTTAATATTCTTGTGTGTGTGCTAGAATTTCTAAGTTTCCAGTATTTTATTTTCCGCAAAAAAATTATTTTGAAAATTGCATTTGTGATTTTATTTGTTGTTTGCCGTAGCAAATAAACTACATAATTAAATTTACAGTAAGAAGAATAATTTCCAGTTGTTGCAATAGATGAAACCCTAGGGGGTAGCACAGTCACTTTTCAAAAGGGTTGAGTCACTTGAGGAGAATCAATTTTTTCTGAGAGAGCGATATAATTTTTTTATCTCTCTAGATCGAGTAGCTCTAGTGGTAGAGGGAGAAGCCCCATATTTTTCGCAGAGCAGATATCTAGTTGGATGCAGTAGTTTTGAAATATTTTTCTAGAGCAGAATCAATGTCAATAGGAAAGAGGAATAACACACTAAATTATTCATCATGGCCATGGACATAACTAATAGTGAGGAAGCTTCAGATTTGTCTTCCAGTTTGGAGGACGAATTTTCTTGCTTGTCAGGATCAACTTCACTAGGTGTCTGGCATATATATAGTGGAGCATCAACTCCTATGACAGATGTTAGAGAATATTTCTCTAGCTACAAGGAGGAGTAGATGGAATTCCATATTACTATGGGCAACATAACAAAAAGTACTCCAGTAGGGAGAGGTAGCATATATTTTCGGAGGGATTCAAGAGCCACCACTAGCACTACAAATGTATTGCATGTGCCAGGATTGGGTATGAACTTGATTTTAGTATCTTGGTTGCAAGAGAAGGGGTGTGATGTCCACTTCGTGGGGAAGAAAGTGTATGTCAAACACTCAAGCTGGAAGAAGCTAAAAAAAATTGGAGCTTGAAGCAACAAATGGTACAGGTTACATCTCAACGCTCCAATGTCACTAATAGGTAGTAACAGTAGTAGTGGGAAGGAGATGAATGAGTTATGGCATAGGAGAATGGGACATCTACACGATGGAGCACTCAAGCTGCTCATAGAAATTATAACAAGGGTTCTAGAACTTAGTAAGGAACATGATGATGTGTGGATAGGATGCATACTTAGGAAGTATGCTAAGGCAACATTTCCAAGAAGTGACAACATAGAAGAAGGCATGTTAGGACTTATACATTCAGATATTCGTGGCCCGATGTCAAATAGAGCTCTTAGTGGTGTTGAATACTTCGTCACCTTTATTGATGATCATTCCAGGAAAACCTGGATTTACTTCTTGAAAACCAAAGATGAGGTCTTTGATTGGTTCAAAGAGTTTAAAGCTCTCGTGGAGAATGCGATAGGGAAGAAGATCAAGGTACTTTGCTGAGATAATGGTGGAGAATACATTGATAAAAACTTCACAAACTTTTGCGTGAAGGAATGCATAAAAAGAGAATGGATAACTCAATATAATCCTTAGAAGAATGGGGTAGCGAAGCAAAAAAATAGAACTATAGTTGGGGCTGCAAAGGCCATGTTATATGACCAGGATTTACCCAGATTTTAATGGGCAGAGGCATGTCACATGATGATGTATATTCAAATCAGAACTCCTCATAGAGCATTGGGGAAGAAAACGAAAGGAGTCTTCACAGGGAGGAAGCTAGAAGTTAGTCACTTGAAGATTTTTGGTAGTGTGGCTTATTGCCACGTGTCAGATGAAAAACATACCAAATTGGATCATATTGTAGAAAAGGGGTTTCTCGTCAGGTATAGCGAGACCTCAAAGGAATATAAGATCTACATTCCTAGCAGTAGGAAGATTGTAGTGAGACGAGATGTAAAGTTCATGGAGGACCAAGATCTTAAGAGATCTTGACAGATGCCTGCAGGTGATCAGAATCAGTGAGTAGAAACTCCTTTACTCCAGCAGTAGGGGAAACCAGTGGGACCGACAGGAGGACAGTCTAAGGGATCGAGTACAATGACTAGTACCAGTATTTCCTTAGGGGTAGGATATCCAAGGAGTTCTTAGCAGACGGAGCAACGGGGATAAGAGGAGGAGGAGCGAGTTGAACCTCCCACCACCAGTGGAAGAGTCAGCAGAGAAGTTCATCAGACGTTGAGAGATGCAGGAATTTATTGGAACTCATAGGACGAACAAGAGACAACGCAGAAAACCTAGCAGGTATCAAGCTTTGGTAGCTTAGGTTGCAAAACCTTCCAACTTTCAGGAATCCACACAACATCATGTATGGGCAGATTCCATGGTATAAGAGTATAGATTTATCATGAAAAATGATGTTTGGGAGGTAGTTCCAAGGCCATAATACATATCACTTGTAGGTTCTAGATGGATCTACAAGATCAAGTACGTCGCAGATGGAAGTGTGGAGAAGTACAAGGCTAGGTTCCTGGCAAAGGGGTATGCAAAAAAATACGGAATTGATTACGAGTAAAACTTCTCCCCAGTTGCCAGGTACACTTCTATCAAGTCAGTTATATCCCTAGCAACTCATATGGGATAGTAGATTCACTAGATGGACATCAAGACAACATTCTTGAAAGGGGTGATAGAGGAAGAGGTGTACATAGAACATCTAGAGGGCTTCAAAACTCATGAGGGTCGCACTCATGTGTATATACTGAAGAAAGAACTATACGAGCTCAAGCAAGCTCAAGGGCTTGGTATGGTCGGATTGACAGTTACTTGCAGTAAATGGGATTCATCAAGAGTGATGCAGATCCAAACCTATACTATTTGATGGTAGAAGGTGGGCCACTCATTCTAGTTTTTTATGTGGTTGATATATTTTTGAGAGGATCATTAGAGCTCATAGAAGAGTGTAAAGGAACCTGGCAGCAGAGTTCGACATGAAGGATCTCGGGTTGATGCATTATTTTCTAGGATTGGAAGTATGGCAGAAGAATGGGAAGATCTTCCTTGGACAAGGAAGACACACTACAAATATTCTAAAGAGGTTCAAAATTCAGGATTGCAGACCCATGAATATGCCCATTATCACAAATTAGAAGAAGATAGATGCATCAAATGACAAGGATGTCTACCCCACCTTGTATAGACAACTCATTGGGTCTCTCATGTATCTGTTCAACACTAGGCTAGGCATTTGTTTCACTATCAATATCCTAAGTGCGTTCATGGTAGTACCAAAGAGGGTACATTGGGAAGCAGCGAGGCACATTTTGAGATATGTGCGCAACACAATCGAGTATGGGTTGAGGTATACTCAAGGGGATGACGTCAGACTATGTGGGTTCACAGATACAAATTGGGCAGGAAGTTAAGTGGACATGAACAATACCTTTGGGTACTGCTTCAGTGTTGGATCAGGGATGGTTTCTTGGTGCAACAGGAAGCAGAAGTCAGTAGCACTGAGCTCTGCAGAGGTGGCAGCCAATGCAGCTACATGCGAAGCTATATGGCTTAGGAAGATGCTAGTAAGCTTGTTCAGGTAGATGATGGAAGCAACTAACGTTAACTGTGATAATAAAAGTTGCATAAATCTCTATGAGAATCCAATGTTTCATGACAGGTTGAAGCACATAGATATTAGATGCCATTTCATCAGAGAATGTGTACAACGTGGGGCAGTCCAACTATAGTTTATTCCCACAGGAGATCAAGTGGCAGACATACTCACAAAATATTTAGGAAGAGCTAAGTTCGTCCAATTCAGGGAACAAATGGGTATGGTGGAGAATTTGTTTCAGTAGCAGGGATAGGTTACTTTGGATGATTCTCAGTTGAAGATGTTGCAATTGCAACAATAACATATGAGACTGAGTTGCGGTGCAGATGCAGTGTTAGCAGTAGTTTAGCAGGGTCCGCAGCAGCACAAATGCAGCTCATATTAGAGTTGCGTAGTGGTTGGTGGGAAATAGTAGCCAGACATCAGCAGCATGACAGGAGATGATGCAGAGACAAGGTGTTATGGCAGAATGTGCAACACTAAAACACATTCCTCACTAACAGGGAGTGTTCTTTTTTTGTAGAATCGAATGCGTTCTAGTCACGAAACTTTATGGATAGGCTAGAATACATGAGTTCCCAAAACCCATAAATAGTTTCTGTAAATTCCTCCTAGAAGTGTCTCAGTTAGATTATTAACCAATTTTTAAATATTTACTAAGTCTAAACTTAGGTTATATGGTTAATTAAACTGTATTAATCGAGATAAGGTGAGATTCATCTAGAAACTTACACCGATTGACACGGAATTAATCTAGGCCATCGATTATGTTTTAATCTTGGACGTTGATGCTCAAATAGAAGCTTATGAGAAGAATTTGATCGGTAGATGGAGAGCACACCAGTGAAGTTACTAAGTTGCCCATGCAGTTCGATTTTATCAGTGGCTATGATTCAACAGAAAAGATAGAGCCAGAGGGTGAGTAGCAAGTGAGAGAGGAGAGCAGCAGAATTCTAGGAGGAATATTTCCAGCTTCTGGAAGAGGGAGAGTGAGGAAGGGTGAATTCCATAGTAGCTATGCGCAGAGCCTCCAACGTAATGATAAAGGGTCTAACTCGGGGGCATAAATTTGTAGTGGAGTGTGAGAAAATTCTCACAAAAATTCTCTCAGTATTTTCCTCATATTAGATTGCCAGTAGAGCATCTAAAATTTTTGTACTCAGATTTATTGTTGAAGAATAATAAGAAAACCCTAATATGTTTCACCAGTTTTCCCAAGTTAGGATTTTTCGAGGAAATTTGTCCAAAAATAACTGTGTTAATATTCTTGTGTGTGTGTTAGAATTTCTAAGTTTCTATTATTTTATTTTCCACAGTAATTTTATTGTGAAAATTTTAGTTGTGATTTTATTTGTTGTTTGTCGTAGCAAATAAACTACATAATTAAATTTACAGTTAGAAGACTAATTTCCAGTTGCTGCAATAGATAAAATTTTCACATGGTATCAGAGAAAAGATGATCAACCAAAGAGCTCAATAATGAAGAGAGAAGGATTTTCATTGTTCAGTGAGAGCAACAGATCGAAACCCAGGGGGCAGCATAGTCACTTTGCAAAAGGATCGAGTCACTTGAGGAGAATCAATTTTTTTCTAAGAGAGCAACAAAAAAATTCTATCTCTCTAGATCGAGTAGCTCCGGAGGAGCAACCTTGTATTTTTCGCAGAGCTTATCTCTAACTAGACGCAATATTTTTTCAATAGTTTTCTAGAGAAGAATCAACATCGAGAGGAAAGAGGAATAACACACTAAATTATTCAACATGACCATGGACATAGTTAACAGTGAGGAAACTTCAGATTTGTCTTCCGAGTTGGAGGAAGAATTTTCTTGCTTGTCAGGATCAACTTCACCGGGTGTGTGGTATATAGATAGTGGAGCATCAAATCATATGACAGGGGTTAGAGAATGTTTCTATAGCTACAAGGAGGAGCATATGGACTTCCATATTACTATGGGAAACAAAACAAAATGTACTCCAGTAGGGAGAGGTACCATAGATTTTTAGAGGGAGTCAAGAGCCACCACCAGCACTACAAATGTATTGCATGTGTTAGGATTAGGTATGAACCTAATTTTAGTATCCCAGTTGCAGGACAAGGGGTATGATGTCCACTTTGTGGGGAAGAAAGTGTATGTCAAACACTCAAGATGGAAGAAGGTAAAACAAATTGGAGCTCGAAGAAACAAATTGTACAGGTTGAAACTCGACTCTCCAATGGCACTAATAGGCAGTAACAGTAGCAGTGGGAAGGAGATGAATGAGTTATGGCATAAGAGAATGTGACATCTACAACATGGAGCACTCAAGATGCTCAGAGAAACTGTAACAAGGGGTCCAGAACTTAGTACGAAACATGATGATCTGTGCAAGGGATGCATACTTGGGAAGTATGCTAAGGCACCATTCCCAAGAAGTGACAACATGGCATAGGGTGTGTTAGGACATATACATTCAAATATTTCTGGCCTGATGTCCATTAGAGCTCTTAGTGGTGCTGAATAATTTGTCACCTTTATTGATGACCATTCCAGAAAAACCTAGATCTACTTCTTGAATACCAAAAGATGAGGTCTTTGATCATTTCAAAGAGTTTAAATCTCTCGCAAAGAATGCCACAAAGAAGAAGATCAAGGTACTTTGCTTAGATAATGGTGGATAATAAATTGATAAAAAATTCACAAAATTTTGTGTGAAGGAAGGAATAAAAATAAAATGGACAACTCCATATAATCCTTAGAAGAATGGAGTAGCGGATCGAAAAAAAAGAACTATAGTTAGGGTTGCAAAGGCCATGTTATATGACCAGGATTTACCCAGATTTTTATGGGCAAAGGCATGTAACACAACGGTGTATAATCAAAACAAAAATCATCATAGAGCACTGGGGAAGAAAATGCAAGGAGGAGTCTTCACAGGGAGGAAACCGAAAGTTAGTCACTTGAATATTTTTGGTAGTGTGGCTTATTGCTACGTTCCAGGTGAAAAACTTACCATATTGGATTAGAATGTAGAGAAGGGGTTTCTCATTGGGTATAGAGAGACATTAAAGGCATACATGATCTACATTCCTAGCAGTAGGAATATTGTAGTGAGACGAGACATAAAGTTCACGGAGGACCGAGCTTTTCAGAGATCTCAATAGATGCCCGCAGGTGATCAGAATCAATGAGAAGAAACCCTTTTGGTTCAGCAGCAAGGGAAGCCAGTGGGACCGACAGGAGGACAGTCTCAGGGATTGAGTACAGTGACTAGTACCAATTTTTCCTAGGGGGTAGGAGATCTAGGGAGTTCTCAGCAGATGGTGTAGCAGGGACAGGAGGAGGAGGAGCTGGTTGAACCTTCCACCACCGATGGAAGAGCCAATAGAGAAGTTTGCCAAATATCAAGATATGCAGAGGAGTTTATTGGAACTCCTAGGATAGACAAGAGACAACGCCGACAACCTGACAGGTATAAAGATTTGGTAGCTTAGGTTGTATAACCTTCCAGCTTTCAGGAATCCGCACAACATTAGGTATGGGTAGATGCAATGGTAGAAGAGTATAGCTTTATCATGACAAATGATATTTGGGAGGTGGTGCCAAGGCCAGAAGACATATCAATTGTAGTTTCTAGATGGATCTACAAGATGAAGTACGCTACATATGGAATTGTGGATAAGTACAAGGCTAGGTTCGTGGCAAAGGGGTATGCACAGAAAGAAAGAATAGATCATGAGGATAATTTCGCCCCATTTTCTAGGTACACTTCTATCAGGTCAGTTATATCCTTAGATGGGATGGCAGATTCACCAGATGGACGTCAAAACATCATTCTTGAATGGGGTGATAGAGGAAGAAGTGTACATAGAACAACCAGAGGGCTTTGAAACTCATGAGAGGCGCACTCATGTGTGTAAACTGAAGAAATATCATTATAGGCTCAAGCAGGCTCCAAGGGCTTGGTATGGTCAGATTGATAGTTACTTGCAGTAGATGGTATTCTTCAAGAGTGATGTAGATCCCATCCTATACTATTTGATGGTAGAAGGTGAGCCACTCATTCTAGTTCTATATGTGGATGATATATTTTTGACAAGATCATCATGGCTCATAGAAGACTGCAATAGGAACCTCGCAGCAGAGTTCAAAATGAAGGATCTGGGGTTGATGCACTATTTTCTAGGATTGGAAGTATGGCAGAAGAATGGGGAGATCTTCCTTGGACAAGGAAGATACACTACTAATATTCTGAAGAGGTTCAGAATATAGGATTGTAGATCCATGTCTATGACCATGATCACAAATTGGAAGAATATAGATGCATCGGATGACAAGGATGTCAACCCCACCTTGTATAGACAACTCATTGGGTCTCTCATGTATCTGGTCAACACTAGGCCAGCCATCTAATTCACAGTAAATACCCTAAGTCAATTCAAGATAGAACTGAAGAGGGTACAATGGGTAGCAACAAGGCACATTATGAGGTATTTTCACGACACAATCAAGTATTGCTTGATGTATACCCGAGGGGATAACGTTAGACTATGTGGGTTCACAAATGCAGATTGGGCAGGAAATTCAATGGACGGGAAACTTACCTCTGGTTACTACTTCAGTGTTGGATCAAGGATGGTTTCTTGGTGCGGGAGGAAGCATAATTCAGTAGCACTAAGATCTACAAAAGCAGAGTATATGGAATCCAACACAAATACGTGCGAAGGTATATGGATTTGGAAGCTGCTAGTAAGTTTTTTCAGGCAGAGGATGCAAGCGACCAAAACCTACTGTGATAATAAAAGTTTCATAAAGCTCTTTGAGAATCCAATGTTTCATGACAGGTCAAAGCACATAGATATTAGATTCCATTTCATCAGAGATTGTGTACAACGTGGGGCAGTCCAACTACAGTATGTTCCCACAGGAGAGAAGGTGGAATACACGCACAAAAGCTTTAAGGAGAGTTAAGTTCGCCCAGTTCAAGGAACAAATGGGTATGGTGGAGAACCTGTTTCAGTAGCAGGGACAAGTTACTTTGGATGATTCTCAGTTGCAGATGTTGTAGTTGCAGCAGTAGCAGATGAGAGGGAGGATCAGTGCAGATGTATTGTTGGAAACAATTTAGCAGGGTCAACAACAACACAGATGCAACTCATATCAGAGTTGCGCAGTGGTTGGTGGGCAAAAATATTCAAACATCAACAACATGACAGGAGATGATGCAGAGACAGGGTTTTGTGGCAACATGTGAAACACTATAACACATTCCTAGCTAAGAGGGAGTGTTAGTTTTTGTAGCATCAGATGAGTTCTAGCCACAAAACTTTGTTGAGAGGCTAGAATACATGAGTCTCAAAAACCCAGAAATCGTTTATGGAAATTACACCTAGAAGTGTCTCAATTAGATTATTAACGAATTTTTAAATATTTCCTAGGTCTAAACTTAGGGTATATGGTTAATTAATCAGTATTAATTGAGATAAGGTGAGAGTCATCTAGAAAATTAAACAAATCGACATGGGATTAATCTAGGCCATCGATTATGTTTTAATCTTGGTTGTTGGTGCTCCAACAGAATATTTTAAGAAGAAGTCGTTGGGTAGATGGAGAACACACCAATATAGTTACTCAGTTTCCTAGGAATTTTTATTTTCTCATTCGTTGTCATTCAACAGAGAAGATAGAGCCAGAGGGTGAATAACACGTGAGAGAGGAGAGAAGCAGAATTCCAGGAGGAATATTTCTAGCTTCCAAAAGAGGGAGAGTGAGGAAGGGTGAATTCCATAGTAGCTCTGTGCAGTCACTATACAGAGAGTGATTCAGAGGCTCCAGCGTGAGGATAGAGGGTCCATATCGGGGGCAGAAATGTTTAGTGGAGTGTGAGAAAATTCTCATAAGAATTCTCTCAGTATTTTCCTTAGCTTAAATTTCCAGTAGAGCATCTAAAATTTTTGTACTCAGATTTGTTGCTGAAGAATAATAAGAAAACCCTCGTCTGCTACACATGTTTTCCCAAATTGGGTTTTTCCGAGGACAATTGTCCACTATAATCGTGTTAATATTCTTGTGTGTGTGCTAGAATTTCTCAGTTCCCAGTATTTTATTTTCTGCAGTAATTTTATTTTGAAGATTGCATTTGTGATTTTATTCGTTGTTTGTCATAGAAAATAAACTGCATAATTAAATTTACAGTTAGAAGAATAATTTCCAGTTGCTGTAATAGATGAAATTTTCACTATATATATATATATATATATACTAGTCTGAGCCTAGGTCGAGGCTATCCCCAATTTTGGATGGAAGAATGGTCTTCCCACTAGTGGGATTCTATCACCAAGATTGTGTGAATCTTGGTTGAGCTTGAACATCCCTTGGGATAGTTCTATTCCCCCAAAGGTGGCTCCCATCTTCAACCCCTCCCCATGAGATTTCAACCTGTGACCTAGTGGAACTAAACCATGTTGATTTTCCATGATATTGGAGTCTAAGATAGAATCTAAAATCACTGATGCTACCAATACAAGTGTCAAAACAAGACTAATTTTCATAGTAGAATAATATCCAACAGTAAATCTACTGGTGTAAAAAAAATACACAACTTTTTACAAATTTATACAACAACCCAACTTCATTATATTAATCAAACTGATAATACAACAATCTAAGGCTCTCGTTCTGGGGATAATAGTCCTCATCGATCCACTGATACAAAACAAAAACAAGGGCTTGGTGTCAGTCCCTTGACAACCAATCTACCCTGAAAAAAGTACTCTAACTGTCTATTTGATGTATAGAACCTCAAAGTTTCCTTGGGCATATCCTATACACATCTTCCTAGCTCTTCTACTCTCGATATGGAGCAACACAACTATATATCTATCAATGAACTAACTCTATTAGGTCACTGAACTTGGCTCCACATTTTCTCTTATTGATGGTTAGCCCTTTAACACATCGAGACTCATGTCGAGTTGTTTACAAATATGTTTGTGAAAAACTCTCAACTGCCCACTACTACTCCTCAACTCTTTTGGGACTTTCTTCCCACTAGTGTCTTCCTGTGTTGACTGATGAAGACACACTTAGGGCTGGAGGTATTCCAACTATCACTATTGAATGTCCTTCTCTAACAATGAACTAGCATGTAGGACTTCCCAACTTCTATTCTAGATGTCCTTCTTCACAAGGGAAGTCTAGGGTTACAAACTGATTCTGGTTGATCATACATTTGAGCTCTTCTTATGACACTTATAACGATAGCTTATTCCTTAAAGATACTTTGTTCTTAGGGCTTAAATAAATCCTCTACAATCCTCCACAAGTTTTTCTTTAGGTTGCTCCAACTCTGCCACTTCTAGCAGGCCTAGATTCCTTCTTAGGTCACTGCACTTAGGGCCAACTTGGTCCACTCTCACGCTTCCCTCCAATAGTCCACGAGCATCCAATGCAATTTCATCTCCTAGGACCTCTCATACACTATCATCCAACCATAAACAAGAGACCATCTACAACTCACTTTTGTTGTCCTGTTGCCTCAAGATTTGTGCTTCCTAAAGCTCTGGTTAGGGCACACCAACAACTCTAAACCCTGCTCTAATCACTATGTAACCCTTTCAAACTGAGCTACTCCCTTTTTTGTCCACTTCTAGGCACCAAAAAGCTATACTAGGGTCCAAGGCTCCTCCTCCATGCACCCTACAACAACCTATACCAACAATAATATGAAACAACCCCAAAACCAAGGAAGAATCCCTTATCCTAGTTGAGCTCTAACTTGGGCATATGCGGCCTAGAGAGAGGGCATCCTTTAAGGATCCACACTTTACAAACGACCTCACAAGCATGCTATTGTAGTAGCCTCCTTCTTCAACCTTGTAACATAGATACACCACATGACAATGCACAAAAAAACCACCCTAAAACAAACCTTTGACTGCAACTATGTACAACAAGTAATATGCTAAAAAATTCAAGAGATAAACACTCTAAACAGGTCTCCCAACCCCCACACAAGTTTTCTCAGACATGCGACTTTCTCTCTCAAGGAATCTACACCCAATCATAGAGATAAACCCTCTCCAACTCGACTCCTTGCCTCTTTTGTCCTTGCTTTAGTCATTTTCCAATTTCAGATCTATTCTTTGATGGAAGATGCACTTGGATGTCAGGAAATGACCTCACAAATCTCTTCTAGTTATATTTTTCACATGTGGCTTCTATGAAATGTCAATAGGGCTAAAATAGCCCCAAACGACCTGCTCTCCTTGACAAGTTAACCCACAACCACATAGAAAAATTCATATCTCAACTTCTAGACCTCTGATTTGAATGATTTTCACTACCCCTTGCTCGTCTAAGGGTCCTCTCTCATCTCCATTGATCAAACCATAAATACTCATCACAGTTTCACACCAACATGCTTGGGTCCAAATCCCACGGGCTTGGGTTCTTAGTGCACAAGTCACTTTGGTGTACCAACTCCTCCACAACCCTCTAGCCTAGGGTTTTGAGTAACTCCCAAGATACAAATCTCAACAAACCCCACACAAACCAATTGGTATACATCTCATGTGTGTGTGCGTGTATGTCTATATATATATATATATTATACGTTATGTTTGATGCTAGGAAATAATTATGTCCTACATGTGCTCCTTGATTGATATGGCACATTAGGAACTCTATCAAAAGATATACAAGGATCCCATGGTGCCTTATATTCTATCATGCAAAATCTAAAAAAATCATTAACATTGAGAAATGCATCCAAAGACTAGAAAGGGACCTTAACTAATTGAAGACCACAATCTTTGACCAATATTTAGAGATGATAAGATTAAATGGCCATATGAGTCATGTTATGAGGAAAATGTTTGGAGAAAATATCTTCTATAAGTAAGCATCTCCTTATAATGGAATAAAGAGTAATGCCCCCCTTACAATTTTTTACAATGAATGTCTTAGAGACTTTGAGGGTTAATATTTGCATATGTCCTTTTACATATCTACTGTGTTTTTTGGGGATTCAAATTGAGATCCAATCTCATCATATAGCGATAGTGGTTTTTCAAAGCTGATATGGGTTTAATTTTTCCTTTTTCTTATGGTTTTTACCTGAAATATCAAGGGAGGAATGATGTGTTATCCCATTTTCTTTACAAGGTGGTTATTATAGTTTTTTAAGAGGATATTATTGTTGGAAGATGCGTTATAACCTTGGGTTATGTTGGTTCATCACACATTTACTAGATACAATTAGTCAATTCGAGTAGTAGAGCAGTCGACAAGACAATTAACTAGATGATCAATGGGTCAACTTGCAAAAAAATCGACTAGATGGTCGATGGGCTAACTAATGGTATAGTAGAACGAATGGTAAATTAGATGATATACTGAGTGGTGGATGGTGTGTTCGATCAGATGGTTGGGTTGATTGAGATGGTTGATCAACCAACAAGGCCTTGTGCATTTTTCATAATTGATTACTACCATGGACTATTGCTTGTGGACTAGATCATCCCTAATTGAAGGAAGATATTTATATCCAGAGATTATAAATAAAGGACCGTATGGGTCAATCAACTACGTGGAATTGTAATGAAGTTATTGAACTTTGTCATACAATGTGATGTTATAATCATAATTCTTTGTGCCTAAATGTTTGTAATGGTCTCTTTAGACACCACCAATCATCTTAAAGTATATTTTCCCTTCTATTTTTTTTTGTTTTTACATCTTCTATTGATTCATGTGTTACACTCTTTCCCTAACATGGTATCAAAGTTGATGGTTTTAATTTATCCCTCTTGTCCACAAAGTCATGAATTATGATGTTCTAATCATAATTCTTTGTGCCTAAATGTTTGTAATAGTATATTTAGACACCACCAATGATATTAGAGTATATTTTCCCTTCTATTTTGTTGCTTTTACATATTTTATTTATCTATGGGTTACACCCTTTCCCAAAAATGGTATCAAAGGTGATGGTTCTAATCTATCCCTGTTGTCCAAAATGATTGTTGAGTCTGATATGTTGTGATCGACTCTAGGTTGTTTATTTGTTGACTATAATTTAATCGAGACCATATCTATAAGACATCAAAATATGAATTCTAAGATCAATCTCACTATTTTGAAAGGGATTAATTATGTTATCTAGGCACCAGATATAAATAATTTGCTAAAAAGAAAAGGGCTTTGGAAATACATTAAGACCATGATTCGATATCCAAAGGATGGCCAAGTGAATTTTTTCATCCACATGAAGAAATATGAGGTTGTTGGGGTCGTTATGAACTAGATTTCTTGGGAGATTCACTTTTATACAAGCAAGAGAAAACTTATGAAAATAGAGAAAGAGTTGATATCTCTTAATCCCCATTCCTTTGAAAGCATTGAGAACAATTGAAATTGTGTTAAAGAAATACAGATGAAATTGTTCAAATGTGGGAAGATTTTTTTGAAGGACATACAACTCGTTGAATTGTTCCTCATGAATCTCAGAACACCTTCTGATGTGTTTTATTCCACATTCCATACCAATTAGAGGTCACTCAAGGAAGATGAAAAGAATAAACCTTTGATACCCTCTATGACTTGTTTATCAAGGACCAACAAAGGTTTCTTGGTGGTAAACATCAATCTCACTTGCTTAAGGAAAAAGTTAAGTAGAATTAGAAATAAATGGGTCATTTTGATACCCTCATAAAAAAACAAGCATGTCTTGATCAAAACACTAAAGGGAAGATTGAGTCAATGTCCACCAAGAAAAGTCGAATGAAGAAGGCATGCCACTACTGTGGAAAATCAAGGCATGAGAAAACCTCCTGAAAGAAAAAACTGACTTGCAAGAGAAGGTCAAGCAACTTGAATGAGATGTGTCAACTATATGTTCAACCAATTGGTCACTCGATAACTTTACCTTCAAAGTTAGAACATCCCAATTGTTGCATGCTCACACTTTGCGAAATGAGCGCATAGTTGATTATGGATTCAATCATCACATGGTTAAGGATGGTTCTTTTTTCTTGATAGGCCTCCAAATTAGGCACAAATTAAGGCCTATATAACCTTTACTAGGAACATAAAGGCTATATTAAATCTCTCTTTCTACAATTAATATTGTTTTTTAGCTTTAATATGTTCTTAGGAAGGTTTAGAGATAATTACATATTATGTATCTAAAATTATTATTTTTTGCAAAATATTGAGATAATATGTAGTAAATTTTGAATGAGATAATATAGGGAATTTCTCCCTACTACAGGATGGACCAATATTGGATAATAAATTAACTGAATATCATGAAATTATTGACAAATTCTGGAGCTCAACTAATTGAGAAAATCTAGGAATGTGTTCCCCGTCATTTAATGAAGAGGGAAATAGATCCAATTTTTGAGGGATTTTGGAGGGTAAAGTTGCCTCCTTTCAAGGAGAATGCTTCCTCATCTATTTTTATAAGTATCAATTCGAATTCTCCTCTAGAGGCATGTATTTCTTAGTCTTCTTGCGGAGAAAACTTGTTATTTAGCAACTCCACTTTCATTTCTAGTAGGGATGTACTTGGATTGATACAAATAATGATGTTTGGTGCCATTTTTAGCCTCTAAAGCTTGGTTTCCTCCGTAGGAATTTGAGTTTACTTCAGCTTGGCCATCCTAGGAGACTTAAAGCCCTCTTGTATAATTTATTTATTTCCTTTGAATGTCTTTTTCACTTGCATCTCTTATTTCAACATTTACTATTCATGCTTCTTTTGTTGTAGGTCATATTGGTTAAATGATTGAAGTGAGTTTTTTTTCAAGTTATTTACAGAGTCACAAGAATGATGCATCCTTAGAACAAATTTTAAAATTCACATTCATAATTGAGCTACTTGGATTGGTTTGCAAATCTAGAATTTCTAGAAGTCCCTTGTATCAAAATAGTACTAATTTTATGTTATTTTTTCAAACATGTTAATAAGCTTCATTTGAGTTTATTATAGTTGTATTGGGTCATAAAAACATTCAAGTTAATAACAAAATTTACCCCATATCATTTGTACTTGATTAGGTTAGGAATTTGGTAGGTTAACTAGCTCACTAGTTGAAATTCTAGTTTTTAGAATAATAATTTTTTGATATTTTTTAGCACGTGTTAACAGGGGTATTTTGGAGTGACACCACTTGGAACAGAGTCATATGAAATCCTACTTAATAACAAAAAAATTACCATCTCATTTTCATTTGATTTACTTGGGCATTCAACAAGTTATCTCACTCTCGTAGCAAACATGGCCTTTTATAGCACCTCGTGTAGCACTCTCGTTGCATGTGTAAACTTTACCAAATTTGATCCAAAAGCTTGGTTTTTGTCTCTTAGGCTTGAATAACGACCCCTAGGCTCTGAATCCATGATTGAGTAAGACCAAAATACCTCTTAATCCTTGCCTCTTCTCCATTGTAATTCACCTCTCCAGTTTGTATTAGTAGACAGATTCATGACTTAAAGAGCATAATGATGATTTTCATGATTACTTTATGAAGAACCTTGTGAACTCTATTGACAAAATATATCTTGAATGCAATTATTGAAGAGTGATTTCATTTTTTTTCATACATATTAAGCTATGGTTTCCATTTTCAACATTGTTATTTCTATTGCATAGACTAGGATTCATTTTGATGTACCACATACACTCTACAAATATGTTAATGTTTACATTTCTACAAATAGGATTAACATTTACATTCATGCAAAGTAGAATAGCCTTTCCTTTCTGCAAATAGAGTAAAATTTCCATTTCTTAATTATATTAGGCTTAGATTTCATGGCATTCACTTCAATGCATTAGTTCAATGAAAGGAGGACACATTGCATGATGCACATCTAGTGTTGACACATCTTAAGTTTGTACGAAACCTGGGTTGATAATTTAAGTCAATAGCCTCAGGATTTGAAACATTCTTGTTGCAATACCGGGGCTCAAAACTTTTTGGCGCCATTTCTGGGGAGGTTTCAAAGTATCCATTGTTTTCTTCCCTAGTTAATCCATTTCTACAAAAACAAAAAATTGCATTAGGCATATTCCATTTTAGAAAATTGCATTGCATTAGCATTGTTATTCATTTTTTTTTATAACACATAAAAATTACTTCTCCAACACCCAACCCCCCCCCCCCATTTGATCACGTGGTTCAGTAAGAACCACATCACCATCCACTTTTGCAGGTAGAAGAAGAGGAGGTGGCAAAGAAGGTAGAAGAAATGGATGGAGATGATGCAATGAGGAATATCATCTTCATTTTCCAACTTCAAGGACAAGACCCTCTAGCAAAGGTTATAAAGGAGGTTTTTAGTGTTATAAAATTGGCCAAAATTGTCAAAAAAACATTTGCTACAACATTTTTTTATGGTTACGGAGGTTTTGGCGGAGCTTTTAACGCAAATTCAAGACAAATTTAAAAAATGGGTGGCCGAAGGTTATTAAGGATGTTTTTTCATCGATGTGCTACTCTGGATATAACACACCGGTGCGTATATGAAGATGGCGCCCCAAGGCTGTCTTAGTCAAACGAACGCACCGGGATGTTTAGGTGTAAAACCGCACCAGGCGTACTATTGGTCATACAACGCATGGGGTCGTTCTAATTGGTCTTGGGATTTGTGTGTTGCCCATAGGTTGTATCAACGCATCGGTGTGTATACCTCTATGATGCACCGGTGTGTCATATCATAGAAAGGCAGCGAGATTTATAATTGGTATTGGTATTCGTGCGGTGCCCATTGATAGTAAAAATGCACCGGTGCTTATAGATACATAAACGCCCCGGTACGTGGTATCACACAAACGCACCGATATTTATAACTGGTGTCAGTATTTGTGCGATGCCCATGGATCGTACAATGGCACCGATGCATATAGACACATAAACGCACCGGTCGACAGTTACTGACAAACACCAGTTTTCATTTTGTTTTTTTTAGAAACATCGACCTGTGACAGTCCAATTATTGTGATTGTTTTAAATTCATTATTCATCAAAAATTGACACATCTTATAACAATATTCATATTAATTACATTTTTATTTATGCATTTGAATGTGCTATTTGGATTAATTTGTTATATCATATCAGAATTATTGTGGTTTTTTAAAATTCATTATTCATCAAAAGTCGACACATATATATCTTATAACAATATTCATATGAATTAAAATTTTATTGCATTTGAGAACGACAATGGAGAACACAATAGAATAAATTAAAACATATTTTATGATTGTATATATATATATATATATATATATATATATATATATATATATATATAAGACAGTCTTTATCATACAAAATGGGACAGTTATTCGTATCCCTTTGTCTTTCAATTGGGACATTATGTCATTACATTAAACAAAATTTCTGATTTTAGAGACATATTTCAAAAAATAAAACGCCTTGCTTTGATATCCAAACATAATGATCATCATTCTTCGCTTGAACTGTTGTCACTGCTAGAGCTACTTCCATGACTTGGGGTTATTTTCAGGAATGTTTTGTTCACGACGTTGATTGTTTTCTTCTTCTTCACCTTCCATCTACAAACATAAAAATAAACTGAAATGAGTGTATATACATTGGTGAGAATAATGAAAATTGCAATATTAAATAATATACATCAATGTAAAATGAAAAGAAAAATGGCATACCATAGCAACAATTGACTCATAAACTATACACATTATTTCAAAACCACGTACCATGCCATCTTTTAAAATTTCATTTGTTGGCGCAGTTCCATACTTTGTTTCCTGCAAGTTTTATACCCCATAACAAATCATATATTTAATATAGAAGATGTTTTTGTTCTATTAATTATAGACGGAGCTAAGTAAAACAAGATCAATAAATGCTTACAAATTCCACAATTAAATTCTAATATGCCAACATATACTCACAACCCATATTTAACCCAATTTCAATCAATTCGTCTGATGGTTCTTCTTTGTATGTTAGCACCTATTTGAAGACATTCAATGATGATTTTTGTAAAACAACTTAAAAAATACAAAAATGAAATCTAGTTAGGTTGTTATAAGGAAGTAACAATTACTCACAAACTTAGATATCAACCATTTTCTTCCTTGTCGTCTTGTTTTATGTGTTGAATGGGTTCCATTTTATTTTCTTTTCTACAAGAAAATACTTGAAAATTAATATGTAATGCTAAATTGTTTATTTATTGTACCTAATGATTGAAAAATTCAATGATTACATATTACATTTGAATCACGTTGTTGTTGAGATGACTCCTCCTGTGATGCAATTTTGTTTATTTCTTTGACCATCACCTTGTACACCTTTTTGGATATTCCTACTGGCATATTTATGATATCAGCTCGTTCATCTTTTGAGATTTTCATAATCTTCCTGAAAATGTAACATGATAGTAAACTATTTAATTTTTATATTGATATAATATGAAAATTAAGTATAACAATAGTGATATTTATAAATAATTCTAGACAAACATCTAAAAAAATATTACTTTTTCATTCCTTCTTTTTTGTTGTCGTATGTTTTTGCTATTAAAAGTCTGACATGTCTCATTGACCAATTCTCTGAAAACTCTTCCTGTAGTTTAGATAAAATTTGGTTATTGGAATCATTGGATTAGTTTTTGTATTGTAAGGGGAAAGAATATCTATACATTCGTTCCACTAGATCCCTCAAACTTTTGTAAAAGTTTTCCCCCCTTTCGTTAACCTCCAACACCACTCCAAATGAGCTAAGGAGCAATTCATTTTCATTTGCATGTTCTATTTTTTTTCCTTTCTTAGAACAACATTCCTTTTCTGGTTTGTTGGTCCCTGTAGAACATTAAACAGATGTGAATTAATAGATTGTTTCACACATGTTATCTAATAATTTTAATTATATTATTAATGAAAACTAAAAAAAGAAACTCATATTGGATCGATAGTATTTTTTCATTCACCTGATTCATCCTTTTGTAATTTTTCCATCAAGCTTTTACGCTCTTCTGGTCCTAGATCAGAAATAATCATATCGAGCTTTGTCATTTTGTGGCTATGAATGATACAAAGTAAATAATACATATTAGTTAAAATTACATATAGTTCAAAAATAATACTTTTTATAAAGAATTTATAAAGAACTTGCCTTTTTTGCTTTTCTTGATGTGTTACCAGTATTTTTGTTACTTGATCTTTTGTCAGTCATTTCTTTATCAATCTGAAACCTGTACCATATCATTCATTAATATTTTTATAAATAAATTCTCAACTTTTCAGGTAGAAAATAAATCTCAAGACACCGGTGCGCCTTTAATGAGGTACGCACTGCAGCCGGTGTGTGGGGATATTAAAAACGCACCACAAAATAGTATAATAGACCATACGGTGCATTGGGTATTATAAACGCACCAAAAAAATAGTGTAATAGACCATATGGTGCGTGGGGTCTTAAAAACACATCACAAAAACGGTGTAATACACCGTACGGTGCTATCCTCATTAAATGAAGCACTGATGCCCTATTTCAGATATGGCGCACGGATTTAGAAAAAATGTTTTCAATTTTTTTACTACACAGTACTTGCATAGTGCGTTGTATAATACAGCACATCGGTGCGGTAGCGTACGCAGGGCACACCGATAAAAAAAAATCTTTTTTTTCGAAAAATTCACGCAATGGCCGAATGGATTGGGATCCGACTATGCAAGTCGTCCCGTGGGTTGGACATCAATCTAAAATGAAAAACCCTATTTCTGAAATCATAGAAACAGGGAGAAGAAGGGAAAAAACAAAAAAATTGAAGGGTTTAAGGGTAAAAATGGATAAAACTACAGAAAAAAAAAAGTAAAGAATAATAAAATTTAATCATGAAATGGTTTGAAATTCTATGATACAGGGTTTGAATCACTAGAGGTTTGGTTTCTGATTGTCTGAATACTCTGCTCGCTCGTATTTCGTTGTCTACGCTGCTACCAGTTAGGATCTGCTCCAAAATCGTCTCCCGGCAAATATCTGGCTGAAAATTTTAGCAAAAATAGTGAAATAATGAAAAGTGTTTTGTATTTAAGAATTATTTTATGAAATTAAATTTTTGAAAATATTTTACCGCCCATTTTTCAAATTGCCATTTTTTTTTTCACTTAAAGAAAATAGAGTTGTGTTTTTTTTATTTGATTTTATTTGTTACCGGTGCGAAAGAGTTGGGAAGCACCGAGGCGTCCTCGTAATACGACGCACCGGTGCGTGTTATGATGTTAAGCACACTGAACTGTATAAAGTTTTTTTTTTTGGTATATAAGATCATAATAAAATAATGATAATTTTGAAGTACATGAATTTATTTTCATTATTTTCTAAACTTTATTATGTTACAAAAATTCGTATTATTCTAGATTTGTTATTTTACAACTATTTGGAAATTTACAAATTTAAATATTTTAATAAAATCATTTCACATTAATACAATTAAATTTTTCAAATTAATAGAATTCAAATTTTACAAATATTTTACATACAATTAGAATTAGAATTTTACATTAATTTCACATACATGAATTACCATTAGAATTACAATTACAATTACAATTTTACATACAATTACATTTACAATTACAATTACAATTTTACAAATATTTTACATACAATTCAATTAAAATTACAATTACAAATACAATTACAATTTTAGAATTTTATATACAATTATATTTACAATTTTACATAGAATTACATTTACAATTACAATTACAATTTTACAAATATTTTACATACAATTCAATTAAAATTACAATTACAAATACAATTAAAATTTGTGAAATTTATATACAATTAGAATTAGATTTAGAATTTTACAATTTTTCATATATACAATTACAATCATTTCAGAATAAATTAAATCTTACAATTACAATTAAAATGTTACATTAATAAATATTTTACATACAATTGCGCTTAAAATTACAATTAGTACAAATACAAAATACAATTTTACATTTTTACAAATACAAATACAATTTTACATACAATTAAAATTTAAATTTAAATTACAACCACGACATAATATTTAATAAATATCATGGTCATTTAATATTAAATTAATTAATAAACATCATCACGATCATGATAACCATCATACAAACATCATATTCGACTAAAAAACACATTCAAACATCAAATTAACATTATATATTAACATCATCACAACACAAACATCAAATATACATCTCATGTCAAATAACTCATGCTATCACATATACACATCTATCCGCAAGCTAAACATTAAATGAACATATCTAACATGACCTGATCAACAATATGCGCCACATCATGATGATCACCAACATGTAAATTAAGTACAACTGCAACATGAACATAAAATACATGCACCATATATATATATATATAGATAATTGAATAATGTTAAAAATATACAACTGTAATATAAATGTCATGGATCAGCTAGTGGTAGTATAACAACATCAATAACAATACAAGTGGAGGCCTGCTCAGTAAAGGGTGCAACCTCGACGGTTGATGGTCGAGCCTGCTCATGATCATGATCACTAGTAATGATGGATGCATCGACAGCTGGTGGTAGTACAACATCAATATAAGTAGTAGTAGTGGAGGCCTGCTCAGTCAATATTGCAGCCTCGACAGTGGATGGTCCAGGCGCCTGCTCATGATCATGACTAGTACTGATGGATACTGCAGCAGGCTGCTGACTGGACGTGGCCGATGGTCCAGCCTCATCTCCATGATGACTACTGCTAGATGCTGCTAGTGGAGCCTCAAGCTCATCAGGTGCGGCATGAGGTGAACGATCATGAGATGCATGTGAGTCACTGCTCGCGGACTGTCCATCACGTGCCGCGGCTCGACTACGCCTATAGCTATGGACAATCCTCCTCAGTCGCGTAACAGCTGTCGTAGCTCCTACGACATGCCGCATCAGGCCGTACATGTCACGTGGCATGCCTATCCACATCCGTAATAGTCTATCATCGGCCTGTATGTCTCTGTAATGAGCGGGTCTGATGCCCGCATCAACAATCAATGCACAAAGTTGGTTGCCCAACTCCATCCTATATCTAGTCTTAGGTCGACCGCGCCTAGAAAAAGGCGGTACCGGTGCACCATGAGCAGGATCATGTCTCTCTGCTGCACCGACCTCATCCTGATCATGATCATCCTTAGCATCAGTCATGTCCTGATCGTCATCAGGATCCACACTTGGATCATGTGGTGGATCTGGCATCTCCTAGCCATCAAAAGAGCCAATGTCTGCAAAATATATACAAGTACACAACAATAATTAGACAATTTAATAAAAACAAGTTAAAGAACATGTTATAATAAATATAAATAAAACATTAATATTACCTCTATCATCTGGCGGCTCATCATCTATGAAGAGGATGTTGGGACACCCTCGCCAATCTAATCCAACATAAGGACATGGGACCATAATGAATGGATGCAACCCATCAACACTAGATAGTAATTCTAGTGCATCATGCGATATCCTGGTTGGAAACATAGTGTCTCCCCTCTTAGGCATCATCTTCCCCCACATGTGCATCTAGGCCTCAAACATCGGCCTACGAGGCTGTCGAACAAAACTAGGTCCCATCTATTGAAACCTCTCAAAAAATAAACAAAATAAATCTAAAGCAAAAGGGAAGTTGACCCTCCCTTGTGCATGAGCACGACATCTATCTAAGGCTATACAAAACTGCCGCAAAAAAATGGCAGACCACCTGACAAGTTGTGGCTGTTGTACTAAATAATCAACGTAATATAAAAGCGAGAAACTAATGTGTTGCTCGTCATTGGTGTTGTGAAAAATGGTCGAAATGATAAGTGAGAGGCACTGCACGTCCTATCTACCAAATGCACCTATACGTAACTGACCTCCAGGTACCTGAAACTCTGAAGGAGACAATACATGTGCTCCAATGTATCTCTGGGAGTAAACTAACTGAATCCCTGCTACACAACCAGCTGGCACATCTGGGAATGAGAGAAAATCCACCTCTCTCCTCGATAGTCCTATAATAAAATAAATATCCTCCTCAGTGGGTGTGTACCACTAGTCAGGACCAACCTGGAAATCCTGTCAGTGGGCATTCCACCTATGGATAAGATATCTCAAAAACACACTATGGGCCTTTAGGGAAGTAGCCTCCTCATATAACTTGAGGAGGCCTACCTGCCTAGGAATCCCCTGTGTATCTGTTGTAATAGGGTGAGGGTATGCATCTCTCTCCCTATCTTGAGCCTCCCATTGGTGAATCATGTCATACTGTTCAGCATGTTGTTGCTGTTGTTCCTCCTCTTCTCTCTAAATCATTGACATATTAAACAATTTTTTTTATTAAAACAAACATGTATTTAGGAATATACATATATATATTTTTTTTGAAAAAAAAACAAACAGACAAGTTGGCACGCCACAAAAACAGCCAAGCACCGGTGGTGGTGCGACTTAAGTTTGTAGCGCACCAGTACCGGTGCCCCTAATGAAATACAACGCACCGGCCTTGGTGCAACTGTCTATTTTTCAAGCACCATTTACTATATCTAAGCTCAGAATAGCAGTGCACTGACTGAATATACGCCCCGGAGCATATAGTCGTGTCAACACACCGACTTCATGACAATTACATAGTCGACATTGCGGTCTTTTACCCGACCGCACCGTTGACACTCTCCGAATGCAGAATGCGGTGCGCTGACATACACTGGGGCGGATAATTCCGTCAACGCACCGCACTGGGATTCCCATGGTCAACGGTGCGCTTGGCTAAATGAGTGCACCACATTTTATTTCAAGGCGCCTTTCGGAACCGCCCTGTAAATGGTGCAGATACCTTTAGCACCGACGGCGGTGCGACCTGTAAATTTTACAGGCAACACCGCTATCCGGTGCAAGCCGAACAGCTCAGGCGCACTGCGCGACAAATTTTTTTTTTTTTTTAATGGTTATTTCAAATTATCATCTGCTAAAAGGTTTAATTATGGAACAACTAGAAAAATACCTGTACATTTCGCCATCAAGGAGACATATTGGCTGTAAAATTTGCAAAAGAAAATTTGACCACCATTTTTCAAAATGCAAGCTGGAGATTGGTGGCCAATGCAGAGCAGTAATGCGTGCAATGGGTGCAATGAGAGCACCGATGTCAGGGTGTCTCAGAGAAGGGGAAACGACACTAGTGATTGAGAGCTATGGAGCACTGAGGAAAGTGAAAAATGCGGTTTTTTGGCCGTAATATTTTTTTATTTATTTAACCCTATTCTAGTGCGCGGGGTTTTATAGGCGCCTTGGTATGCTTGCTTAAAACCGCACTGGGCGGTGTCAGATTTGGCGTGTTGTTAACAATGCACCGGGGTGGTTCCCTAACACCACACTGGGATGTTTCAGTTTTGGCGCGATGTTTTGATGATGCACCAGGGCGGAATATTCCTAACACACTGGTGCGCAATAGTCTTAAAGAATTGGCTTTTTGGCCTTAATTTTTTTTATTTAACGCTATTCCGATGCGTGAATTTTATAGGCGCACTGGTACTCTTGGATAAGAATGCATCGGCACGTTTTTGTTTTGGTGCGATGTTTTATGATGCACCGATGTGAAAGAGTACTGAAGCACCGGTGCGTGACTGTAATAGGACGCCCCAGGCAGGTTTGTACGTCGTGCACGCTGTCTGGTGTGCCAATGTTTTGTGCGCACCAGTGCATTCTATGGTAGAGCACGCACCAGTAATTGAGAGCTCAAGAGCACTGGAAAATGAAAAATCCAGGTTTTTTGCCGTAATTTTTTTTTTTGTTTAACCCTTTACCGGTGCACGTGGTTTATAGGCGCACCGGTTCTTTTTCTTACAAACGCACCGCTGGGTTTGTGTTTTGGCGTGTTGTCTTATGATGCACCAGTGTGGTTTTTTTTACCACACAGGGTAGTTTCGGTTTTGGCACGGTGTTTTAATATGCACCGGCGCAGAAGAGTTGAGACGCACCGATGCTATAGAATAATACGATGCACCGGGCGGGTGTGTACGGAGTGCACGATGTTCGGTGTGCCAATGTTTTTGTGCGCACCAGTGCTTTCAGTATTGCAAAGCACCGGGGCGACGTTTAATGATAAGCGCACCAAGCGGAAAACATCTGCAAAACCCTCCACCCGCCAACCTCCTCTAGTAACCTCCGCTAGAAACGGATGTATGGGGTATTTTTCTGTGGGTTTCCTCAAAAAAATCCGCTAGAGGGTATTTCCTTGTAGTGTCCCATTCAAGATACTGATAACAATGTTCATATGAAGAACATCCCTCCATATTTCCTTCCCAAATTCCATGGTATGCGGCCAGAGGATCTAAAAAAATTTCTATTTGAATTTGAAATCCTTTGTAGATCTTATGGTTACTTACTGAACACTAAAAAATTGAGATTGTTTTCAACAACATTGAATGATAGAGCTCTTAAATGGTTCATGAGTTTAGGGACTAATTCAATAATATCATGGAATAATATGCAAAATATGTTTCTAGAAAAATATAAATATCACGATCTTAAAGAAGAAATATTTAGAATGACTCAAAAATAAGATGAGTCTAGAGGATCTAATATAGAGGTTTATGTATAAGGTTAAGAGGGAAAAATTACAGCATTTAGGATTTGGCACACTAAAAACCCTCTTACATAGAACAATTAGGGATGAGTGGATTGATCTCCTTGATCTCATGAGTAGAGGTGATGTATATTAATTATAATTTGAAGAAATTCGTGAAACATGCAAGCACATTTCAAGAGGAATGGCATGGATAAGTAAATCAAAATCAAGATCGATAAGTCAAGATGAACTTGGAAAATTTCTTGATAAATTTAAAACAAAAAATCTTGGCAATCTAAGTGAAAAAGTAGAAATGTTAATGCAAAATGAGAAAAAATATGTTGATATGTGTTTTCCATGCATAATCACATGCTATTAAATATTTCCAATCATTACCAAGGTTGAAGGAAGTTTACCAAGAGGAAAATGGAGCAAGTCAACCACCAAAGAAACTATGTTATGTAGCTCCAAGAAGACCATCGCAGCCTGATGGCGGTGACGGTGCAGGCGTTAAGGAGAGCTTTTCAAATTTGTTCACAATGGTTTCTAACTCTGGAGGAGTCGGATTCAATTCTTCATTTTCATTTTCATTCATCAAATTTGAAAATTTTGATTAATGAAATCACAATAACTTTAAAAATTCACTTAGACTATGTCAGCTCCTTTGAAGATGTTATAAATCCTTGATTCCAATTTCAATAAAAGAAAGGACCCAACTCAAAGTCCTTTTGGGGTTTAAAGCTTTGGCATATGCAAAGAAAGGTAAACCTTCATCATAGCATAAATATTGATATTATACCCTTTTAACAAAATCGAGCCTCAAGCTTGAAACATTAACCATTGAACCTCAAGCTTGAATGTTAACCAATTAACTTGATAAACAAGAGCTTATATTATGTAGGATTTTTTTATTATGGTCCCACGCATCCATTGTTTAACAAACTGCTTTCAATTTAAACAATTTGAAACTTCAAAGGAACGTTGGTTCATACCTGTAACTTTCAACGCGTTAACCTTCAGATCTGTCACAACACTGACCGCGTTATTTCAAAACACTATAGGCTTCCATGCTTCAAAGGCACTTCTTCAAAAATGATATTTGATTGTGTTAACTCTGAATTCCGCCCTTAAAATAAAAATTGTCTTTCTCTGCGTTAAGACTGTGATTCAACAGTATCATTCCAACAAACAGATGTTTCAATACACCTTCACAAATCAGATACTTAACTCACTGTGTCCTTCATACATCATCAATTCTTTGTTTGGCAATTTTAAGACCAGAATTGCTATTGATTCTTGCAAATCGAACCCCAATAACTCTTATACAAACTCTTACCAATATTAGAATTGATATGAATAGAATTTCTTCACACAAATAAGAGCGTATTACTCAAACAGATATGACGTGGGATAATAAACAATTGGTAAACACAAGAATTCATACAGAGACTGCGTTGCAATTAATTCAAGGCTGAACCATATAAATCAAGAATTATGAAAGGAATCAAACTCTTCTCTTTTAAATAGCGACCACAGAAGTTCGATTAACCTCAATCTCTTATACAGAAATATAAAAACCAATAAAATTTCGAAGATAAAGACCTTCGGGGATTGCCAGTATGAAACAATAATTCAGAACTTAGCAATCTTTATTAATTCCAATCCTCATAATAATTCCTCTTGGCCAACTCCGAATTTCTCCATTACAAAGACTCTAATTTATAGTTTTATTACAAAACAGAGACCTCCTCAATTTAGGATCAAATTTCCTAAATTGAGACAAAATCCTACTTGCCCAATATCCTCCTAAAATCTATCAACTGCAGCTAGATATGCTCAACAAGCTCACACCTATTCAAACTACTTATCTCTAAATATTCTCCTAATTTATTACAAATAATAATATTAATTTGTTTGAGGAATTCAATCCTCTCATTAAACATTGACTTTCACCCATCAGTGAATGAATTTTAACTCAGCTAGCCACAACATGTGAACAAGCTTTCACATTGTTGGCTAGACTCTAATGCCCCTGCATCACAGCCTAGTCAACCTGATATGATTCAAAAACCTAATTCATTATTTAAAGCTTATGCACATCCATCTCAAAGTAGTTGGAACACACTCCTTCCTTGGAAAGCTTGGCCATCTCAAACCCAAAACCAATCTTGGTAACAAGGTTGGCAAGGACCTTATAGGAGAAATCCCTCAATACCCTCCATGTAATCCATACCATCCACCTCCGCCACAACCACATCCATCTCAAAGGTCCACTCCCACTCAACTACCTGTACTAACATTTCCAAACCTAAAAAATGAATTAGCTCGACCCACTTACAATTTCGAGGTACGACATTTCCAAACATCTCCTCTTGATCTAAATGATATTCATGTTTTTTTTTTTTTGACAGAAACGGTTATATTTTGTATTAAAATTTCCAGCAAATTGCCCATTTACAAAGACTCAATTTTCTGGGACAGCTCACAAGCTTCCCCCATTACCAGTATCCACCCAGCTTTAGATCGGACAAAATGGATCTTCCTGGATTCTTTAAGCCATTTCGTCAACGAGATTTCCCCTAAATTAAAGACACAAACAAACTGATGGAGTAAAAGACAGTAAATCATAATTCACAACTATGAAATTAATTCCCAAATTGTCTTCTCGTTCCAAACTAGAGTGCCTGCAGGGAGCCGAGCAGCTCTATTTGCTTCCACATCTGCATCTTTATTGTTGTTCCACAATACATGATACAAGCTCACCTTATGGAAGGAACTGGTAATCTTTTTAATCCTCGTCATCAACCTGAGGAGTCTAATATCCTTTGGGCTTGTATTCTCCACTAGCATTTTTATGATAGTTTGAGAGTCCCCTATGATTCTTGCCTCTTTGATTTTGAGATGTTGCAGGATCTTGAGACCTTGAAATAGAGCCAACCATTCTTCTTGAGAATTGGTGTCCTAGCCTAGTCCCCAAGAAAATCTGTGCTCGATATGGCCCTCTATGTTCTTGATAACTCCTCCTGCCCCTGCATTTCTCAGATTTCCTTTTGCTGCTCTGTCAAAGAACATTGTGTAGCTGGCCAAAGTCTTGTTCCATATGTCAAAATATGCTTCAGATATTCTGATCTTCCAATCTTTTTTATTTTCCTCGTTTAAACCTGGATGGGAGTAGTGTAATACAAGCATTTCACCCCACTTCAGTTCTTGAGAGGAGAGATTCTCATCTAATATAACTCCCACATTTTCATACAAAAAATCTTTAAGAATGCTTTTGATCCTAGCTATGACAACCTGAGCATTGTGTGTTTTCCCTTGGAAAATTCTGCAATTTCTCTCCAACCAGATATTCCAACATATTAGTTTTGGAAGAACAAGCCAGCCAGCCTTGAACCAAGCGTTGTTTGGAAGATGTCCAGGGAAACGATTGGACCAGCTAGAAAACAAGTCGAAAATGGAGGAAGGAATCGTCATTTCCCTAATCCACAGAATCAACACTTCTTTCCAAACCTCATTAGCAAATTTACAACCCAGCATAATGTGCTACGTGTTCTCCTCACATGATGAGCAAAGTGGGCAGTGAGAAGGCCTGTGGAAGCCTTTCTTTCTAAGGTTGTCAACAGTAAGGATACGGTTATGGCAAAGCAGCCAATTAAACAAATCAATTTTAGGGATCGATTTCACATTCCATAACCCTTTCCAAAGCGTCGGACAAGGAGGGACATAAGAAATTGCGCAGATATTTTTTGTATCCTTACGCCACCATGTAAGCTCCGGAATTCGACCCCCATCCACATTGATCGTGATTCACTACACTGATTGGAGCCTTCCCTTTTAGATTGTGCCACAGCTACTGCCATGCACACTCGAGCTCTCTGGGAAGCTCCGGTCTTTTCCATCCCATCCAAACATTCTCCTTCCACTGGGAGATGCTCCATAGTGAGCTCAAACCTGTGATGTTCATCCAAGTTCGCAGCTCCCTTAACTCGTTGACATCCTTAAGAGGCACATCATTCATTACTCTATCCTCCCATATGTCAATGGACTTCCCATTCCCCGGTATCCAATATAAATTGTCCTGTATGAGAGAGTGAGCTTGCATGCACAACTTAAAATTCTGAGACCCATTTTTGGCAAGATAAGGCATGTCCAGGCTTCTCTTCCTTCGGCCTGTAAAGTATTTCTTCTAGAAGACTTGTTGAGCCCATCCGACCTTAGGGGAAACTTACCTCCAGAGAATTTTAGCCCCCAAAGCTAAGTTCTGCTTTCTTAAATCTTTGAAATTCAGTCCACCTTCCAAGAAGGGTTTGATGACTTTATCCCAATTGACGAGCGACATTATGTTCCTGTTTTGCTTTCCACCTTTCCAAAAGAAATTTCTTATACAACTTTCCATTTTTTTTAGGACTCCAAGAGGAGCAAGCATAAGCGAGGCTTGGAAAATAGGGAGGCTGATCAAGACTGATTTTATAAGCATAGTTTTCCCTACCAGATTAAGCCAAGAGAAGCCCCAAGCTTCCATTTTGGATTTGAACTTGTCAAGAAGAGGGATCCAATCCTTGCCCAGAGGATTTTTCTGAAAAATTGGTAGTCCAAGATACTTGAAAGAGTTCCATCTAATAGATCCGGAAAATCCCCAACTTCTAGAACTTGCATTCATCTCACATTGGGTCACATTCCATCCAAAAATGTGACATTTCCCTATATTCAGACTACAGCCAGAGGCATCACAGAAATCATCCACAACCAATTTAAACTTCTTGGCGGTATGAACAGTAGCGCCCCCATAAGAAGCGAGTCATTAGCAAAGAGGGCATGATTTATCGCTTTGATCCCTCTTGCAATTTGGATTCCCATTATGTCCTGATCATTCCTTCTTTTTTCCAGAAGAAAACCTAAAGCCGAGGCATGGAGAACAAACAATAATGGAGAGAGAGGGCAGCCTAGCCTCAACCCTCTCGATGCTTTAAAAAAGGCCGCAGTAATATCCCGGAAGGGAAATAGACAGCAATACAAGCATACGACAATATAGGAAATGCCGAAAATAGAACATAAAGCAAATACACATAAAAATGCCGGAAATGCTAAGCCATTTTATTAATCCGAGAATATAATGAGATACAATGGATAATCAGAATAAATGCACCTATCCTTGCTCAAGGCAAGTGAAGAACCCTCTCAGAAAAACAGGAAATGGCTGCTACAAGAAACTGCATCCCAGCTGCTGGAAGAAACTGCCGTAAACTCGTCGGCCGTCGGGAATGGACCGAAACTGGGGGCCGATCCCCCTCGTCGTGAATGAGCTGAAAATCTGCGGTGCATCACCTACTCTCACCACACCGGACAAAACCCAGAAACCATATCAACAATGGTCAGCCTCCGAAAATCACCCCAGAAACCCTCCTCAGGGAATTACGCTGCCTCTGCCAGGCTCTGCACAGATGCCAAAGATAATAGCTGAAACGGGGCCGCAAACTCCTCAAGAAACCTCCTGCCGGCAATACTGATCCCCTCCTCTGGATAACCACTGAAACTCCTGCAGAAAACCCCCGCAATTGAACACCTCCAACTGGAACTGCGTCCTCTCTCCCAGGGACTGCGCAGTCACTAAAAGAAGCCCAGATCCTCCACAAAACAACAACCAAATCTCCCGTAAAGGGACTGAAGAAAAAACCTTTCCCGAGCAGGCACTCGAAGTCCCCCGGGGCTAAGGGCGAGATCTCTGACCGGAGACACTCAACGCACTAAACAGTGCTGCAGACAAGCTAAATAGCCAGCGTGCTCAAGAAGACAAAAGTCTAGCTCAAATATCATCAATAACAAGAATTCCCCAAATGAGGAGGCTCCTCCACCTTTTATAACGCTGACATCTCTCCAAAACCCTAACGTGTCCCTTTCTCACCCACATGTTCTCAGATCAAGGCAGGTTCTGTGAGGCTACGTGGGTTTCATACGTGGTGTGGAAACTTCGTTTCCTTGCTATATCGTCGCATCACTAGGGAAACACTTTATTTTATTTAAGTGAGTTAGCCCCCCTTTTCTCACTTTTATTTATTAATTAACTATAGGCGGCAAAACTATACCAAAATCAAATATTCCAATTAGCGGTGCTAATTAGGAATATTACAGTCTCCCCCGGCAAAATGTTGCTTGTCCTCAAGCAACTGAAGTGATGGATGCTGCAAAATCTCCTCATTCTCCCAAGTGGCATCCTCATCCGGCAAATTCTTCCACCTCACCAAGAATTCTCGAACCGTCCTGCTCCGCAGCTGCCTCTCCTTGGTATCAATAATGGCCTCTGGCTGCAACACCAAATGCCCCTCATCATCCGTGGGTGGTAGCTCATCCGTGACTGTCACCTGCTGGCCCAATGCCTTTTTCAGGCATGATACATGAAAAATGTTATGAATCTTGCTGCCTTGGGGCAGCTCTAACTCATATGCAACCTGTCCAACTCTGCGTATCACCCTGTATGGTCCATAAAAACGGGGCTTGAGCTTCTCGGCCCCCTTCTACTTTAATGTTGACTGTCGATATGGCTGTAATCGTAGGTAGACCAAATCTCCTACCTCAAACTGTCTCTCCACCCAACCCCTATTAGCATATAGCTTCTGCTGATTCTGTGCTGTGGCCATGTTGTCCTTGAGAGCTCGGAGGATGTCCTGACTCTCTTGGATCCAAATCTTGGCTCTCGGAGCCCTGCTAACACCAAACATCACATCCGCAAAAGATAAAGGATGATACCCATACAAAGCATAGAACAATGACATACCAATGGACATGTGATGCGTCGTGTTGTAGCAATACTCTCCCAAATGCAGCCACTTCAGCCATGCTCACTGCTGCCCACTGACATAGTTACGCAAGTAGCCCTCCAGCCACTTGTTAACTATCTCTGTCTGCCCATCCGTCTGTGGGTGATAACTAGTGCTCGGTGTCAACTCTGTCCCCACTAGCCGGAAAAGCTCCTGCCAGAATCCGCCCATGAAGCGGCTGTCCCTGTCACTGATAATGGTCTTAGGAAGACCATGCAGTCTGAAAATCTCTCTGAAGAACAGCTCGGCCACCTGTGCTGCTGTGTAGTGTGCGGATATGGCGAAAAAGTGCGCGTACTTCGTCAGTCGATCAACGACGACAAAGATACAATCCTTGCCCTGCACCATGGGCAACCCTTTGATGAAGTCCATCGATATGCTCTCCCATTTCCCCTTTGGAATGGGAAGAGGCTGCAACAACCCTGCGGGATGGCTCATCTCTCCCTTGTTCCTCTGACAAACATCGCACTCCCTGACATGCTGGAGTACGTCCTCCTTGAGGCCCTTCCATGAGAACCTCTCCCTGATGGCCCTGTAGGTCTTGGTGAACCCCTGATGGCCCGCCAATGGAGAATCGTGTGAAGCATGGAGTATCTTCTTCTTAAGCTGAGATCCCTCAGTCAAGAAGATCCTGTCCCTATAGTAGATAATCTCATCAACCACCCTGTACCTATCATCTGCTACCTGTCCATCCAACACCTCACATGCAAACCTGTCCTTGGAGTACTCCACCAACAGTCGAGCCCTCCAATCTGCGTCCAAGCTCATAAGAGATAACGTGGCCGGTCTACGTGAAAGGGCGTCTGCTACCATGTTATTCTTGCCTTTGACGTACTCAATGTCAAAGTCATAGGCTTGGATCTTACTGATCCACTTCTGCTGCCTCTCCTGCAACTGCTTCTGCTCTAGAAAGAACCTGAGGCTGTTGTGATCGGATCTCACCCTGAATCTGCTGCCCACTAAATACTGCCGGTATTTGGCCAATGCATGCATAATGGCCAACATCTCCTTGTCGTATATGGAATACAACCTCTCATGTGGAAGGAGCTTCCGGCTCTCAAAAGCTATAGGATGACCACCCTGCATCAGTACTGCGCCAATCCCCTCTCCTGACGCATCGCACTCCAAGATAAATGGCTGCGTGAAATCCGGCAATGCAAGCACGGGGCAGCTACTCATCACCTCCTTGAGCCTATCAAAGGCTCGCTGTGCTGTATCCGACCAACTGAATGCCCCCTTCCTCGTCAAATCTGTGAGGGGTGCAGCAAGCTGTGAGAAACCTTTGACGAACTTCCTGTAGTAAGTGCAAATGCCAATAAATCCCCGAAGCTCAGTCACGTTCCTCGGCTCTGGCCAATCTCTAATGGCCCTAATCTTCTCCTCATGGACTCTCACACCGTCCACTCCTATGATATGCCCCAAGTACAGCATCTCCGTCAATCCAAACTCACATTTGGAGAGCTTGGCATAGAACTGCTGCTCCTCCAAGATGCGCAATACTATCTCAATATGTTGGAGATGCTCCTCCCACGTCCTGCTATAGATGAGTATGTCATCGAAGAAGACCAGCACAAACTTCCTCAGATGACCCCTGAAGATATGGTTCATGCACGACTGAAAGGTAGCGGGTGCATTGGTTAGCCCAAAAGGCATAACCAGAAACTCGAAGTGCCCATAATGGCACCTGAAGGCGGTCTTGGGAATGTCCTGTTCCCTCACGCGAATCTGATGGTACCCAGATCTCAAATCAATCTTTGAGAAGAAGCGTGCTCCCCTCAACTCGTCCATCAACTCATCGATCCTGGGAATGGGGTACCTGTTCTTCAGGGTCTTCTTGTTTAGAGCCCTGTAATCAATACACATCCGCAATGTGTCGTCCTTCTTCTTCACCAACACTACAGAAGAAGCAAAAGGACTCGTGCTCGGCCGAATGTGCCCAAGGGTCAGCAACTCATGAATAGCTCGCTCAATCTCATCCCGATAGGCCTTGGGATGCCTATAAGGTGTGGTGATCACTGCCTGTATACCCTGCTCCAGCTCAATGGTATGTTCAAACCACCGATCCGGTGGTTGTCCTGGCGGAATATCCCCAAATACTATGGCATACCTGTCAAGGATGGTCTGTACCTCTGGGTGCACTGCCTGTCCTGTAGTCACTGCCTCCGATGCCCGCAGCTCTACGGCCCACTCTATGTCTCCCTTACGGAAGGTCGCCTCCATCCGATGTGCCGACACAGTCTGAGGCGGGTATGTGTGCTGCCCCCGTATCTTCTCATGCCTCCATGTCTTGGGATCATCCCACTCCATCTCTAGGGCCTTCCAATCTGTCGTGACCTTCCCTAGAGTAATAAGCCACTGAACACCCAGTATCATGTTGGTGTCCGAAATATCGACCACAAAGAAATGATCTGTCAACGTATAGGTGCCCATCGTCACTGATAACTCGGGAACATATCGAGCACACACCATGGTCTGATCTCCTGGGACCAAAACTGAAAATCCATCAAAACTCTCAGTCTGTATACCTCTCCGCTCAACCATCTGCGCATCGATGAAGTTGTGGGTTGCCCCACTGTCGACCAAGACTGAGACTCGCTGGCCACGCACTGTCCCTCGTACGCGCAACGTCAAGTACTTGGGAACTCCCCGCAATGCTGCTAGAGCTCCTCCAGTAGGTGAAAATGACGCACCACCTGCTGGTGGTGGTGGAGGTGGTAAGGTACCCTGCACTGCACAACTATCTCCTGCCTCCACATCATCATCCTCATCCTCTTCCCCGCTGCTCTCGGAGAAGACCTCAATGAAATGTGCTTTCCCTGCAGCACATCTATGTCCCGATGCCCATGGATCCTAGCAAGTGAAGCACAACCGCTTCTTCTTCAGCTCCCTCCTGGCCTCATCGTCAACTTGCACCCGTCCAGGATTCCCCTTGGGAGGCGGAATCCTCGTGTCCTTCCCCTTAGGCTGGAAAGCCTGTCTCTGGGGGTAAGGTGTCCGAGTCCTGGGCAAGACATCCTGTAAATCTCGGGTCCCACTGATGGCATCCTGAAGTGTAGCCGGTCTAGTCGACCTGACTAGGCCACGAAGTGGCTCTGCTAATCCCTCCACAAACATGTAGATCATCCGAGCTGCGGATAGATCTGGCACCATCACTGAAACCCTCAAGAAATCCGAAATGTAAGTCTCTGGACTCCCAGTCTGCTTGAGCTTCGTCAGCTCAACAAAGTGCTGCTCCGGATCCCTCCGGTCAAAACGCTCTATCACCCTCCTGGTAAACTCGGCATATGTCGTCACTGTAGAATGCCCGAGTGTCGTCATCCCATGAAACCACCAGTCCTGGGCCTCACCATCCAGATGTAATGTTGCCACCTTAATGGCCTCTGACTGCGACATCTGATTAAGCTGGAAATAGATGTCCAACTTCTCTACCCAAGACTTTGCCGAACTGTTTGATGAGCCATCAAACGTGGGCAAATGAAATCTGCTAGCTGCGCGGTGGTCATCATGATGATGCTTGTGCCCTCTGTGATGATCACGGGGCCTACCATCACACTGGAGCTGAACATAATCTCTGAATGAGATAAGATCTCTGATCCCCGGCCCGTGTGCCTGGTACTCTGCAATATAGGCATCCATCTGGCCCGGCTCAGGCTCTGGCTCCCGCTGTGCTCCTGCCCCTGTGTCCTCCGCTAGGAACGTGGGCATAGTGGATCGCGTGGGTGCATGCGATGCCATAATGGGGATAGCCTCACGCTCCGACATATAGTGGGATGTGCCCGATCCCTCACCAATCTGGAAAACCCTTGGGGTTTCCCGCTGCTTAACCTCTAGCGCAGTGAGTCTCTGTCCCACTATCTCCATCTGCCTCGACACACCCTGCATGTGTTGGAGGAGCGTATCTCTAAATCTCCTCGCATCCTCCTCGTCTGCCATAGGACCCTGCTGCTCTGCGTCCCCCACAGGCTGCTCCTGCTCTGAATCTGTCTCAGGCGGCTCCTGATCTCTGTATATCTCGGGCTGCTCCTGATCTGTGTCCACCACTGGAACACGGTCCCCCTCTCCGTAGGTGTTCTCCAACCTACGCTCAATGTCTCTGTATCTCTTACCCCTGTAACAGATATGGGGTCTATCCCTCGGCCTCATAGACTGCTAGCTCCACAGGCTGAGCCAGATCTATGCTCTGATACCACTGTAATATCCCGAAAGGGAAATAGACAGCAATACAAGCATACAACAATATAGAAAATGCCAGAAATGGAACATAAAGCAAATACTCATAGAAATGCCGGAAATGCTAAGCCATTTTATTAATCTGAGAATATAATGAAATACAATGGATAATCAGAATGATAGCACCTATTCTTGCTCAAGGCAAGTGAAGAGCTCTCTCAGAAGAATAGGAAATGGCTGCTACAAGAAACTGCGTCCCAGCTGCTAGGAAGCTGCCGTAAACTGCTGCTGCTGGAATGGGCTGAAACTAGGGGCTGATCCCCTTGCCGGAATGAGCTGAAAATCTGCAGATCACCTACTCTCACCACCCCGGACAAAACCCAGAAACCATATCAACAATGGTCAGCCTCCGAAAATCACCCCAGAAACCCTCCTCAAGGAATTACGCTGCCTCTGCCAGGCTCTGTGCAGATGCCAAAGATAATAGCTGAAACGGGGCCACAAACTCCTCAAGAAACCTCCTGCCGGCAATACTGATCCTCTCCTCTGGATATCCACTGAAACTCCTGCAGAAAACCCCCGCAACGGAACACCTCCAACTGGAACTGCGTCCTCTCTCCCAGGGACTGCGCAGTCACTAAAAGAAGCCCAGCTCCTCCACAAAACAACAACCAAATCTCCCGCAAAAGACTGAAGGAAAAACCTTGCCCGAGCAGGCACTCGAAGTCCCCCGGGGCTAAGGGCGAGATCTCCGACCGGAGACACTCAACGCACTAAACAGTGCTGCAGACAAGCTAAACAGCGAGCGTGCTCAAGAAGACAAAATTCTAGCTCAAATATCATCAACAACAAGAATGCCAAATGAGATGGCTCTCCCACCTTTTATAACGTTGGCCCTCCTCAAAACCCTAACGTGGTCCCTTTCTCTCCCACGTGCTCCTCATAAGACTGCGCAGAAGCTCCTAGAGGCTACGTGAGCCTCCTCTCATACGTGGTGTGGACCCCCAAGGCTTCCCCTTAAGTTATAACGTTGCATCTACTAGGGAAACACTTTATTTTATTTAAGTGAGTTAGACCCCTTTTCTCACTTTTATTTATTAATAAGCTAAAGTCGGCAAAACTATACAAAAATCAAATATTCCAATTAGCAGTGCTAATTAGGAATATTATACCGCAACTCTTCCATTTACTAGCGGGGCAATCCAAGGCTCAGAGATACAGGCTTTGATCCACCTAATAAAACCGGATCCAAAGCCAAATTTTTCTAGAACTTTATAGAGAAAGGAATGCCTAATGCTGTCAAACGCATTTGCAAAGTCAAGCTTTACTATCATACCTTTTTCTCTCCTCTTCAGACTTGAGTGAACCGCCTCCTAGACAAGAATAATGTTGTCCTCTATTTTTCTTCCTTGAATAAATCCCCCTTGGTTCTCCGGAATGATATCAGGAAGGATCCTCTTCAATCTGCTAGCAATCACCTTGGTGATGATTTTATACCCAATATTACATAAAGAGATGGGTCGAAACCTACTAAAATAATTAGCCCCCTTTTCTTTGGGAATGAGAACTAAGAAGGCTGAGTTTGTGCTACCCCCAATCTTCTTACAGTCTTGGGATTTCAGAACCACTCTATGAAGGTCTTTTTTAATAATCTTCCAACAAACTTGACAAAATTTTGTCGTGAACCCAACCGGGCCTGGGGCTTTATCCGGGTTCATGGAAAACAAGGCCTCCTTTATCTCCTTCCCGGTAACCTTAGCTTCTAGGATCTGATTCATTCTAACAGAAATTTTGAGCGGGATCTCTTCTAACATTCTATCACTATGCCCCTGCTCCTCGCCTTCACTGAAAAGGTTTTGGAAGTGACTGAATGCAGCCTTCTTGATGCTTGGGAAGTCTCCATAAGATTGGTTCCCATCATTAATTTCAGTGATAGAGTTGAACCCTCTCCTAGCTTGGGCTTGCTTGTGGAAGTAAGTTGTATTTCTGTCTCCAGATTTCAGCCAGAGGCTTCTGTATTTTTGTCCCCAATATTCCTCTTCCTGTCTGCAAGCAATATGGAACTTGTGTTGTAGATCTTCCTCAATACTTAGAGACTCCCATTCTATTTCCGCTTCTTCCATCAGGGTTTGATGGGATTCGAGGGTTGCTTGGGCTTTCTTCCTTTCTTCTGTTGGACTGGGAATGTTTTTCTCCCAACCCTTTAACTCAATTTTTACCCTTCTCAGCTTCTCCTCCCAAACAAAAAAAGGGGAACCCGTGACAAGTCTTATCCAAATTTCCGAAACCCTCTCCATGAATTCCTTTTGGTTTATCCATAGAGGACAAAAACAAAAGGGGATAGGGCCAAGATTTGAATAGGAAGATAAGGACAACATTATCGGTTTATGATCCGAAGTACTACTAGTAAGAATACTCATCTTGGCAGCTAGACCCAAAAGCAAATAGGAACTTTGAATAAGAAACCTATCAAGCCTAGCGGAAATATGCCCAGGGCCAGCACTTTTATTTGACCAAGTGAACTTACCATGGCACGGCTTGAGGTCGATCAGATCCCATTCATGGATAAGGTCCTCCACCCATTCCCGAGCTGGATCCCTCACAATGCATCCTCCACGCTTTTCTTCATGAATTAGAGTAATATTAAGATCTCCAGCAATAAGAATATTTTCTAGATCCTCTTCTTCTGCCATGTTTCTCAGGGACTCCCAGTAGGTTTCTTTTTCCTTGCTACTAGCTGGGACGTACACATTGAAGAGACTAAAAGTCTCCATTGATTCTTGGTGTTGAAGTTTTTTAAATAGCTGGTGAGTATGTTCCTTTTTTGCTGTCAACCTGAGCTTGGAGGAGTTCCAGAGAGTGCCCAAGCCTCTCGAGGCTCCTCTGGCTGAGATATCCAAAGTCCCTCCCTTGTTCCAAAATTTCTTGCTCCTTTGAAGGAACTCATTTTCCTCCAATTTTGTCTCTTGGACAAGCATTATGTCTGGGTTTTCTGCCATGCTTAGGATCCTCATGGCTTCTTCTTTCTTCGTGCTCCCCAAACCTCTACAATTCCAGGAGATCACCTTCATTATTTATTTTTGTGAGAGTGTGGGCCACCCTTGGGGCCCTATCCTTGATTTCTTGCCACCTTTGTATTTTTTTCCCAAAAGCTCTTCCAGTGTAGGCTGGATTCCTTGAACTTTGTCTTTGTACGTTTCTTTGTCTCTTTTTTCCTTGGAGGAAATTCTTAATCTTGCCGACCTTCTTACCGAGGACTGATAATCTCCGATATCTCCTTCCTCTTTAGATTCTTCCAAGCCTTAACTGTTCGCCTCGCTCTCAATGTGTTTCTCTTGAGGTTTCCCTGTTTCTCCATCCCCTTGTCTTGCCACATTTTCCGTTGTAGTCTCATTATATTCTTTGTCTTCCAACCTTACTGTCTCCATTACTGCCTTCTGAGGCGGGTCCTTTTCATGTATTTCTTGCGTTTCAGTTCCAAGAGGCCTAAACATGTTCCCTGAATCATTCATAGGAAGGGTTTGCTAAGAATCACTAATGCCTTTAGGTTGCTGCCCTTTGCTCTTATCTTGATTTGCCGGCTTAGAAATATTGGGGTTCGCTTTGGATTTATTGACCTGATTCCAACCTTCTTCTTTATCCTTCTCCTTCTCCTCCTCACTCTTCTTTGGACAGTTTCTGGCGAAATTCCCGTATTCGTGACACCCCTGGCATTTGAAAGGAAGCTGTTCGTAGTCCAGTTTTTGGATATGAGACCAGCTTCCAACTTTAATTTGTATGGCTTCCGGCAGCCCAACTTCCAGATCCACCTCCACACAGATGCGAGCACAGTCATATTGATCCTTATTGTTTGCTCTGTCGATGAATTTTCCCAAGGAGTCCCCTATGTGTTTTAGGGAGGTCCAGCTCCACCAGTGGATTGGGAGATTGGGAAATCTGACCCATACAGGCACAGCTAAGGGAATGTCCTCTTCTGGGTCTAAATCCGGAGTCCACTTGTTCAGATACAACCCTTGCGGTCCCATAAAATAAGGCCCATTTCTAAAGATCATTTCCTTATCCTCTTTAGAGGAGAACTCGAAAAAAAAATAGCCCCTGCCCAGGAAATAGGAAGTAACATTTTGGCTTATCAGGGGTTTCCAGTTCTTAATCACCCAGGCTTCCGTGGCTTTGGGGGAATGCCACAAGCTGATGAATTGACCAACAAGTGCACGTTCTGTCATGGTCAGGGAAACCTGAATAGGGTCATCAGGTGGAAGAGTGACCTCCAACATTTCTTCAAGTCGTTTGAAAAAATTCGAGTTTGCAACCTTCTTCTTCTTGGGAAGAGAAGCGATGAGAGAGCAGAAAGCTTCTGCTTCTAGAGACAGCAAAGGGGGAGGAGGCGAGGGAGCCCTAGATGAGGCCGACTCCTCCATGGCTGTGGCAGCCCGATCAAGCTCAGCGCAAGGGCAGCACAGCAGCGCAACAAAAAAAATTTAAATGATATTCATGTTAGCTCAGGAAGAGTAATGAAAAAAAAATATTATCTTGATGTCATTGAAGGAAAACATTCAAAAAAATAAAATTCAAATGATGAGACCAAAGAATCATAAGTTGCACTTGATGGAGAGCAGACATCAGAATCAAATATTGAGAAATTTTTATCATGTTTACCATCAGATCCTCCATGTGTTCAAGAGAGTAATCAACAAAAATAATAAGACATACAGGATGATCTAAATCAATAAGTGAACCAAGGGCATCAAAGCTATATTAAGATTTGGTTCCAAAAAATCAAGAAGTTGGAGCATCACTCTCTTCTTCGACGGTGCTTGATATCATCAAAGTCAAAGCAATTGGTCTCTCACATTCAGGTACATGTCAAAGCATATATTTTGAGCTTACACATGAGTTTATTTTTAATATTGATGTGCACATGGCTCCATTGTAAATATTCCTACACTTGAAATAAATTTTGTTTTTTCAAGTAAAATATGATAGAAAAAATAAAAATAAAAAAAGGAAAAAGAGAGAGAGAAAAAAAGGAAAATAATAAAATCTCAGGCGAAAACCTCTTTTAAAGTGATTGAGATTGGTTCATTGAATGAAAACCTCCTTGAGGCAGTCATTGGGTTGGAAAGAAAAAAAAAAAAAAAAAAAAGGAAAAGATCCTAGGTGAAAACCCCCTTTGAGGAGCCTAGGCAAACCTCCTAGTTGTAAACCTCATTGAGGCAACTAGTAGGCCTAGGGAAAAAAATGAAAAATGAAAAGGAAAAAAATATTTTCTCCATGTATCTCTCTCTGATGAATGCAGGTTATCTCCCCTTGCAAACAACAAGAACAATTTAGCACCAAAAGAAAAAAATTGATCAAAAACCTAGTCAAAGGAAGTCAAATTTGGGCTTTCTCCTCATTTTCCCAGATGCTTCAACAGGACCAAGGCCATGTCAATCCATCACCCTCATCCATTTCCAACATCCACCCATCATTTCCAATCCTTTCCCATTCATTTCCCTCGTTCTAATTTGCTACAAGAGGCCAAAATACACAGGGCAAAAAATTGTTTTTACCATATCTCGAAAATTGTGCATTCATTGATCAAGTTGTTTCATGGGGAGATAAATATGGATTATGGTAACATGCTCAAGAAATTTTAGCAAATTCCAGTCGACACTATTCTAAAAATTGGCATCCATCACCTACAACCATTTTTAATTTTTCTCGAGATTTGTTCATCCATTGGCCAATATTTTTAATGGGGAGGTGCATAAGCATGATGGCAACATGTTGAAAAAATTCAGGTCAATCCAATCTACCATTTGAGAGATATGGATAAAAAAAATCTACTACAGGAGTGTTCCAGAATTGCTACAAGAGTGACCAAAGTCGCTACAGGAGTGTGATTAGCATAGAGAGAGGGGTCAGATCCTATGTTTTCTTTGGGGGAATGATGAAATAAGTCTACTACACCACCATCACCCATATTCCACACCATTTAGCCATTTATCCACTCAAATAATCATATTTTCCCATTAAAAAATACCCATTTTCACCCCTTCTTCCATCATGTCCACCACAACAGAGGCTTCTAATCCTTATCCTTATATCTATCATGAATTATCAGTGTTATTGGAAGCTTTATCTGAAGGATAATATGATAATAGAAGGGTCTGTGTGACTGCTATAGGAAGACACACAATCATGTAGCAGTCTGAACAGAGCCTACACGACCATAGTAGGAAGCCACCAGTCAGTGGAAAAGGTTAGTTTTTTTTTTTTTCCTGCCTGTCATCATTTCAATTTTTTTTTCCATCATGACCTTCACTCACTAATCCTGAAGAATAAGGTTTTCCTTCCATTAGTATAATTAAAAAAACACACATAAAAAAAAAAGGTTCTAGACAATCTTGTAGGAACTGATACTCCATTTCTTCAAAACGCCTTCATCTTGATACTTTTTGGAAAGAAGTTGTGTGCACCTACAGGGTTCCATATAGGCTCCATCTACAAGATCACTTCTAGCATGTGGAAAAGCACATATTTTTAGGTTACACAAAATGAAGATTCTATGTACCAACATGACATCCTGTAGGGTGCTATAGGGTCACCACCAACATGGACATATCATAGTTTTGATTTCAGAGAAGAATTCACCATAAAAAACAAGAACTTGAGCACCTACACAAACTCCTATAGGGTGCTCCAAGATCATCATTAGAGAAAAATAAGCATGCATACAACACTCCAAAATGTATTTGATCTCCCAACCAACAACAATGCCTGCATGAAAGACAAATGACCTGCATCATTGAAGTGTAAAATTATTATATTTTAGGAAGCAAGGGATACAAGGGAATGCCATCTCATAAGACACTCAAAAGAAACCTCACCCATGTCTAGATCTTCCATGCAACCAAAGAAATCAACACATCAGCTTTAGAACCACCAAAGGCAACTTCGACAGTCATATCAAAAACCTCAATATCACTCGCAAAAACACACCCAGGGTAAGGCTTGGATATGCAATCCTTTAAACCTTCCCTACAAACTTATTTTAGCTTGAAAATCATTGCAAGTGTATGAAGGGAATTTTTTTTATATACAAAATTAGTAGCAGAGCAACCTCGGCCTTATGTAGTAGTTAGCTTTACTTTTCCACTAAGACAGCCGCACGTGTGGGAGAGGAACAAGACAAAAGTGAAGAGGGCTTGAGAAAGTGGGTTGTAATTATTTAGTCATTATGGAGGACAGGAAGTACGAAGGGGTAAGTGAGGGCCAACTCAATTAACAAAAAACACTATGATTTATTTTTCATGTAATGAAAAAAGAGAATAATAATAATAATAATAAATAAATAAATAAAAAGGTGGACCCACCACCTATTGGCATGCAAAGAGTAGTTGTTACGGGATTCAAGTTGTGTGTTATAGGAAGGAACGTCACTGCTACAAGAAGAACATATTTGCTACAGGAAGCTAATAGAGTGCTATAGGAAGACAAATTTAGCCCTAAAGCCTTGGGAAGCAAGGAAATATTCAAAGTAAATGGCAAGGGTGCAAACAAAGATGCTACAAGAGAAAACATATATGTTATAGGAAAGAACAAAGTCGCTACAAAAAGCTAATAAAGTGCTACAGGAAATTCACAAGTTGTTACAGGAAGTTTTATAGTGGACATAGTTTCCCTCCCTCAAACCTTGAGGAAAGAATCATGAGAGAAAGGGTAAGTACATTCTCTCCTTTGCTACCCGTGGACAAGAAAACTACAAAACTCTTTAATTATTCAACAACACATCTTGTAGAAAATGTTTGATAAAAGTTTATAATAAAAAAAATGAAGTATGGGTGTTTCTTTAAGCATGATGAGAAGGGGAATTGAAGTGTTTTGAATTAAGCTCCAAACTCACTCTTTTCCAAAGAATGTAAACAAAATTTTCATTATACCCCTATCTTAAAAAAAAAACCTAAGTGCATAGAAAACTCCAAAAATTATGGCAAGAAAAGGAAAATTCATTGTTTCATAGTGATAAAAGTGGAGGAGGACTTAGAAAAAGAAGAAGTTGAGAATCAGAGGGGAGAAATAAAAGAAATGATAAGAAGAAAGAACAAAAACAAGAGCATAAATAAAGGTTGAGCCAAAGCCAAAGGAATAAATTGAAGAGCATTCAAGGTTCCATTCAGCAGAGGAAGCTACATCCACACCAGTGTGGGACATTAGAAAACTCATCTGAGGCATAAAAGAAGAACAACAATGCAAGAATATGAATAGGTTTCTCAAAGGATGAGCAAAAATTTCAGTAAGGGGTATGATGGGCCTCCAAATTAGACACAAATTAAGGCCCACCTAACCTTTCCTAGGCACATAAGGCTATATTAAATATCTCTTTCTATACTTAATAAATTTTTTTTAGCTTTAATATGTTCTTAGGAAGGTTTAGAGATAATTGCATATTATGTGCCTAATATTATTTATTTTTGTAGAATATTGAGAGAATATGGAGTAAATTTTGAACGAGATAATATAGGGACTTGCTCCCTACTACAAGATGGACTAAGATTGGATAATAAATGAAATGGATATCATGAAATTATTGACAAATTCTAGAACTCCACTAATTGAGAAAATTTAGGAATGTGTTTTGTGTCATTTAATGAAGATTCCTAGTGTTGGGAACCATATCCACTTTATGAGGGATTTTGGAGGGGAAAACTTGCTCCTTTCAAAGATAATGCTTCATCATTTATTTGTATAAGTACCAAATATAATTTTCCTCTAGATACATGTATTTCTTAATCTTCCTGTGGAGAAAACTTGTTATTTAGCCGCTTCACTTTCATTTCTAACAGGGGTGTACTTGGATTGATTCACATAATGAATTTTGGTACCATTTTTAGCCTCTAAAGCTTAGTTTCCTCCATATAACTCTGAGTTTCCTTGGTCTTGGCCATCCCAGGAGCCTCAAACCCCTCTTGTACAATTTATTTATTTCCTTTGAATGTCTTTTTCACTTGCATCTCTTATTTTTGCATTTACTATTCATGCTTCTTTTGTTGTAGGTCATATTGGTTAAATGATTGAATTGAGTTGTTTTGCAGGTTATTTATAGAGTCACAAACATGATGCATCCTTATATCATCTTTGAAAATTCATATTCATCATTTAGCTACTTGGATTGGTTTACTAGTTCACAAATCAAGAATTTATGGAAGTCCCTTGTAGCAAAATAGTAGTAATTTATGCTATTTTTTAGAACATGTTAATGAGATTAATTTGAGTTTATTCCACTTGTATTGGGTCATAAAAAAATTTACTCCATAGCATTTTCACTTGATTAGGTTAGAAATTTGGTAGGTTAACTAGCTTAGTAGTTCTTGAATTTCCGGTTTTTAGAGTAGTAATTTTCTGTTATTTTTTAGCACGTGTTAGCAGGGGTATTTTGGAGTGATTCCACTTTGAAAAGATTCCTAGGACATCCTACTTAATAAAAAAAATTTTCTCATCTCATTTGCATTTGATTTACTTAGGTATTCAACAAGTTATCTCACTCCTGTAGCAAAACAAGGCCTCCTCTAGCACCCCCTGTTGCACTCTTGAAGCACATGTAAACTCGACTAGATTTGCTCGAAAAGCTTGTTTTTTGTCCCTTAGGTTTGAATGATGACCCCTAGGCTATGAATCCATGATTGAGTAAACCAAAAGAGCTCTTAATACTTTCCTCTTCTCCACTACAATTCAACTCAGTAGTTTGGATTAGTGGATAGATTTTCATGATTACTTTATGAAGCACCTTCTGAACTCTATTGACAAAATCTATCTTGAATGCAGTGATTGAAGGATGATTTGATTTTGTTTCATGCATCTTAAGATATGTTTTCCATTTCCAACATTATTTATATTGCATATACTAGGCTTCCTTTTGATGTACCATTTACACTCTACAAATAGGTTAATGTTTACATTTCTACAAATAGGATTAACATTTACATTCATGCAAAGTAGAATAGCCTTTCCTTTTTGCAAAAGTAACTAGTATTTCCTCTCTGAAAAATTAATTAGGTTTCCTTTCTGCAAATATAGTAACATTTCCATTTCTGAAATTAGTTTAGGCTTGGATTTCATGGAATTCACTTCATTGCATCAAATCAACGAAAGGAGGACACATTGCATGGTGCACATATAATGCCGACACCTCTTAAGTTTGTACGAACCTCAGGTTTATAATTTAAGTCAATAGTCTCAGGAATTGCAACATTCTTGTTGCAATATTTAAGCTCATCCGTTCTTCGCCCTAGAAAAATCTATTGAGCAGAAGATTTATGTCACTATTGATTTTTCTCTCAACATTGTTGGTCATGGTGACATACCTTGTTAAAATATATGGTTATTAATGCCTATCATGTGCCTAGTCTGAGTGAGAATCTATTGTTGATTTCCCAACTGACACATATTGGTAAGATTGTTGAGTTCTAGCCAAATTGGTTCTTTGTTATGGATTTGAAGAATGTTGGGTTGATTGTTGCAAAAGGACTCCTCGACTAATAGGAAAACTATACAAGTTTTGTGATCCACCTCTACCAAATCCTAGACAAACCACTGTCATTTCCCATATCAATTAATGGAGTATACTTTTGCATGAATGACTTGGACATCTGAATTTTTGAAGATTGGAGCTAATGGTAACATAAAAAATGGTTGTTGGTTTACCCAAAGTTCTTTTGCCTAATGGAGCCTATAGAGGATGTGCATTGGGAAAGAATCATTATGCCCCTTTGACTCCAAAAAAGCATGGCATGCACAGACACTACTAGAGCTTGTTCATAGCGATCTGTATTGTGTCAATAAGGCTTCATTAGCAGGTGCAGAGTATATTTTAACCTTTATCAATGATTTCTCTAGATTTACTTAGGTCTATTTCACAAAGAATAATAGTTGAGACTTTGAAAAGTCAAAGGAATTTATAACATTACCTAAGAAACAATGTGATCGACCTATCAAATGTTTGAGATATGATAATGGTGGAGAGTGTGTGAATCAATGGTTTGAAGAATATCTTGTTTAGTTGGGTATTTATTGGTGGAGATTTGTTCTTAATACTCCTCAACAGAATGGCATAGCCAAAATAAATAATATCATTTTGGTAAAAATGGCTCAATGTTTGTTGCAAGCCAAAGATCTATCGACTAAGTTTTGGGCTCAAGATGTTTACTATTCCAACTATCACACAAATCTTCTTCTAACTAGAGACACTAGTTATGTTACTCCAATTGAAATATGGCATGGAAATAATCCCTTGGTTGGTTATCTCCTAACATTCAAAATAATTGCTTGGGTGAATATTTATGATGATTGTAGAAAGAAACCAGATGCAAAGAGTCAACCTTTCATCATGATGAGCTACTATGAAGAATCTAAAGTCTATTATTTGTTTGATCATATCAAACAACAAATCATTATAAGAGGAAATTCCATCTTTGATGAGAATTATTTAGGCTATAAGTTGTTGAACTCCTATTTTGGGATATCACATTGTGATTCCCTTGATATTGTTGCAATAATGGATCAACTACCCTCTTTTTGGGGATTTCAATTGATCAGTTGAACCTTGTTCCTGACTTGATTAATAATTTGTCTACACCAAGTGACACTATTACTTCTCTCGAGAAGAAATGCTATATTTGATGAGAATTATTTAGGCTATAAGTTGTTGAACCCTTATTTTGGGATATCACACTGTGATTCCCTTGATATTGTTGCAATAATGGATCAAATGCCCTCTTTTTGGGGATTTCAATTGATCATTTGAACCTTGTTCTTGACTTGATTAATAGTTTTTCTACACCAAGTGTCACTATTACTTCTCCCAATCGATCTTCTGAAATTAATATTAGTTCACCTACTCTTTGTTGACCTTAGTGGGTTGCTAAGATGATTAAAGATATTGCACCTAATGTTGGTGATATTTCTTCAAACCTACAAACCTAAAGTCATATGTGACAATCTAATGTTGTAGAAATTATACAATATGCATGTATATCTTGGATTCACCTGATTAAAATTTTGCTAAATTTAAATACGGAATCGCTTTTACAAATCTTTTCAAAATTAAAAACAATCGTCAATCACATAAGCATGAAGAAAGATCAATCACACACAACACAGATAATTTCCCGGGGAAAGCTTACAGCTAAAAATCCCACTATCTTCTATTGTATATTATATCATGGATCATGAAACAATTACATACAAAACTCTTCTCACAAGAGCCCTCAGTACATCATCTAATTGTCTCACACTGTCATACAAAAATTGGCAAATCCCTTAGCCAATTTACTGTCTCCAGACAACTTGCCTTCATTGCGCAATCCCTGTTGAATGCAATCCTTGAATTGATGCAATCCTTCCTGCCTTGACTGCGCAAGTATCATGGGCACATCCAATGTGTGTGTGCTTGCATGTGTGTAAGCGGATAATGTCACAACTGATAGTCAACTTCCCTTTCACCTAGAACTCAACTGGGTCTCCACTGGATTTGACATGCATGCAGCTAATATTAGTAAATATTTAGTTGCATGTGATATAACTACATGTGAATTAATTAATATTTAATTCACTTGATCTCTCACTAGTGTATCCTCAGTTACAACTAGCACAACTGAGTTTAACTCACTTAACTGAGTTAAACTATTTACAACTTGCACAAACTCATGCACCACTGCACTTCCAACTTTGTTACAACTAGAATCACTCCGTTACAACTAGAATTACTCTGCATGTCCCACCAACCAACCTCTAACTCGAAATTCACTTAGCTAACTGATTTTCCACTTCAGTTAACTATTTTAAGGTCCAAATTGAGAATAAATTACAATTTAATTTCCATATAAATTAAGGGATAATAAAAATAGACATGCACCTAAAAATAGCCTGTGGGCCCCACCCTAGTGTAGGTGCTTAATTTTCAATAGGATCATAGGTGCCAAAAAAATTTCTAGTTGAATCTCAACACTCCCTCTCAACAAGAAAGGGATTATCCTTCACCTCATTCCTGTCTCTATGGTATTCGAATTTTCTCCTAGTGAGCACCTTCGTTAGAATATCTGCATCTTGATCTTTCGTGGGAATGTACTGAAGAAACTTGATTCTCCTTTGCACACAATCTTTGAGATGATGGTACTAGATATATATATTCTTGGACCTATCATGAAAAACAAGATTAATCAAGATTTTAATGCAACTCTGATTATCACAATGAATCACTGTCGGATCCATCTGAGAACCAAATAAACCAACCAAGATCTTTCTCATCCAGATAGCCTCACATGCAGCTTGACTTGCTGCCATATATTCCGCTTCTGCTGAACTGAGTGCCACGGATCTCTACTTCCTGTTGTACCAAGAAACAACTGTAGATCCAATTCTAAATACCCCCCTAATGTGCTCTTTCTGTCCGATGGACTTCCAACCCAATCTGCATTCGTGAAGCCACACAACTTCACTCTATCCATCTATCTATACCATAGACCATACTCTGATGTGCCCCTCAGGTATCTCAAGACATGCTTCCCCCCTTCCAAAAGGTCTTGGTAGGCTTAACCATAGCTTGACTCAACTGGTTAACCACATAGCAAATGTCTGGTCTCGTGTTCACTAGATACATTAGTGAACCCACTAACTGTCGATAAACAATAGCATCCACTACCTCTCCAGAAGTAGCATCCTCTTTCCTCCAGTTTCCTGGAAGAGGAGTATCCATGGGTTTGCAACTCTCCATGTTAAACTTACCTAGTATCTCCTTTGCATACTTTCTGTTAGCCCCTTATAAATTTCTTGACAAGCCAGCAAGGGGCTAATTTGTTTTATAATCTTGCAAGGAATGCATTTCCCTTGAAAACACATCATCCTTGCAGCCTTTTCAGGTTCCCTGCCTTGTGGTTGTTTCCCTCTGTGGTTCTGAGTCAATAGGCCTTGCTGATAAAGAATTATGCTCCAAAAGGCTTTATTTTGCCCTTTATACCCTTGCAAAATTCTTCATTTTCACCCCATTTTTCCTTTTGTCAAAGTCCCCATTTTTCCCCCTAAATTCCCCTTTTCTCTCCTAAAAACTTCCCAAAATCCCCATGAAATCCCACCCTTACCTTCTTATGGCTTTTAAACCCACTGAAAGGGCTGAAAAACCCACTTTCAAACATTATGATAGGGCCTAGCCCCTTTCCCGCCAATCCCCTGTACATTTTCCCCCACAGAACCCAGCGCTAGCCCCGAAGGCGCTTGTCCCATATGTTTATCGGGAGCATTCTAAACTGTTGATCTGTACAGATTGGACGGAGATCACGGCCCCCGCAACCTCCCATGTTCACAGTTCATTTCTCAGATCGCACTATCGCCGTGCATTTACCCGTAGATCCGATGGTTCGGACTCTACCGGCCCCTGTGGTCCCTGCCGCGCACTATCCATAAACCCGGTGGTATCTATCGCATCGCTTTTGGGTGATAGGCGGTATTCTCCCATTGCACAATGATTCCATACAACACTCGACACGTGGCTCCTGTACGATTCCAAAACCGCTTGCTCATCGCATGTTATCTTTCGGCACAAGATGCGCAGTGATATGCATATCAGCCGTCAGATCTGCCTTTGCCCATCCGACGGTCATCGCTCAACGAAGCTGCGCGGGGTTTAATCCATGGTTGCCGTACTCCTGGCCCACCGTTCGTCGTCCTCCACCGCATGTTCAACCGTCGAGCTCCTCCGAGATCTGACAGTCCAGATTTGTTTCCCCGCTGTTGAATTTTCCGCCATCGCCCGGTCCCGCCACGTCACCTCCACGTGTGTCCGCCATACATCCGCCCATCCCATTGCATATATTTGATTCAAGAGTCGATGTTTTTAAGGCTTTCATTTAAATTCTATCACAGGCCGCCAACCTTTTGCCATCTCTGTTCTCTACCATTCCACAACAAAAAACCTATCCGGCATCTAGAAAGCCCGCATTTTGGTAGAATAAGAAATTTATGGAGCAAAGGGAGAAACCTGCCAATGATCAAGGATTTCAAAGGCTCAAGATTGAAGGTTTTGAGCCTTAATACAACCGTTTAGAGGCAAAGCAATCTCGTATCAATGGGGATTCCATGGATCATGTAGAATGTACAACACGCGTGTGATATGCAATATCGTGGTTTCACATCGCAAGGATTAGTCCCAAAGGACAAATCGCCTACATGAGTTCCATTATTTACCGTGGTTCTTGAAGATTTCCGCTTAACCACAATTCAAAGCTACTGTGGCATTCGTTTACAAGCATGGCGCCCATTCGCTCATTTTGTTTATGCACCGTGAGTACTGGCTACGCACGCAATGAGTACATCGCATTCATATCAGAGTAGTCTGAAGATTGAAGAAGATCATTCGTTCACCCAAAGAACACCAAAAATTAATGCACAATATTTATACAGAATGGGCTTCGGCCCTCTTTCTTTTCAAAAGTTTTAATACTGCATTTAGTTCTTCACCTACCTCCTATGCTCCTCCGGAGCTATAAATTCATGAAGAAACTCATTGTAAAGGTTGTTGATCAGTTATCAGTGAACTACAAGTAGTTTCTTTTGAGACACAGTCTCTGTGTAAAGTTGTAAGATAGGTTGAAGGAGATGTTTTCAGACTGAGTATTCAGCTATTGGCAATGTTGTACTTGACTGGTATTGCTATTTAATATGACAAGCACATTTCTTTGGATCCTGATCTAAAGCAACGGTGATGTTTTCCTATCTCTGTGTTTTAATTCATTTCATTTCGTTTCTACTGGCTTGCATCAGAATATTGGCATAGGATTTACCCTTGTTAGGTACCCTATGTTTCTGCTCTCCTTGCCTTTGATGTTTTCTGCTATATGTGTGATCTAAGAATCGATTTCAGTTAATTTAACCAGTGTAGTGGATGTTATTGCCTACTCTCTGATGTATGAATTAAATGTGGTTGTTCTTAGATGCTTCTTGTTAAGGACTTAGTTGGAAGATTTGGGAACACTGGGGATTAGAGTTAGCCCTGTCCACTAGGATCCTTGTGCGACCAGCTGGTATTTAACTTTGTGCCCTGAAACTGTGTTGTCTCTTCCTCTCTTATCATTCCATATCACACAATCATCTTTAAGATCCTATGTTTTAGATGACTAGTCCAATTGAAAGCTTGCACATTAGATAGTAATCAAATCCTTTCCCGACTCCATTGCCCAATGGTTTTGAATATTTCCTGGAACACTTCACCTCTGCCTTATTCCTCTCTGCTCAGCTTTGTCTTACATTGAATCCTTCTTTCCTAATAACCAGCAACCAAACAAACAATCAAACAAACAACCCTTGTGCCTATAACTAGCCTAACATCTCAACATTTGAGCTTCAAAGACAAATATACTTTGACTATTATAGAGAGATCCCTCTCTAGACCTAGGAGGGCTAGATCCTGAGGTCTGAAAGTGGTTTGATGTTGTCTCATCTTTTGGTCTTGCCAATCTGGCCAAAACATGGGAACCCCAACATAATGGCGACTCCACTAGGGAGATTCTGAGTTTTCCTCACCTTACTATATCATAAGCCTCAGAAAACCTACAATCTCTGGTTAGGTTAAACACTCCTATTCACACATCAACCTCTATACCATTTGTTGTGTTTTCCCCATACTCTTGGACAGAGTCTGGAAAGGGCCAGGTAGACTCCAGATCTCACACTCTTTCAGAGGTGACATATCTGGTAAATGCCCTCCTAGTCAATCTCTGGTTAGAGTTTGCTGTGTTTGGAAGGTATCCTTGAAAGGGGGCATCTCATAAGCACTGTGGTGGATAGTGTACCCTCCAAAAACATCATAAACCTTTCCACCTGGCGACTCCATATTCCCTAAACGTTTTAAAGACTCCACTGGTGATCAGTAGGCCTGCTGATTATCTTGGTTCACATTAGACTCCACTGGGAGACCAGCCTCCATAACAACATCAATCACAGTAGAAGTAACAAGTATGGCTAAGCTACTTGGTCAGAAAACAACATTCTGGCTTCAAGAACCATTCACACAAGAGCTTATCCCAACCCAAACCCTCCTGAAATAGTTGATAACCCTGAGAGCATCCTCAGAAATCCACCTACACCTAGAGGATCAACTATTTCCAGTCACATCTATAGAGCTAACTCTGCACCAGAAGATCTTACAACTCTATCACACTTTCACTTTGACCTAGACCTACCTAACATATTACCTAGAACTAGGTCATTCAGCGTCCTAGACTAGCCAGACCTTGAGCTTCCTGGTTCACCACCCCAAAGTGGTAAACGTCCTGGGAAGAGACAGACCCCTCCATCTACACCTCCTAATACACATTTCATACAAAACTTGGGACTCATTCACCCTAGATCTGCTCATCAGTCTTCTGTTGGTCATAATATCCATGTCATCCATATACCAGCTGCTCAAGTCAACCCTTTACCTCATCAAAACATCATCATGGCGGCCTGGTACACACCTCTGGTTTTACCTCAGCCTCTAGTACCCTTACCCAATGATTATCAATCAAAGATCCCACATTTCACTGCCAAAGAGTCTACCACAGCACAATACCATGTAGACAGAATGGAAATTTTTTTTGACTACATGGAGATAGATGATGATACAGTCAAAATGATAATCTTTTCCCAGAGCTTAGGAGGTGATGTGAAGAAATGGTTTAAGAGCTTGCCTCCTGGTAGCATAAATGACCTCCCAGCTCTATATCAGACCTTCATAAACAAATGGGAAGCTAAGGCTAACCCTTGCCAACTCTTAGCAGAATACATGAGCCTTAAAAGAAACGTAGGAGAGAGTGTCCATGATTACACAACAAGATTTAACAGCATTTACAATGCCCTCCCTCCACATATGAAACCTCCACAAGGCATGGCCCTAGCAAAATACCCCGAAGGCTTCGACGCTGACATGGCTTACGAGCTTAGGGATAAAGAGTACAACACATTGGAGGACATGCAGAAAGGAGCAGTGAATATAGAGGCAAACCTGATTGAGAAAAGAGCAAGATTGAGATCTGAGAAGAGGGTAACATACAGAGATGACAATGTAGCTTCCTCATCTGACCAAAATTATGATAAATTGTCTAAAAATGTGGAAAAGTTACAACAAATGATGGAAAAAATGGTTGTCACAGTCAGTAACCAAAATAGAAACCAAAACCAGAACCAAAAATTTAGAAGGAACAATAACACTCCCAACAGACAAAGAGAATCAGATCAGCAAGTTATTCCCCCATTCCAAGAGAATTTTCTTGATGAAGATGAGGGAATCATAGAAGAGTCTAAGGGAAACACAATTAATATGTTTGAAACAGAGGATTCAATCCATAACTGTTACTCAGAAGAAGACCAACCCTCACCCTCATATTGGGACGAGGAATGGTTAGAAACTGAAGATTACAGGTTAGGGTTTGAAAATGCCATGATGTAGGTTAGTGAACAATATGAAATTAGAAGCAAAAAGAGCTTAGAAACTACCAAACCAAAAGCTTCTGAGGTCACCATCAAGAAAAGACCTTAGAAAAATTCTAAAGCAACTGCTGAAAGTAACAAATCATCAGCTGAGAGTTCTGGAAAGAACAAAGAAAGGGACAACCAAAACACTGATACACAAGGTAAAACAGCTAGCAGCACTAGCACTGCAGTTAGTGCTCCTGATAAAACTATCACCAACACTGTACATAACGAGAATCAACACACTGATTCAGTCACTAAGGCAGTGGCTAACAAAAAAGAGTTGAGCACTCCAAAGAGTCATTCCAATTTCAATTTAGAGAGTGAGATTGCAAAAATTAAAATCTCTGTCCCACTCTCTGAGCTGGCCCCTTAGGATGTATATAAAGGCCAAATTTTGAAAGCATTAAATTTAGGTGAGAATAGTGACACTGTAAATCTGAGTGATGATCAACCTGCCCTTCTGTTTGGTCCAAAGATAGAAGGAAAGTTTCAGGAAGGGGTAGTGCCCCCTTTTTATATCAGTCTTAATGTCCATGATAAGATTCTCCACAATGCAATGCATGATTCTGGGGCATCACACAACCTGATGCCTAAAGTAGTGATGGAAAGATTAGGCCTGGAGATAACCCGTCCCTATAAAGACCTATATTCATTTGACTCTAGTAGAGTAAAGTGTCTTGGCCTGATCAAAGATTTGTGTGTGAGCCTTACTCAGATTCCTACCAAGTGTATCGTCATGGATGTTGTGGTGGCAGATGTGCTACCCAAGTATGGCATGTTATTATCAAGATCATGGGGAGCCAAGCTACAAGGAACGATGCAGATGGATGGGGCTTATGCCACAATCCCAATCTTTGGCCAACTTAGAAGACTGTACAGGGAAGCACAAATTAAATTCCTGGTTAGTAGCCCTGAAAAGCCTGAAAACTCTCCTTTATACTCTGTACATACAGACCTGGATTCCTTTATCTTCTGCAATGATGAATCTTTGGGAGGACCAAAATCTGAAAACGTAGATACAGGCAAAGGTACACCTGAGGAAACAGAGCTAATGGACTTTAACATAATGGCTACCCTAGACTCAGAGGAGGAAGACGTAGAAAACTTTGAACAGTGCACTGAAGCAAAAGCTCAAAGTGAACCTGAAACAGAATGCGATCAGCCAACTGGTCACACCTCTGTTTTCCACACACCCGACGAAAAACAAAACAACCCACAGCCTAGTGCAGTTCCTATAATACAACATAATGGCGAACCCAGTTGTAGGGAAGGAAATTATGATAAAACGAAAAATGAACCCTTGTGGGAAATGAGTTTCGACGGGTCATGCACCAAGAGAACTGCTGGGGAAGGAGTGTGGATACATAACACTGAGAGTGATTACGCAGAGAGCCATGCCTGCAATCTACACTTCAAATGTACAAACAATGTTGCAGAATATGAGGCCCTTACCCTAGGCTTGAACCTGTTGAGAAAATTAGGAGTCCGTAGGATAATTGTGCATGGAGACTCTGAGCTGATTATTAAACAGGTGAATGGTGAATACACAATGAAACATTCTAGATTGAGAGCTTACAGGAATGACACTATGGATTTATTGAAAACATTTGTTGAATACGAATTAGTGTTTGTTCCTAGGAGTCAAAATGTCATTGCAAATGGGTTAGCTTTCCTAGCTAGCTCATACCCTAAGACTCCCAGCGATCAGAAAATCACCATTCAGACCAAATTCAGACCTGCAGTGCTGGATAATGAAAAATACTGGCAGGTCTTTGAGGGCGATAAACAGATTGAAGATTTCCTAATAGGCAGAAACGAGTTTGAATTTTCTGATTCAAACTCTGTGTCCAGTGACAACTGCCTAAGTGAAGAGTCCTCAGATGATGAAGAAACACCCTACAACATAGAAATAAACTCTTTAAATGAACAGATTGGAAATCCAGACGGAAAATGTGAAAACGCAGATAGTGAAGAAGTAGAGGTGCTGCAGACCAAAGATAAGAATATACCCAGAGGTCTGGCACCCTTAGAGGACCTTTTTGACTTTGATGATGTAGCAAAAAGCCCACTATAGAACATGCAGACTCTAACGTGGAAGAATGCAACATAGGCACTGAAGATAAGCCCAAAATGATTAAACTGGCTAAGTCTTTACCTGCGAACATGAAGAAAAAATACATTGACCTTTTCAGGGAATTCACTGATGTGTTTGCCTGGAGTTATGAAGACTTAAAGGCCTACGACACAAACATCATTCAGCACAAAATACCCTTGAAGGAAAATCAGAATCCTTTCAGAAAAAAACTTCGCAGAATCAATCCAAAACAATTGCCTGCAGTTGAAAAGGAGATTAAGAAGATGTATGAGGCAGGTATAATTGTACCTGTGAGGTTCTCTGATTGGGTATCAAACTTAGTGGCTGTGAGAAAGAAAACAGGGGAGATCAGATTATGCATAGACTTTAGAAATCTTAATAGAGCCTCTCTCAAAGACAACTATCCTTTGCCAAGAATGGAACACATCCTTCAGAAGGTAGTAGGCTCAAGAAGAATCTCCCTGTTAGATGGATTTTCAGGTTACAACCAAGTCTTAATAATCCCAGAAGATCAACTCAAGACAACCTTTACCACTCCATGGGGTACCTTTATGTATGTAAAGATGCCTTTTGGATTGATGAACGTCGGTGCAACCTTCCAAAGAGCGATGGACATAGCTTTTTCAGATGAAATAGGACACTTCATTGTTATCTATCTGGATGACATAATAGTCTACTCTAAGATTGAGGAAGAACACCTAGAAAAGTGTTTGAAAAATGTAGAAGGTTTGGTCTGTCACTGAATCCTAAAAAGACTGTATTTGGGCTGCAGGAGGGTAAACTTCTTGGCCACATTATATCTGAGAAAGGAATTAGGATATACCCACAGCGAGTTGAGAGAATATTACAGATCACACACCCAAGAAACATCAAAGAATTACAGTCCTTCATTGGGAAAATCAACTTCCTTAGAAGATTTATCCCCAACCTAGCTAAACACCTTAGGAATATGACTAGCATGCTAAAGAAAGGTGAGGGGATTAAATGGACTGTTGGAGCTAAACAATCTTTTGAATCAGTAAAAATTTCACTCACCCAGGCTCTTGTCCTAATCAACCCGGATTTCTCATAGGATTTCCTGATTTTTTCATTTGCCTCCAAGCATACAATAGTTGTAGTCTTGCTGCAGAAAAACACAGAGGGAATGGAACAGCCAATTGCCTTTTTCAGCAAAGCACTAAGGGATGCACCCTTGAAATACAACATAATGGAGAAACAAGCCTATGCTCTGATTAAGGCCTTGAAAGACTTTAGGGTGTACATATTGCATTCTCACACCATATCTTATGTGCCCAACATCATAGTCAAGGATATACTGTCCCAAGACCCAGATGGAAAGAGGGGCAAATGAATTGTTGTGATTTTAGAATATGATCTTGAGATAAAACCCACCAAACTGATTAAAGGTCAGGGCTTAGCTCGACTAATGGCTGAATCAAAATTACAAGCCCTAGACATTAACATGGTAAATACCTTAGATGAGCAAGAAGGATTGCCTGATCCCACTGTTGAGGAGAAGTTTCAGAACTCTCCTTGGTACTCCGATATCCTTTATGTGCTCACCAACCTAAACGCCCCACCTGAACTGTCAAAAACCAAGGCCAGATTCTTAAAGCTAAAAGCCATGAGCTATTTCATATTGAATAACTGCTTATACTGGAAGAACCCAAATGGCCTATTGCTTAAAATTTTGCCTGAGTCTGAAGCCAAAAAGATTAAACAAGAATTCCATGCAGGAGAGTGTGGAGGCCACCTGAGCTGGAAAGCCATCGCAAACAAAATACTCAGAGCTGGCTAATATTGGCCTACACTCTTCAAAGATGTCCATAGAATGATCATTTATTGTCACAAATGCCAGATCTTTGAAGGCAAAAGAAAACTCCTCCCTCTACCCCTACAACCCATCACTATTGAAGGTCCCTTTCTGCAATGGGGCCTAGATTTCATAGGGGAAATTCACCCTGTTTCTTCTGCACAACACAAATGGATCCTAACAGCCACAGACTATTTCACTAAGTGGATAGAGGCCATACCTACTAGGAATGCCACAGATTCAGTCATCATTAGTTTCTTAGAAGGTCATATCCTCTCTTGGTTTGGCTGCCCAAGGAAAATAATCGCTGATAATGCCACTGCTTTCGGATCCAAGAAAATGGTTGATTTTTGTCACAGGTATCAAATATCACTCGGTCATTCAACTGCCTATTATCCTCAAGGTAATGGATTAGCTGAATCATCAAACAAGAGCCTGGTGATCATCATCAAGAAGCTACTGGAAGAGAACAAAAAGTCATGGCATAACAAGCTAGTACATGCTTTGTGGGCGGACAGGCTTACAACAAAGAAATCTATTGGCATGTCACCTTATCAGCTTGTCTATGGAATAGAAGCAATGTTTCCTACCAGCCTTGGGGTACCAGTGATTAAGCTGGTCCAGGAGATTCAAACAGAAGAAGACAGTATGGTGAGAAGGATAAACCAGAAAATTCATCTTCAGCAAACAAGGGAAGAGGTTTATAACAGAGCAGTGAAAGTTCAGGAAAATATAAAGAAATTATTTGACAAAAGAACCAAAGCTGTTGATTTCAAAATTGGGGATAGAGTGCTGAAGTGGGACTCAAGGAGAGAGGATAAAGGAAAGCACAACAAGTTTGATAGTTTGTGGCAAGGTCCATACATCATCCAGGCCACTGTGGGTCCAAATGCCTTTTTCCTACAAGAATTAGATGGTACAGAGCTATTTGTGGGTCCTGTCAACGGCAGGATGCTCAAACACTACTTCTGCTGATTCACAATTTCCAGTTTCCATTCCCATTGTACATACCATTGCAGTTTTTATTTTCAAGGAAAAAAGAGAAAATGTTTCTAAAAACATAAAAAAAGGGGGTTCAGACATGCCCAAAACATGAACCTATGATGTGAAAAAGATTGGCTCTAATAAGCTCAAAACCTGAGCCAAGGAAAGTAAAACAGCTGGTCCTAACACGCTCAAAATCTGGACCAGCAAAGAAGAAATAAGAATCAGCTCTAACATGCCTAAAACCAGAGCTGAAATGAAGGAAAGAAGTGACCCTAACATGCTCAAATCTTGAGTCACGACAAGAAAGAAGGATACTTCAAGTTTCAAATTTCAAGCCTTCAAAGTTTTGTTTCAGTTTTCTACAAATTTTGTCCATGTGCAACTATCTTTATGCCTTGGACCCACAGCAAGTCAGACAATCTAATCCTGGCTTGACTGTTTTTCAATTTCTGTCGTAGAATATAGAGAAGGAATCTGCTGGATAGTTTAATCCCAGCAGATATTAGATTAGGTAGAGAAACATATGACACCAACAATCTAATCTGGTCTCATGGAGTAATAAGGGTAGATTTAGAATAGGTTTATTTTCTGTTATAAAAATAAATGATGTAAAGGGTCTGCTAGTTCAAATGCGCCCCAGACGAAAAAATGCTAGGATTGTAGGAAGGGTAGGTAGTTTATTGGGGAAATTTTTCTACTGATGTAATGTCTTCATATTGTGGCAACTGATCTAAAGGAAGAAATGAATGTGCTAAGCAGGCAACTGGCCTTCTCCAAAGATCTATTCTCTGAATTCTTGACTCCTTCAAGAAGAATCCATCCCCATGTGGAGCCACTGTTAGCCCCTTATAAATTTCTTGACAAGCCAGCAAGGGGCTAATTTGTTTTATAAGCCTGCAAGGAATGCATTTCCCTTGAAAAAACATCATCCTTGCAGCCTTTTCAGGTTCCCTGCCTTGTGACTGTTTCCCTCTGCGGTTCTGAGTCAATAGGCCTTGCTGATAAAGAATTATGCTCCAAAAGGCTTTATGCTGCCCTTTATACCCTTGCAAAATGCTTCATTTTCACCCCATTTTTCCTTTTGTCAAAGTCCCCATTGTTCCCCCTAAATTTCCCTTTTCTCTCCTAAAAACTTCCCAAAATCCCCATGAAATCCCACCCTTACCCTCTTATGGCTTTCAAACCCACTGAAAGGGCTGAAAAACCCACTTTCAAACATTATGATAGGGCCTAGCCCCTTTCCCGCCAATCCCCTGTACATTTTCCCCCACAGAACCCAGCGCTATGACCGAGCGCTAGCCCCGAAGGCGCTTGTCCCATATGTTTATTGAGAGCATTCTCAATCGTTGATCTATACAGATCGGACGGCGATCGCGGCCCCCGCAACCTACCATGTTCACAGTTCATTTCTCCGATTGCGCTATCGTCATCCATTCACCCGCAGATCCGACGGTTCGGACTCTACCGGCCCCTATGGTCCCCGCCGCGCACTATCCATAAACCCGGTGGCATCTATCTCACCACTTTTGGGCGATAGGCGGTATTCTCCCATTTCCCAACGATTCCATACAGCACTCGACACGTGGCTCCTGTACGATTCCAAAACCGCTTGCTCATCGCACATTATCTTTCGGTACAGGACGCGGAGCGATATCGCCGTCAGCCGTCAGATCTGTCTTCACCCATCCAACGGTCATCGCTCAACGAGGCTGCACGGGGTTTAATCCATGGTCTCCATACTCCTGGCCCACCGTTCGTCGTCCTCCACCACATGTTCAACCGTCGATCTCCTCCGAGATCTGACGGTCAAGATTTGTTTCCCTGCTGTTGAATTTTCCACAATCGCCCGGTCCCGCCACGTCACCTCCACGTGTGTTCGTCGTACATCCGCCCATCCCATTGCATATATTCGATTCAAGAGTCGATGTTTTTAAGGTTTTCATTTAAATTCTATCACAGACTGCCAACCTTTCGCCATCTCTGTTCTCTACCATTCCACAGCATTTTTTCGCCATTTCTCCGCAGTTCCACTGTCACCCACGCAGAAATCCACATCATCCGACCTTATGCATTGTTTTCTTAACAGGTTTCGTGTTTTTGCAGGGTTTCAGAAAGGCAGAAAACCTCCATGGTTCATATGTACTACTTTAATGGCGTGCTGCGCAGACAGAGTAAAATCTGGAAACTGGTACTACAGAGAAATGCCCGGAAATGTAGCGGCGGCATAAATATTATCCCCGGACAATTCAATCTCCGCAAAAAACCTATCTGGCGCCATTAAAGCCCATATTTTGCAGATCGAGACATTTATGGAGCAGTGGAGAAAAACCAGCTAATGATCAAGGATTTCAGCATTCAGCATTGAAGGTTTTGAGCCTTAATACAACTGTTTAGAGGCAAAGCACCAGATCAATGATCTCATGGATCATGAAGAAGGTCCAACACGCATAAATTCATGTATATCAGGGTTTCACATCAGCAGATTGTCCCAAAGGACAAAGCGCCCACATCAGTTCCATTATTTACCGTGTTCTTGAAGATTTCCGCCTTAACCACAGTCCAAAGCTACCAGGGCATTTGTTTCACAAGCATGGCAGTCCATTCAGTAATTTTTTTTATGCACCAGAGTACTACACAATACTGCAGTCAGAGTACATCAAATTCATATCAGAGTCATCTGAAGTCTGAAGAAGATCATTCGTTCACCCAAAGAACACCAGAGATTAATGCACAGGATTTAAACAGAATGGGCTTCGGCCCTCTTTCTTTTCAAAAGTTTTAATGCTGCATTTAGTTCTTCACCTACCTCCTCTGCTCCTCCAGAGCTATAAATTCATGAAGGAACTCATTGTAAAGGTTGTTGATTAGTTATCAGAGAATTGCAAGTAGTTTCTTTTGAGACACAGTCTCTGTGTAAAGTTGTAAGATAGGCTGAGGAATATGATTTAAGACTGAGTATTCGGCTATTGGCATTGTCGTACTTGACTGGTATTGTTGTTTAATATGACAAACACATTTCTTTGGATCCTGATCTAAAGAAGCAGTGATGTTTTCCTATCTCTGTGTTTATATTCATTTCATTTCGTTTCTACTGGCTTGCATCAGAATATTGGCATAGGATTTACCCTTGTTAGGTACCCTATGTTTCTGCTCTCCTTGCCATTGATGTTTTTCTTCTAAATGTGTTATCTAAGAATCGATTTCAGTTAATTTAACCAGTGTAGTGGATGTTATTGCCTACTCTCTGATGTATGAATTAAATGTGTCTATTCTTATATGCTTCTTGTTAAGGACTTAGTTGGAAGATTTGGGAACACTGGGGATTAGAGTTAGCCCTGTCCACTAGGATCCTTGTGCGACCAGCTGGTGTTTAACTTTGTGCCCTGAAACTGTGTTGTCTCCTCCTCTCTTATCATTCCATATCACACAATCATCTTTAAGATCCTATGTTTTAGATGACTAGCCCAATTGAAAGCTTGCACATTGGATAGTAAGCAAATCCTTTCCTGACTCCATTGCCCAATGGTTTTGAATATTTCCTAGAAAACTTCACCTCTTCCTTATTCCTCTCTGCTCAGCTTTTTCTTACATTGAATCCTTCTTTCCTGATAACCAGCAACCAAACAAACAATCAAACAAACAACCCTTGTGCTTATAACTAGCCTAACATCTCAACATTTGAGCTTCAAAGACAAATATACTTTGAATATTATAGAGAGATCCCTCTCTAGACCTAGGAGGGCTAGATCTTGAGGTCTGAAAGTGGTTTGATGTTGTCTCATCTTTTGGTCTTGCCAATCTTGCCAAAACATGGGAACCCCAACACTTTCCTTGAGACACAAAAAGTTCACCATCCCGCTGCCATTCTTCCAATCCAAGGAAATAATGAAGGAGGCCCATATCCTTCATTTCAAACTCCCTTGCAAGATCCTCCTTGCATGAGTGTATCAACTGCTCATCACCAGTCAAAATTAAATCATCAACATAAAGAACAATGATTAATAGCTTACCCTCAACCACAATCTGGTACATGTTTGCATCTGCTTCACTTTTGGTGAAGCCCATTCCGGTGAAATAGTTGTCTATCCGAGTGTACCAAGCACGGGGTACTTGCTTCATCCCATACATCGCTCTTTTGAGTTTGCACACATGCGAATCATTTTTGAAGATCTTGAAATATTTAAGCTGCTCTATTTACACCTCTTCCTGAATGATCCCATTGAGAAACACAATTTTCACATCCATCTGATGAATGTGTCAGCCCATCTGTGCTAAGAGTGCAAGGATGGTCCTTATGGAAGAGTACCTTGCGAAAAGTGCAAAGGTCTCATCATAATCTATCACCTCTATCTGTGAGAAGCCTCGGGTCAAAAATATGGCCTTGTATTTCTCCTCACTCCCATCAGCAGCTTGTTTTACCTTGTAGATCCATCTTGAACCTACCACTGATTTGTCAACCGGTCTTGGGACAATTACCCATGAATTTTTTTGACAATGGAGTTATACTCCTCCACCATTGCATCAACCCAAGTAGATTGTTGCACTGCTTCCTGAAAGGAAGATGGTTCAGTCACAATATATTTTCTCATGAGAGCCATGTATCCAGTAAATCGGTTAGGAGACTGTCTCTGTCTGCACTGTGAAGTAGGGGCTCCTACATTCTGTGCAACATCAAGTCTCAGCCTATCAGCTTTTGTGGTGTGCCTTCTGCCACTTCTGATGGATGGATCTGCATGAGTGGCTTCCTCCTCTCCATGAACCTCCTCATGTGGTTGATCCACATCTTGAGACTCATCTTTGGGAACCATCAGTTCCTCCTATGCATGCAAGTCCAGCTCCCTCTCAAGGGAGAACCGCATGGCTTTCCCCTCGTAAAATTTTATATCTCGTCGCACAAAAATCATTTTGTTGTTTGGAAAATACACATGATAGTTATGGGGTGTTTCTGTGTACCCCACAAAAATCCCAACTTCAGCAGTCGATTCTAGCTTCTTCCTGGCGTCCTTGGTCACATGCACATAAACAGATGAGCCAAAAATCTTAAAGTGTGAAACATCCGGTTTCTTACCAATGAAAGTTTCTTTAGGTGTACTCATGCCCAGTACTCTATGAGGACAATGGTTTTGCACATAAACTGTAGTGTTGCATGCTTCCACCCATAAATGCATTGGTAGGCCCTAATCATGCAACATCGCTCGTGATGCACCCACAATCGTTCCGTTCTTCCTCTTCGCGACCCCATTTTATTATGGGTTATGAGGCGCTATGAGTTCTCTTCGAATTCCTTCTTTGCTGCAGAAGTTCTTGAATTCGTTAGAGATGTATTCTCCACCATTATCACTCCTAATAGCCTTCACTTGCTTCCCCAACTCTTTCTCCACCAATGCCTTAAACTAAACTCACAGAACTTAGAGAATTTTTTATCTTTCTTCTGCATGAATAAGATCCAACATTTATGAGGAAATTCATCAAAAAAGATTACATAGTACTTATGTTTTTCTATTGAAGCAACCGAGAATGGTCCACACACGTCTGTGTGAACTCTCTCAGGGATCCCCAAAGCACGATTATCCTTTTCATTAAAGGTGGTGTTAGACCCCTGTATTTCATAGTATCACCAGGAGACTGATCATTTTATATTAGAAAATTCTTCATACTGTACATAGATGTCAATATTCAAAATAGTTTCCAAAGCAAGAATCAAAGGAAGCAATTAAGGCAAAGAAAGCAGCAGAGAAGCAATTAAGGCAGAGAAAGCAGCAGAGAAGCAGTTAAGGCAGAAAAATAACAAGGGAAGAGTCTTGAACATGGTTGGGTCAAGTTGTGCATGTGTTTGGGTTGAGTCGTGAACGCTAAAGTAGTTCAAGTCGTGAATGTGGGGCAATTATTCTACAAATAGCTAAGAAACAAACGAGCGCAACCAAGGAAACAAGGTCGGCAAACCACAGTAAGGTAGCAGTGAGGATTGTTGGATCTAAGCAATGATCAACGGCGGATATTCAATCACAATCGCAGATCACAAGGTTTTCAGGATGGGCGCAAGGGTAAAGGTTAAAGTTAGTGAAATGCGATTTGCGATGAAGTGGGACCCATTCACCCATTCACCTGCCACGCCTCCTTTCCATTTCAATCCCCTTAAAAAATCATTAAACCTTATTTTTTTCGCCTTTCCACTTTGGCCTTTACCTTACCTTTCATCGTTATATCATTGTTTTACCTTTCTCTTTCCCGATTTCCCAAATTGTGATTAAAGTGGGGCCATCCCTCCACGTCACCCGTTCTTCCCTCCATCCATCGCATATCGACAAAGATAATATATCGCATCGCATATTTGTTAACTTACATTTGAAGTGCCTGCAATGTATTTGATTTCATTTGTGATGCGGCGGTCAGCCCCACCACAGCAGCTCCTCCCCCCACTTCACAACCACTTGAAATACATTGAAAAACATATCATATGAAACATCATAAACTTTACCTTACCCCAAAAGCTTTCCAACTTCTGATTGCAATGTAGGTGGTTTCCTCTCCCTGCATTACGCAAGTTTTATATTTTAACCCCCGATGCTTATAACAAAAAGTTAATATCTGCGATGCGGTCGGTCCCACCTTCCCTCCACATCACCTCCCACTTCACATCGCATCTCTGATTACATTCTTCATAACTTAAATTGGAAATATTGCAAAGTGCGCAAATGCAATGTGGCTCCAAAATAAAATCTAAAGGTTTTCAGATCCGATATATGGATTTTTTACATTGTTTTGCTTAGAAAAAGGGTCAAAACATGACAAAAATGATTTAGGTAGCGAAAGACACCAAGGGTCGAGTCGAGCAAGGCGTTTTCACAACAATTGTTATGTTATAGCGGCAGAAACAGAAAAGGCAGCAAAGCACATCAACACAGACGCTAATCAATGAGAGCAGCTAGCACCGCACCAGACTTAACTACCCAACACCGATATTTTGAAAAGCAGGGCCAAATTTCAAAGCCATCATTCGTTGCCTCTTCGGGATCATCACATGCTAACTTCAAGCCTACTTTTGATTTATGAAAAGCCACCTGAGTTTTGCATTCTTGAAGAGTTACCAAAATTAATTCGACAGGTGGTGTTTTCTCATAAATGTTCTTTGTTTGGGCCTTGCATGGCCATACTTGTTTAATTTTCAATTGTTTGTAATAAATGAAGTTTTCCAAAGTAGATTAGTGCAACTGACTAAGGTTTTAGCTAAATACTACTAGAATTTTCATTATCAAGGGTTGGATATTGTTAGCCCCTGCATTGTAAGAACTGTTGTATTGTAGCACTGTAATTTTGGAGCTGGACATCAATAATCAAAGACTGTTTACAGTATTCTTGAGTTGTGTCAAAATGGTGATGTATTAATTCTTTGTTTTAAATGTTTTCATTTTTTTCCCTGCTGTGCATATGTTCATGTAACTGTAAATTAGAAATTTTAGATTAAGATTTGTTGTCGGAGCACCTTAATTATGTTTGCATTTACAATTTGAATGTTTTCTGCTGAAGTCTGATTAAAGAATTCTTAACTACCCTTTAGTCACTACTGAACCTCACTCTTTCTTTCACCTCATAATTCATACAGCTCTTAAGATCCATTTAGCACAGTTAGTTTGCCCTATGATGCTCTTGAATGTTGATGTGCCATTCTAACCTTTTGACTCCATAGCCTAATGGATTAGCTTCTGCAGTTCTATCTGTCCAACTACACAATAAATCAAACAAACAACCCTCATAATCTCTATAACTAGCCTAATATCAACATTTAGAATTATCAAGTTAAATAATAAAAACAGAGAGAGCCCTCTCTGAGTCTAGGATGGATAGGTCCTGGACTCCAAAGTGGTTTGATGTTGTCCTCTATCATTTGTTCTTGCCAATATTACAGATTACGGAGTGACAACATAATGGCAACCATACTAGGGAATTATTGAAAATATCATCTTTCATCAGAACTCAGAAACCCCAGTCGAATTACTGTGTGATTTAAGTATTTTCTACAGATTGGATTTTGAAAAAATATTCAGCATGTTTGTGCCTTGGGTCTAGACTCTGGCTTCTAGAAGAATGTTTACCAGATCCCATCCTGACCCAAATCCCCCCGCAATAGTTGAAAATCTGGAGAAAATCCTAAGAAAAACTCTCAGATCTGTGAATCCAACTATTAGCAAGCCTCTTCACAAAGCAAGTTCCCTCCCTAAAAACCTTGCAACCTTGCAAGATATCGAATTTGACTTACACTTTGAGAAAATATTTTTTAGAACCAAATCTTAGAATTGGATAGCCCAGACCATTTTTTATCCATCCATCTTACATCAAATTCCTATTGGGGAAGACTCTACCTCCACGCAAACTGACTTTCATCTTCTCAAACACTTTGACTCCCTTAAGAGTCTGGTAACAGATCTTACTTCAGCTATTGATAATTCTTACCTTCAGCAGTCTGTAGAATTATCTGCTCTGACCGCAACAAATACTTCTGTTATCTCCAAGTCATCTCATCCTTAGTCAAATTGCTCAAGTGTATCTACAACTCCTACCATTTCCTTGAACCTTTCCCACCTGAGTGCCCAAACCTCCACTCATACACCCATTGTCCACCTTCCTCCATTTAACCCTCCACCTCCCTTGATCAACCCTCCTCTTATCAACCCTCCTTGGGATCCCCCACCACCCATCATGGCAGCCTGGTATGCTCCATTAGTGCTACCACTACCTATGGTGTCTATGCCACAAGATTATCAATTCAAAATCCCACATTTTGATGGAACTGGTCCTAAAACTGCTCAACAACATGTGGACAAATTAATGACGCTTTTGACTACCAAGAGATAGAGGATGAAACTATTCAATTGAGAATGTTTGCTCAAAGTTTAGGGGGAGAAGTAAAAAAATGGTTCAAGGGCTTGACCCCTAACAGTGTCCATTACCTCCCTACCCTTCACCAGTTGTTCATAAATAAATGGGAAGCTAAGAAAAATCCTCTCCAAATCTTGTCAGAATACTAAAACATCAAGATAAATGTTGGAGAGAGTGTCCAGGATTATTGTACCAAGTTCAACAGTTTATACAATGCCCTCCCTCCTCACATGAAACCCCTACAATTTTTAGCCCTAATGAAATTTTCATATGGTTTCGACCCAGAGACTGCTTATCAGCTGAGAGAGAAAGATCCTATTACATTGGAAGACATGCAGAGGGGTGCAGTACATGTGGAAGCAAACCTGATTGCAAAAAGGGATAGAATGAGAAATGAGAAGAGAGTCACTATTAGGGAAGAGCTTGTAGCCTCCAAATCTGATGTTAAGATTGATAGCTTGGTCAAAAACATGGAGATAATGATGGAGAGGATCAACTTGAATGAGATGGTTGTCCCTAGGGAAAATCAGTCAGCTCCTCAAAATAGAAACCAAAACTTTAGAAGAAACCCCCCTTAAATAAGATAGAGAGAACAGAGAGGAACTGACCAGCAAATTAGGCCTCCATTCCAAGAAAATAATGTTGATGAATATGAGGGAGTGGTTGACGAACTAGAAGAAAGTCAAATTAATCTGATGGGAATTAATACTAAAGATATTGTTTTCCTCACCGAAGAAGAACAAGATTTATTTTATGTGACTCAAACTGAAGTAGAATTTGAAGGGTCTAAAGATTATAAACAAGGATTCGAGAACGCCATCATGGAGGTTCGGATATTCCCAAGAGAAAGAATTCTGAAAACTCTGCTAAAATGGCCCTTGAGGTTGATCCCAAGAAAACAACAGAGAATTCAAGGAAAATTACTAAAATAGCTGGAAATAATGATCTAGAAAGCAGCACTAGTAAACCAGTGGTCAGCCCTAGAAACATTGTTCCAGCTAATGTCCCTAAGATAGGTCAACAATCTGAAGTTGCTGCAAAATAGTGCCTGACAAGATTGATTCAAATCTTCCAAAGACACAAACACCATTCAGCATTGAGAATGAAATTGCCAAAATAAAAATCTCAGTCCCTCTCACTGAATTGGTGAACCAAGATGTATATAGGTCCCAAGTCCTAAAAGCGCCGATCATAGGAGAAATTAATGATATTGTCAATATAAATTATGACAAAACGAAACTTTTGTTTGGGCCAGAAGTAGAGGGTAGATTCCCGGAAGGAGGTGTTCCCCCATTTTATCTCAGTTTGGAAGTTCATGATAAAATCCTCCATAATGCAATGATTGACTCAGGTGAATCTCATAATCTCATGCCAAAGGAAATTATGGAGAAACTTGGCCTCGAGATAACTAGACCCTACAAGGACCACTATTTGACTCCAACAAATTTAAATGTCTAGGCCTCATCAAAGATCTTTGTATTACATTAGCCCAGATACCAGCCAAGAGTCTAGTGATGGATATAGTGGTGGCTGAAATCCCTCCTAAATATGGTATTATTTTATCATGCTCATGGGGAGCCAAGATTTCAGGCACCCTCCAGATGGATATGACTTATTCTACCATACCAATTTTTGGCCAACAAAGGAGATTGTATAGGGAGACTCTAATGAAATACATGGTAAGAAGTCAGGAAAAAACTCATAACTACCCCCTGTACCCTATCCACTCTAACCTCGATTCATTTATTCTTTATAATGATGAAAATATTAATGAAGAAGTAGCTGGAGAAGAATAAGACCATAAGAGAGAACAGTCAGACCAAATGGAAATGGTGCAACATAAGTCTGAACCTGAACCTTTTTGGAACATGATTTTTGATGGTTCTTGTGGAAAATTTGGCTCAAGAGCAAGGGTTTGGGTATGCAATACTGAAGATAACCACACAGAGGGCCATTCTTACAAACTAAACTTTCAATGTACCAACAATATAGCAGAATATGAGGCACTCCTTTTGGGTTTACAACTACTTAAGAAATTGGGAGCCAAAAGAATCTCTATTCATGGGGACTCTGAGCTGGTCATTAAGAAAATCAATGGAGAATATTAAACCAAGCATCCCAGATTGAGAGCATATAGGAATGCTTCCCTTGACCTCCTAAAAAAAATTTAAGAATATGACATGGCTGCAATTCCAATAAATCAGAATATCCTGGCTAATGGGTTAGCATTTTCAGCCAGCACTTGTCAATTACCTCATCCTAACAAACAATATATAGTGCAGGTCAAACACTGCCCAGCAGTTCTTGACAATATGAGATATTGGCAAGTCTTTTGAGATTAAAAACAGATTGAGAATTTCCTGCAATCCAAGGGCGAGTTTGAAGATTCCAATTTGGACCTAGATTGTGAAGAAGACTGCTCCATCAAAGAAAAAATGTGCAAGGAGGAACCTCCTCGTAATTCTGATATTAATTTTTCAGCAAATAAAGATATGCATAGGACAGAGATGTATGTAGATCCAGAAAAGGAAGAATTTGAAGTACTGGAATTCAGAGACAACACCTTGCCTAGAGGACTTGTCCCTCTAGAGGAACTATTTGATTTCAATGATGTGGCTATGAAACCAAAAATGGAATCTACAGAAGCAAATATAGAGGAGTGCAATCTGGGCAGTGAGCAGGAGCCCAAGATGATAAAGTTATCAAATACACTGCCAACATCTATAAATCAAAAATATATTGCTTTGTTCAAATATTTTATTGATGTGTTTGCCTGGAGTTATGAAGACCTAAAATCATATGATACTAATATTCTCCAGCTCAAAATTCCAGTCAAGGAGAACCAGAAGCCTTTCAAACAGAAACTGTGTAGGATAAAGCACGTCCAAATGCCTATGGTTGAGAAAGAGATCAAGAAAATGTATGATGCCAAGATAATAGTCTCAATCAGGTACTCCGAATGGGTTTCCAATATTGTACCTATGAGAAAGAATACATGTGAGATCAGGCTCTGCATTGACTTCAGAAATATGAACAAGGCATCTCTTAAGGACAACTACCCTTTACCAAAGATGGACCACATATTGCAAAAGGTAGTGGGCGCCAAAAGAATCTCTCTGCTAGATGGCTTTTTAGGGTACAATCAAGTGCTGGTGCATCCAGATGATCAACACAAAACAACTTTTACTACTCCTTGGGGAACCTTCTTGTATACAAAAATTCCCTTTGGATTAATAAATGATGGTGCTACTTTTCAAAGAGAAATGGATATTGATTTTTCAAAATAAATCGGTCTTTTCATTGTGATATATCTTGATGATATCATAATATATTCAAAAACTGATGAAGAACATTTGGCCCATTTGAGAAGAGTTTTTGAAAAATGCAGAAGGTTTTGTCTATCTCTGAATCCTAAGAAATCATTATTTGGTCTTGAAGAAGGAAATATTCTTGGCCACATCATATCTGAAGAAGGGATCAAGATTGACCCCAGAAGGATTGAGGGCATACTGCAAATCATTCATCCCAGAAACATCAAAGAGCTGCAATATTTCATTGGAATGATAATTTTTTTGAGGAGGTTTATACCAAACCTTGCAGAACTCCTAAGGAATATCACCAACATGCTCAAGAGAGATTCAGGAGTCAAGTGGACCAGGGAGGCTAAACAATCCTTTGACCTGGTAAAGCAGGCACTCACTAAAACACTGGTCCTAATCAGCCCTGATTTCACCAAGGATTTCATCATTTTCTCCTTTGCTTCAGTGCACACAATTGCTGCTATATTGCTACAGAAAAATAAAGAGGGACAAGAACAACCCATAGCATTTTTAAGCCAGGCTTTAAGAGATGCACCTTTGAAGTACAATATCATGGAAAAGAAGGCTTTTGCCTTGATAAAAGCACTGAAGGATTTCAGAGTTTGCATTTTGCATTCACACATCATTGCATTTGTGCCCAATATAGTTGTCAAAGACATCCTAACACACGATCCTGGTGGAAAAAGAGGCAAGTGGATTGTTGTCATCCTGGAGTATGATTTAAAGATCAGACCTAGCAAACTAATCAAGGGACAAGGATTAGCCAAATTGATGGTTGAAACAAATTTTCAGGCACCAGATATTACCATGATTCATTCACTGGATGAACAAGACGAGCTGGCGACTCCACCTATTAAGGAAGCATTCCTAAATTATCCCTGGTACGCAGGTATACTATATGTTCTATTTTATTTAAATGCTCCTCTTGGTTTGTCCAAAACAAAAGCTAGATTCTTGAAATTGAAAGTTGTAAAATTTTGCATCCTGGAAAATGTTTTGTACTAGAAATATTCTAGGGTTATATTGCTTAAATGTTTGCTTCAAGAAGATGTAGATAGGGTCATGAAATAATTCCATGAAGGGGATTGTGGAGGCCATCTCTATTGGAAAACCACTGCTAACAAGATCCTTAGGGTTGGTTTCTATTGGTCTCTCTCTTCCCCGATGTCCACAAAATGGTAGCTACCTGTCATAAATGCCAAATCTTTGAGGGAAAAATAAATTTTCTGCGAGTGCCTTTATAGACTATCTTTGTTGAAGCTCCTTTCCAAAAATGGGGTTTAGACTTCATTGGAGAAATCCACCCTTCCTCCTCTGCCCAGCATAAGTGGATCCTTACTGCTACAGACTATTTTACCAAATGGATAGAGGCCATTCCTTCCAGAATTGCTACTGACTCAATGATTATCAAATTCATTGAAGCCAACATCTTGTCCATATTTGGTTGTCCTAGGAAAATCATTACAGATAATGTTGTTGCTTTTAAGTCCAAGAATATGGTGGATTTTTGCCACAGATATCACATTTATTTGGGGCATTCAACAGCTTATTACCCTCAAGAAAATGGGATAGATGAGTTCTCCAACAAGATCCTGGTCAACATCATCAAGAATTTTCTGGAAGACAACAAGAAATCCTGGCATAACAAGTTGGTTCATGCCTTGTGGGCTGACAGACTGACAACTAAGAAATCAATTGGCATGTCACCATACTAGTTAGTCTATGGAATGGATGCATTTTTCCCAACATCCTTAGGATTTCCAACCATGAAACTCATTCAAGAAGTGCAGGGTGAAGAAAATGATGTACAAAGAAGAATAAGCAAGACAATTCAGCTGCAGCAATCCAAAGAAGAGGTGTACAACAGAACTCTAGTAGTGTAAGAAAATATGAAGAATATTTTGACAAAATAACAAAAGCAAATGATTTCAATATTGGAGATAAAGTGTTGAAATGGAACTCCAGAAGAGAAGATAAAGGTAAGCATGGCAAGTTTGATAACTTGTGGAAAGGCCCATACATTATTCATTCTCTCAGAGGAGATAATGCATTTTACTTGCAATAAATGGATGGAACAGAGCTGTTTGGAGGTTTTGTCAATGGCAGGAGGCTGAAACATTATTTTTTCTAAAAAACCCATTTTAAACTTTCATCATTGTAAATACCATAGTCCTACAATTTTCAAAAATCCATTGGACAAGGTTGAAGCCCGAAGTGAAGGCCATAAGCCTAGTGTGATAAGAAAAAAATAAATAAATAAATAAATAAATAAATATATTCTTGAAAGTGTTGCAAATCAAAGTGCCACTACTATTGAAAAGAGTTTTGTGCAAGCATACATTTTAAGCATGATTGTACAATTTTGAATTTTCTGCTGATAGGTTAGAAAATGAAGATTTGCCAAACCATTTAACCTTGGATTATCAGTAGCTAGGTATAAAATGACATTGGTTCTATTATCACACTCAAAATTTTCAAAATTTTTTTTGATAAGGTCACCATAGGTTCCATGTTATGTCATGTTGGGCCAAGTCTTTGATGAAGAATTTACCAAATCATGTTTATCCTATGTCAAAAAAACCACCATGAGTCATGTCATGTCAGTCACCTACACTCCATGTCTTTTTTTTCACACTGTTAGAGTCGGTCTTTACATCCCTCCGTCAGAGATCATTTCTCTTATTGCATTTCATTTTTTTAGGTGTCTCATTCTACTCATTCATTTGCATTCCGTTAGGGGCATGCCATTTTCTGAAAGAAGGGCTTTGTTTTCTCGTTTCCCTCATGTTTATACCTGTTGGGTAGGTCGAAATTTATCAGAGTTCATCAAAGTTGATTTCATGTCATTTACAGTCATAGATGGTGTTTTGGTCAAAAAAGAGTCTATCAGTTTCTAGGTCTAGGGTTTGGTCTTCAGAAATGTTAAATAATGCCCACAGGCCATGAGGATGTCTTCAATAAGTTTTCATTTCAAGATTTTCATCATCAATAATGCTCGAGGATGTTTCTTCTTCAAAACTCTGTTTTGAAGAAGAAATTGTCAAATTTATTGTTTGTAATAAATATGTATTTTAAAGTTTTCCGCCATGAAGTAATTCAAATGCAGACTCTGTTCATCCTTTGTCGAAGTCCAACACCACCATCCCTGCAAAAATCAACCAAGAAAACATCATTTCAAGCCAAAAAAATCAAAAGGAAATTTGAAAAAACAAAGTTGTATTAAAATGTGAAAAAGTGCCGATGCCAAAAATTACAAAATGGGTTTGTGAGAAACAAAAATTGAATCCACCACTATAAGATATTTTCATTTGATTTAAAACATTTATTTGCATCCAAAGATCGATTGAAAGCTGACTCAAAATGGAGAGAGGGCGATCTTGTGAATTTTGGAAAACCAAGGCTGTGTTCAAGGCTACGCGGCGCATTGGGTAAGCGCACGACACACTGGGGATGCACGACGCATTGGGCGTTTTCATACAATGTATTTCTATTCTAGCATGGTGCATCCATAGGACGCGGCGCACTGGGCTTGTGCGCGGCGCACAGAGCCTCCAAGGCAAAAAATTTCATTTCCACTCCATAAAAAGTCAATTCGACTCAGCACATTTTTCTCCAAGTAAGTTCGACCATGCTTGCCCAGTGATTTTAGTTATGTGTGGTATGGTTTAAAGGTGAAGACATTAGATTTTGGTTGGTGAAAGACCAAACCCTATATCCATATTAAAATCTGCTCCCTAGGGTTTGAAAAGAAGTGTTGTAATTTGACTATTGGTGTTAAACGCTCCCACCCCATTTTCATTTGTGTTCCCATCATTATTATCATGCTGTTATCATGTTGTTATCATAATCCCCTCTCCTATTCCTACTGTCCCATATCCCTTATACCCTTTGTTCCTATGTTTTCATCCTCAAACCCATTCATTTTCTATCACTTCCCTTCCTTCATATCATTGATAAGTTCCTAATTCCCAAAACATTCAAGGACTGATTTAACATCCTTGACTTCACCTAGCTTGAGTATATCTTTTGATTTCACTCCTATCCCTAAAAACTACATTTCCCATCACTATCTCCCACTCCCATATCACTTATAAAATCTCCCAATCCCGAATTCCCTCAAAGCTGTCAAGTGACTATCCTTTCATTCCAATTTCACTTGACAGTCCATTATCCCACTGTATATTTTTTCACAGCCTCTTATTTCATATGTGGCACACTTGGTATTGAAAGACAAACTCTTGTTTTCACCACACATATATCAGCATATACTTTTCAAACACCTTGTTTTCAGCACCATGTCAGAGACAAATTCATCATATGAGAAAGAATATGAGCAGGACATTGATTCAACCGCAGAGCTAAATGTACCGAGGAGGTCTCATAAAAGTGGTAGACACGTCAGAGAGGAGCCCACTTCTTTGGCTCAATTGCAGGCCTGCCCGCTTGCAATGACATGCTTTCAGCAACAGTCATGTTTTCAGTATTGTGGGATGATATCTCAGATTCAGCACCATCCGGAGTTGGTTCGCTTATTTGTCCTACATTTGCGTGATGGTCATGTAAACCTTGCTGGAGTGAACTTCACCTTGACACCAGAGACCATTTATAAGGCAACCGGGATACCAAACATAGGTGAGGAGTGGAATAAGAGACAACAGCTGGATAGAGCATATTATGAACCTTACATCAGGCCTGGATATTTGAGGCAGTTGAGCAGAGTATTCCCGTTCCGGTTTCTGAAGGAGTCCTATGCGCCATTAATGAAACTCATCATTAGATACTTCAGCTGTGAGGGTAGATTCTCACGCCTTTATGCATACCATATCAGACTTTTGATGCATTTCACAAGAGTGAGACTGATGAATATTCCATACTTCATGTGCCGAAACATAGAGCGGATGACTACCCTTGTGCAGAAGAAGACTCCAGAGCAGCAACATAACAACATTTATCATTATGCGCTCATCAAGATGATTGTGGTGCATCAGCTTGGATTGCAGGGCATTGCATGGGAGGAGTTCATTTCTCGTGACTTCTTTACAGCCCCTCAGCTTCCTCCAGAGATTGTTCACAATGTAGGTGAGCCTTCACATCAGTTTGAGGTTCCTGAGACAGAGCCTATCAGCATTCCAGTGTGTGTTACCTATCAGAGAGGTACCAGAGCCTTATTTGCAGCAGCACGACGAGTACTATCTCCACATGGCGTGGAAGGGGTCTCATTACCTTCGACAGCAGTGCGAGTAATATCTCCACATGGCGTGGAAGGGGTCTTGCCTTCTAAATCAGCACAGGTACAGGACAGAGGCAAAAAGCCTATGCGGGATGAGGGCCCCTCAGGAGGCCAAGATACTGATTTTATATTGATCGATGTTGATTTGAGCTCTCCCAGCTCAAAGCTGAAAGAAACCATCCAAGAGCAGAAAGCTGAGATCGACACACTAACCGAGAAATTTTAGAGAGCTTGGTGGGCTATAAATTACTTGGAGTAGTAGAATAAACAATTGGAGGATCAGCAGACACTCATAGAGTTGTGGCAAATCCGTGAAGACCGTGAATTGGCCCGAAAGAGACCAGGTGACATGACACCATTTGAGCGGGAGACTTGCCTTACGAGAGTCAAAATTCATTTGGAGAAGCTCTTGGCAAAGGAAAATAGGGAAAAATACATGCTCAGACATATGAAGAACCACTATTGGGCCCACACACACGTTTGAAGAGCTAGGATGAAGATCCTGAAGGTGAGGTTGAGAAGAGTACTGAAACGGCGAAAAAGGCCTGATCCACTCCAAATCTTGGCCGAAGCCTCTTTGGCTGAGCATGGGACATGATGGGAGACATTCACTCCAAATTTCAGCAAATTTGGAGTAAATTTTGTCATTTTTGAAATTTTGGTTGCAAAACAGTTTTTTCTGCCCGACGCGTTAAGCCACTCGACTCGCGCTTACGTTTGAGAGATCTTCTGGAGGAAAACTTGATATTTTTGGGTTTTTTATGATAAATTATGCATTTTCAGAAATTTATGAGATATTTCATCAAGTTCTGGATGGTCTTAAGGGTCAAAAACACTCCAAAAATGACCTTTCTGCCACCTTTTGCACCAGCAGGAACCAATCTTGGGAGATTGCAGTTTTGGAGGGGCAAATGAACTCCAAATTGAAAAATTCCACTTGGGTTGGATAGCCGACAGATAGGGCTTTCCAACGAGCTATCATGAGATTAATTTTGACTTCAGGAAGTGCCCCAAAAATAGGCTCAAAGTGGCACGGTGCATTGAGTTTTCTGGCGCGGCACATAGAGGATTTTGGTCCAATTTTTACTTTTCAGCTCAGGAATTCGGCCAGTTTGACTAGTTTCACTCCTTGATGTAATTATTGATCTATCTTGATGTAATTTTGTGGCTATGATGTAATTTTTTTCTCATATTTACTTGTTCTAGAGGATTCATTCACTAAAAAGTGAAAATTAAGTGAATGGATCAGTTTCCTAGCATATAGAGGCAAGTTGTTTGGCTGCCTAGATTTCAGTTCCATGTTTAGAATTGGTTGAAATAGCTCCTAGAAGGATGAGATTGACCCCTAGAGGCATGGGAAGGGTTTAGGATGGTCTATATATTGTATTTTCTGAGACATTTTCAGGGTTGGACTCTTGGGAAAAGTTTGGCACCTCATTGTATATTCATTTCAGATTTTTGGCAAAGGAAAGACCAGAGTTTTGCAGCACTTGTTGGGATCCTTATGGCTCTGAGTTTTGATGATGTTTTTCTTCATGTATCTGTAAGTTTCATTTATGTTTATGTATGCCATTTCCCTTCTCTTTGCTTCTGAATTAAACAAATGAGTAACTAAGGTAGAATTCATTAGTTTGCTGGTGCTCTACCTTAAACTTTTGTTTAGTTTTATATGTTTTCGTCAGTTTGAAGAGGATCCTTGCACCTTCTTTCCCTCTTCAGCTCCTCAGCAGTCTTTTCTATCCATTCATTGAATCTAAGACATCAAATTCATTGCCTTCCCTACCCCAACTTGAACTCTGCAAGAATTTGGCCTCATCCCCAAGCCCAAAATTGCCTTTCCCTTTTTCCAACAAAAAACCCCTAAAAATCATTCCAAACTCCTTGATTAATATACCTAGCCTAAAATTAGCACTCATTTCAGTCATCTCAAGGCCTATCGATACATTTTTCCTGAGATTGACCCGGAGAGAGCCCTCTCCTGTTCTGGTAGGGCTAGCTACCAGACTGAGCGTGGTTTGGTGTTACCCTGAATCCCGCCTTCCTTCAGCCTAAGGTGGATTTGGGCAATAACAATACCCATGCCTTCAAATTAAAAAAGTGAGCCACTAGCCAGTTAAACACAGTTTCATAGCGAATTCAGTGCAAAATAGGCAGATTTTGCTACGAAACTACCTGATAATTTCGTAGCAAATTTGAGGATTTATCTGTTTTTTTACTTTTGAGCAGTCAACTTCAAGGGAAGTTCTCGGAAAACAGAGAATTATTTTAAGAAACTAAGAGATTTTATTGTCAATCACATATCAAATAACATTAACCTCTTTCACTTTTCTCAAAGGTGCTACAAATTGGGAGATTCAGAGATGTCTTTTGGCTCTATTTTCAGAATGTAGAATTTTCCTGTTTTATACATGTTTTTAGAATGCAGATTTTGGACAGGTAGAGATGGTTTTCAAAACACAAAGAGAGTTTTTCTTTAGAAAATAATGACATACAAAAACCTCCTTCAATTTTGCAGCATATATGGAGGATAGGGAGATAAGAGGTCATCTCTAAACCCTATTTTTTTAAGAAAAAAACAGAGTCATTTTATTGATGAATAAATTTACTAAAGGTGAAAAGGATATTTTTTGAAGAAGGTAAGAGGCAAGTTTGCATGATCATACTTCATCATATCAATTTTTAGACCTACAGATTAAATTTGGAAGAAAAAGGAGAATTTTGATTTTTTTTTTCACTTTAGGTGTTTTCGTAGCGCCAACCAGGCTTGAAGCCCAAAAAATGCTACAAAATTTTTGAAGATCACTTTTTGATGAAAAGGGTGCTTAAAATTGAAATTAAAGCTTGGGGAAAAAAATTATTAGCTCTTCAAACATATCGAATAGATCCATGAAAGAAAAGAGAGCTAAGAGGTGGTGGAAATTGGTAAATTAAATTTGCTACCAAAAGTTGCTACGAAACTGCCTTGTTTTCCCCTGTTTTGGAAGCAAGTTGAATTTTGAAGGAATTTTGTCTTGAAGTGGTGAATTAAAGGTCATTTGATCACATGTGGAGGTCAAATATAGTCAGGAGGATATTTTCATACTGGTTTGGTCCACGAAGCTGTCCATCATTTTCAAATTATCAATTCATCATGGAGTTATTTCATCATGTGTGATGGCAATAGCTCCTTAAAAGTGGGAAGACATATTTCATGAAGCCCTCCTAACATGTTTTAAAGGTTCATGGCAGCAGAAAGTCAAATTTATTGGAAAAAAGTGTTTAAAACAGAGGCGCTACGAAAAGTTGCTATCAAATGAGCGCTACAAAAAATTTTGTACATGACTGTATTAGCAGTCAACTTCACGCTTGATTTCTGAAAAAATAAAAAAACATTTTGGAAATATGAAAGAGGTATTTCTTCATAACAGACCCACCTACAAAAAAATCTCTCAGTTTCTAAAAATCCATCAGGGTTTTGAAATTATACACTCATCTTTGGAGCCTATTTTTCAGAATTTTCACTAACTAGATTTGTGAAAAATTTGTAAAAATTCGACTTGGAGGCGGTTCAACTCAACATCCACGTGGCATAATGACAGATCAGCACCCTAGTACACTCAGAAAATTAGTTGGTTTCAGTTTATAAGGGTTATTAAATTGATTTGTTGAACTATTAATGAAAGAAGAGTCATTTTTGTGTTCAAACTTTGCAAAACAGAAATATCTCTAGGAAGTCTCCAAGTAATGGAATCATGTTTAAAATAGGTCGCTGAGGTGGGAATTCGAGGTGAGTAAGGTGGAAAATAATTTGTATGAGTTATCATTCTATAAATGAGATAGTTATTTAGAGGAGTTTGGGAGATGGTTACTTGACACTACCACTATTGTAATATTTTGATATCAGAAATATACAATTGCAGCATGCCTATTTCAGACTTGAGATTCTTCTCTGTATTCTTATGTAAATTTGTTCTATCAGTCTGCTACTTTCTCTCCAGTGTTCTAATTTTATAATCACTTGGAATTCATTATCACATGCTCCAACTTCCTGTTTACACCTAGTCTGCTGTTTTGTCAAAGATTTATTAGTTTGCTTATGTATAATCACTTGGAATTCATGGTGACATGCTCCAACTTCCTGTATGCATATAGTTTGTTGGTTTGTCTTTCATGTATGGTTTAATAAGAATAAAATTGCCTCAGATTCCATGAGATAATTTGACTTATGACTTGGTTTTCATATTGACTCCATGCCCAATGGTAGTTACTGGTTTACATCTTTGACCTATACAAAAACATCACATTCAATCCAATTCAGAGTTAGACATATGTTTTAAACTTCATTGAAAATCATTTATTATTATTTTGAGAGATCCCTCTCAGACTGGATAGGCTTATTTCCAGTTGCAAGTGGTTTGAAAGAGTTACTCCAAGTTGACCATTGAAGCAGCCCAATAGGACTCAATTTGGTGATAACATTTTGGCGTCGTTGCCGGGGAGACGAAGGTGTAAATTTTCCCTGGGAAGAATGACAAAGTTTCAGTTCTAAGGTCTGAGAGCAGTAGACACTTAGGCACATATTGGCTGTATTTCTGCTCTGGTAACTCCACACATCAAATAATCAATTGGAAGGTGACTCCACTGCTTAAGGATCAATAGCTTGATGAAGTTCCAAGATGAGTTCCATTGCAAGAATAAATTCCAAGTATGCCCCTATGAATCAGTCTCACATCCCTGGTTTTCCAAATCCTATGCCAAAGGCCGATTGGTTAACTGATCCTCCCATATTTAAAAATGAAAAGAAATACAATGATGCTCTTCATTTGGTTAGATTTCATATGCATGTACACAGAATTAAGGTTCATTTCCCTAAAGATTGTCTCATGAAGATGTTTATGGTCACTTTAGAAGGAAAAGCATGGCCTTGGTACGAAAGCCTGCCAAATGGTTCCTTATATTCTCTTGTTGATTTCCATGTTGCATTTTATGAGATGAATAAATAATTTCATTCTTCATTATTGTTGGTCAAAAACTGTTGTAAACATTGTGTGAGTTTTATTGAATATTTGGAGAATTGTTATGAAGATGATGAGTTCATGGATGAGGAAATTTTAGAGGCCCTTCATGACAATCCCTTTCATCGCCAAGAAGAAAGGATAGCCTCTCTCTTGGATGAAAATGTAACCCAGCAGGAGTTTATTTATGAAAATCATGTTACATCCTCTGAGTTTGATGAAAATTTGCAGCAGACTTGTCAGCCTTTTCATCATCACAAATATGAGAATCATTTCGAACAAGAAGAGGAAATATTGGAAGATAATTGCTATAATCCTCAGGTAAAGGAAGAAATGTATTCTTCATGTCATTCCTTGCATCAGCCTACATCAAATGAAGAAAATTTTAGACAATCAGATGGGTATGCTTGTTGAATCATATGAAGAGTTACCTTTAGAAATTTCTATGGTACATGTTGAGGCAGTTCCTTGTGAAATTGTCCAAGAGTACTCCAAGTATTTCTTCCTCTCAAATGAAAATAATGATCAACATATTTTTTCTTTTTTATTTGAGAAAGGTCACAAGGGTTATAATGAAGAATCTGAACAAGGAACACCATCAAAGGATCATATTTACTCACACTTTCTTTTTTATCAACAAGAATTATTCGTGCATACTCTCAAAGATCCTTTTGCAGCTCTGCTGGAATCTTCTACAGGAATGAGTTTCAATGTGATTTTCAGTTATATATACAAATTCAGATGGTGGAACAAGTTGTCATCTCTCAGGAATGGTTTTATGATCAGAGATGTGGAATGTTTGTTCCAATCCAGTACTCAACTTCTTAATTGGCTTCATTGGAAGTGTGAGATCATTTGATTCTGTTTTTATGTTGAGCAAGTAGAGTAGGATCATTTGTATATAAATAAGCTTAAATATCAAGCATTTTGTCAGTTTCAGTTTTAAATTCAGCATGTGTACTTTTAGTTCTTTAGCAGCTACTGATTTTTTCAGTGCCAAGGTTACAGGTCAAAACAGGTTGCAAGTTTTCATTTTGAAGATGGGAGCAGCCCAATAGAGGTGGCACTGGAACTACTAGTTCTTTGTTGTACCACAAGGGTACACCATCCCAAGTGGAGCCACTATTATCACACTCAAAATTTTCAAAATATTTTTTGATAAGGTCACCATAGGTTTCATGTTATGTCATTTTGGGTCAAGTCTTTGATGAAGAATTTACCAAATCATGTAACTATCCTATGTCAAAAAAACAACCATGAATCATGTCATGTCAATCAACTACACTCCATGTCTTTTTGTTTTCACACCATGCCTTCAAATTACAAAAGTGAGCCACTATCTAATTAAACAGTTTCGTAGCGAATTCAGTACAAATAGGAAGATTTCGCTACGAAACTACCTGATAATTGCGTAGCAAATATGAGGATTTCTCTATTTTTTTACTTTTGAGAAGTCAACTTCAAGCGAAGTTTCTGGGAAAACAGAGAAGTATGTTAAGAAAATGAGAGAGGTTATTGTCAATAACATATAAAATAACATTAACCTCTTTCACTTTTCTCAAAGGTGCGACAAATTGGGATATTCAGAGATCTCTTTCGGCTCCATTTTCAGAATGCAGAATTTTCTTGTTTTATACATGTTTTTAGAATGCATATTCTGGACATCTGGAGATGGTTTTCAAAAACCCAAGAGAGGTTTTTCTTCTGAACATATTGACCTACAAAAATATCCTTCCATTTTGTAACATCTATCAAGGATAGGGAGATAATATCTCATCTCTGAACCCTAATTTTTTAGAAAAAACAGAGTCATTTTATATATGAATAAACTTGCTAAAGGTGAAAATGATGTTTTTTAAAGAAGGTAAGAGAAAATTTTGCATGATCATACTTCATCATATCAGTTTTCAGACCTACAAGACAAATTTGGAAGAAAAAGGATAATTTTGATTTTTTTTTTCACTTTAGGTGTTTTCATAGCGCTAGCCAGGCTTGAAACCCAAAAAACGCTACGAAATTTCTGAAGATGACTTTTTGATGAAAAGGGTGGTTAAAATTGAAATTAAATCTTGGGAAAATTTTGTATTAGCTCTTTAAACATATCAAATAGATCCATGAAAGAAAAGAGAGCTAAGAGGTGGTGGAAATTGGTAAATTAAATTTGCTACCAAAAGTTGCTACGAAACTGCCTTGTTTTCCCCTATTTTGGCAACAAGTTGAATTTTGAAGGAATTTTGTATTGAAGTGATGAATTAAATGTCAACTGATCACATGTGGAGGTCAAAGATAGTCAGGAGGATATTTTCATACTGGTTTGGTCCACGAAGCTGTCCAACTCATTTTCAAATTATCAATTCATCATGGAGGTATTTCATCATGTGTGATGGCAACAACTCCTTAAAAGTGGGAAAACATATTTCATGAAGCCCTCCTAACATGTTTTAAAGGCTCATGGCAGAAAAAAGTCAAATTTATTGGAAAAAGTGTTTAAAACAGAGGCGTTACGAAAAGTTGCTACCAAATGAGCACTACAAAAAATTTTGTACATGACTGTTTTAGCAGTCAATTTCACGCTTGATTTTTGACCAAATAAAAAATATTTTGGAAATATGAAAGAGATTTTTCTTCAGCACAGGTCCATCTAAAAAAACCTCTCAGTTTTTGCAAATCCATCACAGTTTGGAAATTATACACTCATCTTTGAAGCCTATTTTTCAGAATTTTCACTAACCAGATTTGTGAAAAAATTGTAAAAATTCAAGTTGGTTAAATTGACTGTGAGGGTTGTTTGTTTGATTGTTTGTGGTTGGATGTAAGTGGTTCCTCTAAACGGTTTCCATTGGGCTATTGAGTCAAAATAGGCTGGGTATATGCATCAAAATCCAGACCAAATGCAAGGCAAGCTAGGTGTGAATACTGGTGCTTATAACTGAATGGAATTATGAAATGGAGAAAATGTTTTCGGTAATGACTTAAGAGCAATTAATAATTCTTAAACCAGACGTCAGAAAAAAAACATTGAAATTGTAAATATAGTCAGAATTAAGGTACTCTAAACATTAAATCTTAATCTAAACTTTATGCTTTACAATTAGAATATAAATGACACACATGAAAAGATTACAGTGGGTAAACATTAAATGGGAATAAGGAAGAACATCACTAGGACGACACAACACATGAATCTTACGGACTAGTCTCTTTATTGATGCTCCAGCTTGAAAAAATACAATACATGCAATGAAAATCGCTTACAAAACCATGGTACAACCCATAATACTGAATAAAATGCTATATTTAAACTATTTGGAACTGATTATCGTTATCAAAAGGCAATCGGTTCATTTATTACAAAGTAACTGAAATCTGACATGAGCATTTCACGTCTGGACACTTTGGAACGACCCCTTTAACAGTTGTCCAAAGTCACTATGGAATCGTCACTCAATGTAATGACTTTTAAACATATGTTTGAAGTCATCATAAAGCCATTTTTCTGTGTTGTAGCGGCCTGCTGTGTTGGAAAATTTGATACTGCTGAGTTGTTTTCATACACTGGATCTGCAGATGCAGACAATTCATTGAGTTGTCTGCTTTGTCATCATACTAAGTTTTCATCCTCCCTGGAGTCTACATATATTTTCCCAATTATCTGGAGTCAAAATCTTAATTCTATTCAACTTTCTGTAGACTTCATCAGCCTCAGTGTACTTCACAAACATTGGCCTCAACTAAAAAACGTGCTTAAGCTCATGCTGTATGACGACATCATTGCTGATAAATTCATAAAATGATTTCCCTGTCATAGTGTTCTTCATATTTGTATGCTTGGAGGTATACTTTGAAATATCTGTGAGCCTTTTCACATAATCTGTCCTAGGCGTTAGCTTATCATTGATAAAAAATAAGGAAGGCAATCCCTTTTTGTTCAGTGGCTCAATCCTATTGAAAAATCTACTTACTCCAATATCCAGCTGATGGCATCTTTCTTCTAGCTGTGTAACCAGACTCTTTTTGTTCAACACCTTTTTTACCTCAAGTATAGTGGTTGTCTTGTTTTCCACTTCCAGTTGTTCCAATTCTTGACTACTTTTAGAATTCAAAAATTTGATGATGTTGTTGGTATTTTGGGGCTTACCCCAAGTTCATCATTTTCCTTTTCAATAGAAACTTTCACCAACTCAATTAAATCCCTCTGTTCAAAAATTATTTGAATTGATGGCCATATATCATTCACCGATTCAATTATATCCAACCAAATAATTTGTTTGACTCTTCCTACCATGCTTCAAATTGAGGACTCCGGAAGGGACTTCTTCAAAATTTCATCTAAATTTTTACTTATCTGTAACTCTACGGCATGTGCTAAATCTTTCCTTTTCAGCTGCTCTTGTAGGTCACTAAGTTGATCTTGCAGCTTTTTAATTTCTTTTGTCTGTAAGGACATGTTCTCCATAGCTTTAGCTAATTGCTCAGGGCCTTCATCTGGTGTACCTGTTGTTGTTGTAGGTGTTGGAATCACTGTAAGATGGATTGCCTGTAGGGGAATCATGGCCTTAGCTGCTTCATTTGCTGCTCCCTTCACTACATATCTTATTTCTTTCCGCCTTTATTTTATCATTTTCTCCATCTCACCCTCCATTTTCTTAAGTTGTTCTGCTTGTTCAATGATCAATTGCAACATCTCTACCTTCTGTGTTTCATTGGCTTCTATCTCCTCAGCCATAAGATCTTCTGTCACTATCATCTTGAGCTGCCTCCTCAGAGCAGCTATGTCTGCATTCTTCTTATTCACAAGTGCTTCTACCACTGCTATGTTTGATGGATTTTACCCAAGTTGCATCACTAAATACTCCAGATATTTTATCCTTGAGTCTTTGGCCATGGAGGAGATATTTTCCACCTTCAAGTATGACTGTGTGTTGGATAATGTGACCTGCAACTTTGAGAGACTCATAGTTGTACTGGTTAAAGTGGAGGAGATCATTTATCCTGTCTACTTATGCATCTCCATTTCGTATATTGGATGAATGCTCTTTATATCAAACTCAAAAGAGGTCTTCTTGTAGTCTGTTGCACCTTTGGGCTGAGGAATTTGTGCTTCCAAGAATGCCATCCTCATTCTTTCCTTCTCAAAATCAAATTCGGATAGAAGTATACTCTCGGAGCTGCTTTTTTGTTTCCAAAATTGTTTATATGTGTTGGTCTTGAGAACCTCGTTCCTTCTTTTGATTTATTTGAATGTTTCATATATATATTCCTCTTCTTGTCCTGCAGTGGATGTAGGAGTCTCCACCTTCTGCTGTTGGAAAGGCACAGTGGCAGAGGATGTTGAGAAAATTTTCTGGCCACCTGCAGGAGATGAACCTGGTGAATCTCTGATTGTGATGACATTTTGTTGGTCCTTCTCACTTCCCTGGTCAAATTCCATGCAGATTCGGGCCCTCTTCTTGTATTTCATTTTGAATTATTTAGTGGAGGGATCAATATCCATGTCTGTTTGATCCTCCCTGATCCTCTTTATTCCTATCTCCTTTTCGGGGCCCTTTCCTTTGTCATCTTGAACTCCTACAGATTTACTTTCTTGTGGAGTTGGTGTTTGAATTCTTGAAGTAGAGATGACCCTTCTGCCTCCTGGAGTGTGTCTTCCACCCATTCTTCTTGGTTCATGTACTTTTCTATCTCCAATCTGTGGGTATGAATATAGGGTGTGGACCTTTTTTCCACCCTCTTTTTGGAGATGATCCCCATTGGATCATAAGACCAAGTGAAGCTATGTGTGAACTTCATCCCCTTCAACATTTTATCTGCCTCATCCCATGTTGCTCTGTTGTTGCAAATAAATGGACCAATCTGTGATTTGATCCTGAATTGTGACTTCTTCTTGGGAGAGACAAAATGTACCTCAACTGCATTTATCATTTGTTTGATATATTCAAGTGCAAATATTCTCATAGAGAGGTACTTGGGTAGTTTGTATGGAGCCAATTCACTGCCATAAACATTGATCTCTATGTAGTTTTTTTAGAGGTACAAATTAGTAGTCCTAATCGGATCTGTCAACTACATCACCTTCTTGGTTTCTCCACTGATCCTTGGCTCTGTGGTACTGCTAAGTGCACTGATTGCTGGATGAAAAAATAGGTCTACAAAACTCTTGTAGGAATATCTTTTCTACTCCCTCATCAATAAATTTGTCTAGAAAACTAGATATTTGGATTGAGAGTCAGAATTCTACTTCATCATATCCAATTGGAACTTGTTGGATTGAAAACAAGAAAACATGTACACCAACACAAAGGTGTATTTGAATACCTCTTCTGACTGGAACTTTAGGAACTAATCATGGATTACATTAGAAAGAAATTGAGCATAGTTGAACGTAACAGTGGGCTTAGCATATGAGGAGAAGATAGATAAGAAACCAATCATGTCTTGATCTACCCACTAAACATTGTGGTATCCTAACAAGTAAGATAAAATAGACATGATGGATATGGGGGATTTTTGGTAGGCATTGATGCATTGGTGGCGATGAATAATTCTAAGGTTTTGGCCCTGCTGGTGAAATATATCTTTTGGTATAAATCTACAAGGGCCTCATATGAAAAAGGGACAGTGTTCTCAACAATGGGGGCTTGCATCATCTATTGAATGGATGGGGCATTGATGTAAAATAAAATTTCTCCTACAGGGTTCACTATGGCTCTCTTGTTAATGTCATAGCATGATTGACATTTTCTGATTAGCTTAGGGAAGCTATGGGTTCTGGGAAAAATGTAAAAAGGAAATTTGGTCTCCCAAAGGCCTATATAATCTAATTATTCAAGGAATTTATCCTCGAGCCAGCAGTAGACATCGAACAAGTCGAAGTTAGAATCTGTCTCGTGGATCTTGTAATCTCTATCTGCCAGGGGTATGTGATCAAAATCTACCTGAGGGTAGATCATGGGGTTAAAGGGCTCCTGGTCTTTCTTGGGAGGCATGCTTCTTCAATTTATCTTCTTTCTCAACCCACAATGAAGAATGGGATGACAGAAGGGGGAACAAAGAAAGGTAAATTGTTATGGATCAACACTAGGGAAGGGATATGACAAAGGGGAATCGTGACCGGGATTGAACAATCTAAAGGAGAACTGTAATTCGGTTCATAGGGAGCTGACAACTTTGCTTTGATAAACAAATGGCTCTTTGGCAACAATTTTCACTTTCTCTGATAATACCTGCGAATTCAACACCTACAACAATTTGACAATAACAAACAGAGTAAAATCTGCATTTATGTCGAATTTTGGCTTTCAAAAATTAATTTGGTGGTTGTGGAGTTGGCGTGGGTCCGTTGGATAATGACCCGACCATTTATGGCACAACGGGCAGCTGGCGAGAAGAGGTGTGATAGGGAAAAGTGGACAAATGGCGGTGGACATGGCGTGGAAACATGGGTAACAATCAAACGGATGTGGCGGTATTGCGAACAATAAAGACCACTTTTCGAAGGCGGTCGAAGGCGGTCGGCAGTATCAGCAGGGGGGGTGCGAACTCTTCTCGGCACGACACGTAACTTTCTTGGCGGAATTGAATACCGCCCATTTCGAACACCCCCCCTCCCCCCTTGTTAATGTTTGACAACCGAGGGGGGCCCAAAAAGCATTGTGGGTCATCCGATATATGGGGGTGAGCAGAGATGGCGGGGAGTTGCGGGAAGGTTAACGCAGATGTGACGGTGGGGTCGGGTAGCGGAAAGGTCTGCAATGCAGTGGGGAAAGGGTGACGTGGCAGGAAAATAAAGGTTTTCCGCAGTAAGGTAAGGTTTATTGTGGTATATATCGTATGTATAAAATATGATATATATATATATATATATCAAGCAACCTAAGGTGGGGGGCTTAATATAAAGTCCTAAAACTTCATATATGTGGGTTTTGGAGGGTTAAACTATGGATTTGGCTAATATGGTAGATGGGATTGTTGGCAAGATTTTTAGCATAAGTTCTAAAGGTATTTGAAGCAATTCCATTGAGCACCTTTATCCTATAATGGGGTTTCCGAAGCGTTAGAATAAGCATTCTTTTCCCTTTTTGACAGCAGTTCCTTTATTGGAAATAAATGATAGTCGTGGAACGTTATTGACAATATGAAAGATATAAAAGAATAATCAGTCACCTTGTGATACTATAGATTATAGGGTACTAACATGATGGACGGTGGATGATATCCATAAAGTGCCATAAATGGGGTCATTTTTGCTGCAGTATGGAAGGAAGTGTTCCAGCCAAAGGTAACCAGTTGACCCATTGGGTTTTTTATCAAATACAAAAAAATGAAGATATCCTTCCAAAAAAAGTTTCACTATCTCAGTTTGACCATCGGATTAAGGTTGATAAGATGAGCTATGAGCTAGTTGAGTAACCAAACAAGAAAATAATTTCGTCCAAAAATTTCTAGTAAAAATGGGATCTTTATCGCTTACAATAATCTTTGGGTTTCCATGTAGCTTTTGAATTGTTTCCATAAATGCAATAGAAACTATACTTTCTTTAAATGGATGAGATAATGCACAAAAGTGTGCATACTTGGTAAGGCTATCAACTACCACCATGATGACACTCTTTCCTTAATAATTAGGTAAACCTGTGATAAAATCCATTGAAATATCCTCCCAACATTTACTTGGAATGGATAAATGTTGTAGAAGACCTGGGGTCTTAATTGTCTCAACTTTATTTTGCTGGAAAACCAAACATTCAGCCACAAACTTTTGAATATCAGACTTGAGGCTATCCCAAAAAAAATATTTCCTCACCCTGTGGTAAGTTTTTAAAAATATTGAGTGTCCTCCTAGAGGATAAGTGTGCAATTCCAAAAGAATATTTTGTTTTAGTTGGGAATACTTACAAAGATATACACGATCTTTGTACCATAAGGAATAATTTTTCCAACTAAATGTATCATATGTACTAGGATCTTCCTACAAATTTTGAATGAGTATCCACACTTCTTCATCCTTCTTCCATTCATCCCTTGCTTTGGTTATCCAATTTGGTTGGATAATAGAAATGGCACAAAACAATGCTTCCTCCTCTTCATCCTTTCTTGAGAGTGCATCTACAACAATATTTAGCTTCCCTTTTTTGTAGATGATTTCAAATTCATAACCCAACATCTTTGTGGCCCATTTTTTTTGCTCTTCTGAAGATATTCTTTGTTTCAAAAAGTGTTTAAGACTCTCATGATCAGTTTTTACCTTGAAGTTTCTTCCCATTAGGTAAGGTCGCCATTTCTGTAGGGCATGTAGTATTGCCAAAATTTCCTTCTCATAAATAGCTTTCTGTAAATACTTTCCTTTGATTGGATGACTTTCAAAAGCAACGGGTCTTCCTTCTTGCATTAAAACAACACCAAATCCATTTCCTGAGGCATCACATTCCACAATAAAGGTTTTTGTGAAGTCTGACGTAGCTAAGACCGGTGCAAGGCACATTGCCTCTTTAAGTTGTTCAAAGGCCTTAGTTGCTTCAGGAGTCCATGAAAATGCATCTTTCTTCAATAATGTTGTTAGAGGTGCTGCTATTCTCCCATAATTCTTAACAAACTTGCGATAATACCATGTTAACCCAAGAAATCCTCGCAACTGCTTTATGGTTGTGGGGACTTTCCATTCCTTAATGGCTTTAATTTTGTTAGGGTCTACTTTAACACCCTCGTGAGATACAACATGACCCAGATATTCCACCTCTTGTACTCCAAAGAAACATTTGGATGTTTTTGCATATAATTGTTTCTCCTGCAATAGTTTGAGCACCCTGTCAACATGTTCAACATGATCCTTCCAAGACTTGCTGTAGATTAGTATATCATCAAAAAATACTAGCACAAATTTTCTAAGGAAGGGTTTGAAAATGGAATTCATCAACCCTTGAAATGTAGAAGGTGCATTGGTAAGGAAAAAATGCATGACCAAAAATTCATAATGACCCTCATGAGTTCGAAATGTTGTTTTTGGAATATCTTCAGTCTTCATTCTAATTTGATGATATCATGAACGAAGATCCAACTTGGTAAAATAAATTGCTCCATGTAATTCATCCAATAATTCATCAATCACAGGAATGGGAAATTTGTCTTTAATGGTGAGCTTATTGAGCTCCCGATAATCCGGACACATTCGCCATGATCCATCCTTCTTGTGTACCAATACTACAGGAGCAGAGAAAGAACTTTGACTAGGTTGAATTATACCCGCCTCTAACATTTATGCAATCATATGTTCAATTTCGCTCTTTTGGAAGTAAGGATATCTATAAGGCCTGATGTTTGGAGGAACACTTCCTGGAATCAAATGAATAGCATGATCATGATCACGAATAGGTGGGAGTCCTTTGGGAGTTTCAAACACCTTGGAATGATTGTCCAAGACTTGTTGGAGATCTGCAGAAATAGATGATTTTGATGTTGGAACTTTTAGTGAGCATAATTGTGCAATTACGCCTTGTTGTTCTTTCTTTAGAAGCTTTGTCATGACATTAGAGCTTATTATCCTTCCTGGCTTCCACGCAATACCCCGTAATTCGAATTCCTTTCCTTCTGAAAAAAATTTCAAGAAAAGTTCTTGAAAATTAAAATCTACCATCCTCAAAGATTGTAACCATTGTACTCCTAGTACAACATCAGCACCTCCCATAGGAATGGCAAGCATTGGACTAGTCAATACATATTCCCCCATGGTTAGCTTGATATTATGGCATTTTCCAGAGCAATTTATAGTTCCTCCATTTGCAACCATCACTTGACATTATGGTGTTGGGTATAGGAAGAAATTCAATTCCTTGGCTACCTTACAATGAATAAAATTATGGATACTACCTGAATCAATCAACACTATTACCTTTTTCTTCTTGATATGTCCTTCTATCTTGAGAGTTTGAGGAGTGGTAAGTCCTGCCAATGCATTACACGATATGGTCAGACTCATTTCTTCTTTCTCTAGGGCTGGTTCCTAGTGTATATCCTCTTCTTTTGAAGTTTCTTGTTCATTTTCTTCCTCCTCTTCACAATCTATGTAAAATAATTTCTTCTCGACACACTTAAGAACTTTAGTGTATTTTCTATCACAACTGTAGCAAATCCCTTTTGATTTTTTTTCTTCCAATTGTTGTGGTGTTAACCTTGTAGGTTGTGGAATTATAGGAGTAGCCACACTTCCATATTTATAGATGTGAGTGGTAGGTTTCCTTGTCACCATAATTTTAGATTCAGTTTTTCGTGCCAACCCGAATGCCTTCTCCGATGAATCAGGTTCCCAAAGGAGAACCTCATGTTGGATGTTATCCTTTAAAGTCCCCATGAAGACATCAATATTGTGTTCCTCTGGACTATCATTTACCCTTATATTCAATTTTTGGAATTCCTCAATGTGCTCCACCATTGAATCCTTTTGTTTGAGATTTATCAATTGGCTAAAGAAGGTGTTGCTCTTTGTATCCTCATAATGTGCTATCATTTATTTCGTAAAAATAGACCAAGTGACAATTTTTTACAGGAGCAAATCCATCGATACCATACAAATGTATTTTGTCCTAAATATAAAGTTGCAATGCGTACCTTTTTTGTGTTTTGCACATTATTGAGATACAAATATTGCTCCATCTATAGTTTCCGTGTTACGGGATCCTTACCATCAAACTTCCTCATATCGATCTTTGGAATATGGTAGGTCTTCAAATCCCACATTAGAGTTTATGAAATCATGATTAAAATTTATTTTGTTTTCATCATGAGTTTCCTCTACTATATTTTCGCTGTTAGGAATCATTTCCTGTATCAACTTTGTTAAACCTTCCATGTCTGCTTTTAGATCATTCTTCATGTCTTCCATGTTGTCTTTCATTTTTTCCTCTATACCATCGATCTTAGCTTCCATTACATCCATCTTAGCTTCCACGTCTTTTTTCAAACCATCCATATTAGCTTCCATGTCCTTCTTCAAACCATCCATCTTAGCTTCTACGCTTTTCTTCAAAACTTCCATTTCATTTTTTTTTGCTCTTTGTGAGAGCGAAATTTGGTGCACTTGCTCTTGTAATTTTGATATATCATGTTGCACTTATTCATCCTCATGAGTCATAGTAGAGTATTCTAAGGGCTTAATGGGTGTTGAATTAATTTTAGGGGGGATTTTACAACCCAATACTGATATCTATGCTTCAATATGCCCTTGGAATCACTTCAAATTGATTTTTCAAACAAGACTTATGCAATTTGAAAAAAAAATACACACATTTTTCTTGCTTTTGAGGAGATCGATATTGAAATTGAATTATCTATGTGATTTCGGATCTTCAATATATGAAATTCGGTCCTGTAGTAGCCCTCTGAATATTCTTTCCATTGCTACAGGCATGACCTACTTTGGATGCTTCAAGACAACGTTATGCCCAATCTCTCACAATGACCTAATTATGGACTGGTTCAGTAGATCGAACTTGTATGGCGTACCACGTGTCATTGTTTCCTCCTTCAGCTCTGAAATTGATACATGGGAAACTAAAGTCTGTGTGATTTCGGCCACTTCTTATAGAATACCAATCTGATGCTCAGAGAGAGAGTTATGAAGATTTTACCACGGTCACCTCTTTGAGATGAAATTCAGGAGCTTGAAAAACAATAAGTTCCATAGATCATATCTCCGAAAATATTACGAACCAAGATCTGAAATTTTTAGGCAAAGTTTCTCAAGATTTTAGCTTTGTGTGATAAAAATTCCAGCTTCTAAACCTTCGTAGAAAAAAAATTATAGCGAAAATTCCATGATGACCTGTTTGGAGCAGCGAAACCTTGTAATCCAAAGCTCTGATACCAAATGTTATGAAACCAGCTCCAAAAATAGAAGAAAAGAGAGATCAAGGCCTTAGTAATATAGGGACATAACACTCTCGGTCTTTCAGGAACCCCATATGTGGAGGTTTCCCTTCATTTGGTCTTCGAAGTCAAGGATTTAATTTAAACATAGGAATTTCTATGAACAATCCTTGTTAACCAAGTACCATTCAAAACACATGTTATTATTTTCCTATTTTTGGTACATAAAGAGTTCCTCTCAATGCTTTGAATCCAATGAATCAGCCACGTTTACCTTTTCTAGCTGTTGAAATTTGCAACAAGAAACAGTGAAATTGGCATCCAGAAACAACACACACACTGGTGTGGGATCACAGGTCATACAGTGATGGATCCTAGCGACACATTAGTCTGCAAACCAATTTTTAAATAAATTGGAAAATTAATTGTAATCTTATCTCATAACAACTTGTAATAGTTAACTAAGTGTGATAGACTTAGTTAGCTCAATAATTTCGATTTGAGGGTCAAAGGATAGGCATGTAGAGTGATTCTATTATTAACAAGGTCCAGTTGCAGTAGTAGCACTAGTGTAGTGTGAGTGGGATCAGTTAACTCACATTAATTGAGTTAAAATCAGTTTAACTAGTTCTAACTGTTTGATGAGCTAGTGGAAGATCAAGTGAATTAAAATAGATTTAATTCACCATTATTGATCTAACAAGTAACTAATGATTCACTATTTATAGTTGCATGCATGCTAATTCTGGTGGAGACCCAGTTGAGACAAAGGTTCAAGGCAAGTAAACTATAAGTTGTATTTTTAGCAAACTGGCCAAATGCAGTTATATAACCACAGGAAGCCCATGATGAATTGCACAATCAAGGAAGGATGAATTTCATATTTAATAGGGGTTTAATTCTCTAGGGATTGCGTAAGCAGGGTAGGCTCAGGGTAGGCTGATAATTGGCTATGTGTTTGTCCAATTTTTCCTAGATCAATGTGAAGCAATTGGTAGTGTATGAGGTTGTGTTGAGCACAAATACATTATATTATTTCATGATTCCTTGGTTGATTATACAATAAATATGGAGGGGTTTTGAGCAGTTGATTTCCCCATGAATATCTGGCATTGTGTATTGATTTACTTCTTTCTCTTACTTGCATGTGATTGAGCGATCGTGTTTTATATTATGCAAATACTGTAGAATGATTCAATATTTTGCTTTAGTACATTGCATGATCGGATTGAGTCCATTTATATAATTTCTACATGGTATTATAGCTGTGTTAGAGATTTTCTACATGGTATCAGAGCGCCAGGAATCACAATAGTGGAGAAGAAATCGAGTTTGTGTTGAATATTATTAAAATTTTCAAGTACTTTCTTTGGAGCTATAAGCTGATCAAGATGTCTTTTAATGGCTTGAGACTCGAATATGCACTCAAGGGCAGTTTGAATTATATTGCATGGAAGGACAAGATGGAGGCAGTGTTGGAGGACAATGGGTTGAAGGAGTTCATAGAAAATGATATTCCCAAGCCCGCAGTAGCATATGCCCAACTTCGTGATGCATGGCAGAAGAAGGTAGCAAAGGTGAGTAGGATCTTGCTAGAGGGAGTTCAAGATCACATTGTCTCGAGTCTCCATGGAAGGAAACTCCATATGCTATGTGGAAGACCTTGATAGATCTGTTTCAAAGCAGTAGTGACCACAGAAAATTGTCACTAAAGGACAAGCTCAGGAAAATCAAAATGGAGAAGGGCAACACAATCCAAGAATACTTGACCAAGTTCACTCAATGTCGAGATGAGCTTGGAATTGTTGGGATTACTAAATCTAATGATGACTTGGTGAGCCTAGCACTTCTAGGCCTTACCAAGAGCTGGCATAGTTACCAGGACTCTGTAAATGGGAGGGAGAAGTTACTAGATTGGGAGCGACTATGGTTGGATTTGGTACAAGAAGAGTTTCGGTGGAATACCAGGGATGGATCCTCATCCAAGACTGATGATCAGGAAAATTGTGCCTTGGCCGGTGTTGTATCTTAAGAGACAATCCCTTGGTTGTGAAAGGAATCAGTGCTTAAGACATTTTGAAAGTGTGTCACAGAAATGATTTTATCATGAGGTCTTTATTCTATCCCTCTGGAGACTAGTTTTATAAAACCCTTAATGATCTGGAATGATAAAATATTTCATAATGCCATTCACTGCTGATATCTGAATGAAAAGAAGAACTGTAGGGGAAACCCAAAGTAATATGTTGAATACGCAGAATCTACCACTTTTAACTTTCAGAGGAAATTCATGGAGAAAGAGGAAACTTGAAATAATATGTTGTAAACACAGAATCTATTACTTCAAAGTTTCATCGGGATTTTGTGGAGAGAGGGGAAACTCAAAGTAATATTATGAATGCACAGAATATACCACTTTTAAGTTTCAGAGAGAATTTTTTAAGGGAGAAGAGATGGAGTGAAGGAGCACAAGTTAAGGTTATTTAACTCTTACTCACAGATGTAGCTAAGAGACTGGTTGCTACATTACTTCACTTCATTCAAAGAAGAAAAGACACAAAATGGCACAAGAAACATGAATCACTATCAACAGTTGCAGGAAAATTACTGCTTCTTTCATTTAGCCATCAAAAAAAGAAGTACAAAATGTAATCCCCAAGAGGTCCAGTACTCGTAACCCTTCTTCACTCTTTCTCCCTTCCTTGAATACAAACAAAAGCATTTTGTAACTGCTCGAGCTTCTTGAAACTCCTAAACTGCCTAAACTGTTAAACTACTTATTACATTGCAATCGAGGACACCATTGTAGCTTTGATCTTAACAAAGAAAACAAAATACACTTGGAATATAATCCCTTTGATGAGTCTAATTTGTTGTTGATGTGTCTCCTTCCATTTTGGCTGTGTTGTCCTAACAGTCTGCATAAACGCATCTCCACCCGAATCTGCCCATGCTTTTGCGTTTCGAACGCTGTCATCATGTCACCTGCTACCTGACTCTGCCTCTTCTACGTGTGCCTACTTTGTTTAGTCTTCTCTTCCCCTTTTCTCTGCATCGGGTCACTTACCCGAGTCTCTATGCCCGTGTTTAGACTTTCCTCCATTATCAAGTCATTTCACTGGCTTTACGTTATAATCCTCCTCCTTTCCTCCGATGTGATTTAACACAGGAATGCCTTACCTCCATATTTGAAGACCTTCGGATTTCTCTTTTGAAACCACATCGAATCCACCCAACATCGCACTTCGCATGCTGTTGTTTTTAACTTTTCCTTAGCACTTATCTTTTAAATCTTGCGATGTGTGCTTATGCGATCAGGCCCCACTGCATCACGAAACTGCTTTTTAAACATTACCATCGGCATATACGTGGAACAGTGGTTGTGGGGTCCAACAATATGATGACCAATCACGGTGCATCGCATATTGGTGAACTTAACATATAACTTAAATGGTAAACGATACAAATGCTGATACGAAGTTACGACGTAATCTCCATCGTAGATCTTCGCTAGATCCAACGGCCCTACTGTACCATCTCGCACTGCCATCTCCCATCCTTATCGCATCACAACCAAAATACTTTACCTTGCGAAGTCTTAATGCTAAACTCTAAACCCACCGATGTGCGATATGCGCTAGATATTTGTGCCAACATGTGGCTCCTCCCTTTATCGCATCGCAAGTTTTTTTGTTTAACTTGCGAAGTCCTTAACACGTAAACTCAATAATCGCCGATGTGAAATTGTGTTGTTCCGACACGTGGCCCTTCTCCTCATCACATCGCAATATATATTTTTGACTTGCAATGTCATCTCAACCGTCGATCTCTTCCCCTTCAGATCTGCGATTCGATCCTCGTCGTTCGATTGCCTCCTTTGGAAATCTTCTAAGTGTTTATGTCTTAGTCAATTTCTCTTCTTTCTACCGTCGTCGCTGTGCAACTCCGCTATCCTTCCTAAGATTTATTCAATCTTTAAAAGCGTTGATCTCTCCTGAGCTTGCGAATGAGCCCGACTCAACCCCGTCTAGTGTGCAATGTTCTAAACAGGCCCATCATTTCGGCTCTTGAACTGTTCTGCATGTGAATAAGCCCGACTTGACCCCTCCTGCACGATTTTCTCTCTATTTCTCCTGTGGCTTATATTACACCTCCAATGCTGTTGCTTCCTTGATTTTTGTTTTGGTGCACCTGTAATGATGAATCCTCATTGAGCTTGTGATTATCCTTTCGAGCATATTAGAGGTCTTTTTGAAATATTAACAAATGTTCGTCAATAACCTTGAACTGCTCAAAACCTCTCTTGACTTTTAGCAGAGTCAAATTAGGCTACAACATCTGGCTCCAATTGGGGACAGCACTTTGGAAACAAAGTGCTAAGAACTTGTAGATCAGTAGCCTTTATTGGGCATGGGTTCAAATAGAACTTGTAGATCAGTAGCCTTTATTGGGCATGGAGTAAAATAGCACTTGTATAAAAATAGCCTTCATTACACATGGAGTCAATCCCAAATTTGAGTTGATCCAGTATGTAATCCTCCTGAAACCTGCTACACTTTGAATTTCTTCCTTTATTCTTAAACTGAAAATACCGAAATGAAAATACTACAACTAAAAATGCTCAACTTTTGAGCTTATTCATGCACAACTCCTACATATGTATTTATGCCTGAACTCTATCAGGTGAATCCAACCTTCCAATGGCACCAATCCAACATCTATATGTTAAACTTAATGCCCCCATACTGTGGAAATTTGAAAATCAAAATAGGGATGCACAATGAAAATTTTCCAGATACAGAGATTTTTACATACCCTTGCATAAATGCTTGTTGCTGACAAAAGAAAGTTATCACGTAGTCAGCCACCGGCTCATAGAACTGGAGACAAATTTTTGGTAGCCTCCTTTTCTTGAACATCCTGCTAGACTTCTTTGAACAGGGCAGATTCCTTCACTTTTTGACTCCTCATAATGTTGATGTTCTTCATATGATGCCAGTTCTTGACAAGAGTCTCCCCCCTCCTGCAAATACACCTGAGAAGCTCCACTAGTTTCTCCTCTATTCACAAAATCATTAAAATTATGAAAATTGTAATGATCTTCCAAGATTTCAGCGTGTATTTAAGTTGAAATGTCTTCCTCCTCTCCAGAAAAACTTGGGAAAATTTTGAATCCTTTTGAAGGATATTGATGGAGGATTGTGGGCAGCACCAAGGGTTTGAAAATCACCTTGGTTCCAAGCTGGAAAGAAGAGGATTTCTTATGAGGTACAATGTTATCACCCAAAGATGATGAATCCTCACCTTTATGCCCAGACTGTGACAGATTACCTTCAGGAATAGTAATGCAACAGTCATCTCTCCTTTCATATTTATGAGATGGAGTTGTGTCAAGATCAATAATACAATCGGAAGAAAAATCTTCTTTCTCCAATAAAGAATGTACATTTTGGGCCTTATAATATTCTGAGAAAATAAAGCAGGAAACAAACTTCTTGATATGTGAGGGAAAATAGACCACCAAACTAATAGTGAAAAGCAAAACTTCCTTTAAAATATTCAAACTATTATATTTGTATTTTCCATGGTGTTGTCTCATTTTCTTGCCCGCAGAATACCTCATATAATGAAACCTTCATCAGTGGAGTCGTCAGGTGAATAATACACAACCAAATTTGTATCTAAATCTTGTTCACCATCAAGAAATAGATTTCAATACCTAGGGAAAAATAACTTCTTGCATTCGTCCCCGGCAATGGTGCCAAAAAATGGTGTATCTTAAGAGACAATCCCTCAGTTGTGAAAGGAATCAGTGCTCAAGACATTTTGAAAGTGTGTCACAGAAATTATTTTATCATGAGGTCTTTGTTCTATCCCTCTGGAGACTAGTTTTATAAAACCCTTAATGATCTGGAATAATAATTGATTTCATAATGCCATTCACTGCTGATATCTGAATGAAAAGAAGAACTACAGGGGAAACCCAAAGTAATATGTTGAATACACAGAATCTACCACTTTTAAGTTTAAGAGGAAATTCATGGAGAAAGAGGAAACTCGAAATAATATGTTGTAAACATAGAATCTGTTACTTAAAAGTTTCATCAGGAGTTTGTGAAGAAAGGGGAAACTCAAAGTAATATGTTGAATACACAGAATCTACCACTTTTAAGTTTCAGAGAGAATTTGTGAAGGGAGAAGAGATGGAGTGAAGGAGCGCAAACTAAGGTTATTTAACTCTTACTCACAGATGTAGCTAAGAGACCAGATGCTACATTACTTCACTTCATTCAAAGAATAAAAGGCACAAAATGGCACAAGAAACAAGAATCACCATCAACAGTTGCAAGAAAATTATTGCTTCCTTCATTTACCCATCAGAAAAATAAGTACAAAATGTAATCCCCAAGAGGTCCAGAACTCGGATGTTAGGTCCCTATATTACTAGTATAGTCCCTTATTGTTGTTATTGTAACCCCCTTATTTTTATTATTGTACCCTTGTAACCCCCATATTGTTATTATTGTGCCCTTAAATTATTATTGTTAGGTCGGCTAGGATTACATTGTGGCCCCACTAGGACTACATTATGGCCCCATGGACTCCTATATATAGAAAGGAGGTTTTGTAAATTGTACCATTCAAGAATTGTTTATTTATCTAATGTATTGGAGGTTTCCCCCTCGAAGTGGCTTATTTCTAAGGCGTTGATATCTCTTTTCTTCTATTTTTGGAGCTGGTTACACAACATTTGGTATCAGAGGTTTGGATTCTAGGGTTTCACTGCTCTAAACAGATCATCGTGGAATTTTCGCTATAACATTTTTTTACGAAGGTTCAGAATCTGAAATTTTTAGGGTACGAAGCTGAAATCCTGAGGAAACTCGTCAAAAAATTTCAGAGCTTGGTTCGCAATATTTTCGGAGATATGATCTGTGGAAGGTAGTGCTTTTTCAGGCTCTCGAATTTCATCTCAAAGAGGTGATCGTGGGAAAAGATTCATAACTCTCTCTCTGAGCATCAGATTGGAGTGCCGTAAAAATTGGTCGCAAGTACATGGACTTTAGTTTCTTGGCTATCAATTTCAGAGCTGAAGGACGAAATAGTGACACGTGGCAAGTCGTACAAGTTCGCTCTACTGAACCAGTCCATAATTAGGTCATTGTGGGAGATTGGACACAACTTTGTCTTGGAGAATCCAAATCAGGTCAGACCTGTGGAATTCAAAAGATAATTTAGAGGGCTATTTTGGTACTGAAAATAAAATATTTAAGTGCTGCAATCACAAATATAATCCAATTTCAATATCGAGCTCCTCAAAAGCAAGAAAAAGGTGTGTATTTTTTTTTTCCGAATTGCATAAGTCTTGTTTGAAGAATCAATTTGAATTGATTCCAAGGGAATATTGTAGAATAGATATCAGTATTGGGTTCTAAAATATACCCCGTAAAAATAATTCAACACCCATTAAGCCTTCAGAAGGCTCTACTATGACTCATGAAGATGAAGAATTGCAACATGATCTATCAAAATTACAAGAGCAAGTGCAACAAATTTCACTCTCGCAAAGAGAAAAAAAAAATGAAATGGAAGTTTTGAAGAAAGGCGTGGAAGCGAAGATGGACGGTTTGAAGAAAGGCGTGGAAGCTAAGATGGATGGCATGGAAGCTAAGATGGATGACATGAAAGACAAAATGGAAAACATGAAGAATGATCTAAAAGCAGACATAGAAGGTTTGACAAAGTTGATACAAGAAATGTTTCCTAATGGTGAAAATATAGTAGAAGAACCTCATGATGAGAACAAAATAAATGTTAATCGTGATTTCACAAACTCTAATGTTGGCGGGAAGAACCACCATATTCCAAAAATGGATATGAGGAAGTTTGATGGAAAGGATCCTGTAACATGGATACTACAGATGGAGCAATATTTTGATCTCCATAACGTGCAAAACACACAAAAGGTACGCATTGCAACTTACATTTAGAACAAAATACATTTGTATGGTATCGATGGCTTTGCTCCCGTAAAAAAATTGTCACTTGGTCAATTTTTACGGAAGAAATGATAGCACATTATGAGGATACAAAGAGCAACACCTTCTTTAGCCAATTGGTAAATCTCAAACAAAAGGGTTTAGTGGGGGAGCACATTGAGGACTTCCAAAAATTGAATATAAGGGTAACTGATATTCCAGAGGAACACAGGATTGATCTCTTCATAGGTACTTTAAAGGATAACATCCAACATGAAGTTCATGTTTTGGAACCTAATTCATTGGAGAAGGCATTGAGGTTGGCAAGAAAAATTGAATGTAAAATTATGGCGACAAGGAAGCCTACCACTCACTTCTATAAAGAAGGAAGTGTTGCTACGCCTAGATTTCCACAACCTACAAGGTTGACACCACAAAAATTGGAAGAAAAAAGAGCAAAAGGGCTTTGCTACAGTTGTGATAGCAAATACACTAAAAGTCATAAGTGTGTTGAGAAGAAATTATTTTACATAGATTGTGAAGAGGAAGAAGAAAATGAACAAGAAGAGGATATACACCAGGAACCAACCCTAGAAGAGGAAGAAATGAATCCGACCATATCGTGTAATGCACTGGCAGGAATTACCACTCCTCAAACTCTCAAGATAGAAGGACAAATCAAGAAGAAAAAGATAATAGTGTTGATTGATTCAGGTAGCACCCATAATTTTATTCATTGTAAGGTAGCCAAGGAATTAAATTGTTTCCTATACCCAGCACCAGAATGTCAAGTGATGGTTGCAAATGGAGGAACTATAAATTGCTCTGGAAAATGCCCTAATATCAAGCTAACCATGGGGGAATATGTATTGACTAGTCCAATGCTTGCCATTCCTATGGGAGGTGCTGATGTTGTACTAGGAGTACAATGGTTACAATCTTTGGGGACGGTAGCTTTTAATTTTCAAGAACTTTTCTTGAAATTTTTTTCAGAAGGAAAGGAATTCGAATTACGGGGTATTGTGGGGAAGCCAGGAAGGATAATAAGCTCTAATGTCATGACAAAGCTTCTAAAGAAAGAACAGCGAGGCGTAATTGCACAATTATGCTCACTAGAAGTTCCAACATCAAAATCATCTATTTCTGCAGATCTTCAACAAGTCTTGGACAATCATTCCAAGGTGTTTGAAACTCCCAAAGGACTCCCACCTATTCGTGATCATGATCATGCTATTCATTTGATTCCAGGAAGTGTTCCTCCAAACATAAGGCCTTATAGATATCCTTACTTCCAAAAGAGCGAAATTGAACGTATGATTGCAGAAATGTTAGAGGCGGGTATAATTCAACCTAGTGAAAGTTCTTTCTCTGCTCCTGTAGTATTGGTACACAAGAAGGATGGATCATGGCGAATGTGTCCGGATTATAGGGAGCTCAATAAGCTCACCATTAGAGACAAATTTCCCATTCCTGTGATTGATGAATTATTGGATGAATTACATGGAGCAATTTATTTTACCAAGTTGGATCTTCGTTCAGGATATCATCAAATTAGAAAGAAGACTGAAGATATTCCAAAAACAACATTTCGAACTCATGAGGGTCATTATGAATTTTGGTCATGCCTTTTGGCCTTACCAATGCACCTTCTACATTTCAAGGGTTGATGAATTCCATTTTCAAACCCTTCCTTAGAAAATTTGTGCTCGTATTTTTTGATGATATGCTAATCTATAGCAAGTCTTGGAAGGATCATGTTGAACATGTTGACGGGGTGCTCAAAATATTGCAGGAGAAACAATTATATGCAAAAACATCCAAATGTTTCTTTGGAGTACAAGAGGTGGAATATCTGGGTCATATTGTATCTCACGAGGGTGTTAAAGTAGACCCTAACAAAATTAAAGCCATTAAGGAATGGAAAGTCCCCACAACCATAAGGAAGTTGCGAGGATTTCTCGGGTTAACAGGGTATTATCGCAAGTTTGTTAAGAATTATGGGAGAATAGCAGCACCTCTAACAACATTATTGAAGAAAGATGCATTTTCATGGACTCCTGAAGCAACTAAGACCTTTGAACATCTTAAAGAGGCAATGTGCCTAGCACCGGTCTTAGCTACGCCAGACTTCACAAAAACCTTTATTGTGGAATGTGATGCCTCAGGAAATGGAATTGGTGCAGTTTTAATGCCGGAAGGAAGACCCATTTCTTTTGAAAGTCGTCCAATCAAAGGAAAGTATTTACAAAAACCTATTTATGAGAAGGAAATGTTAGCAATACTGCATGCACTAAATAAATGGCAAACTTACCTAATGGGAAGACACTTCAAGGTAAAAACTGATCATGATAGTCTTAAACACTTTTTGGAACAAAGACTATCTTCAGAAGAGCAGCAAAAATGGGTCACAAAGATGTTGG